>JBBDHI010000007.1:12816039-12829564 GCA_037177115.1 Craterocephalus stercusmuscarum
TATAATAATATAATATAATATGCTGTAGATCTACTTGCAGTTTAGAAAGTGCACAAAACTCTGAAAGGTTCCTGACAGGTGTGTGTTTGCGAGCGGTCCTTGGAAGCACCCCACACTGTCGTCTCTGCCTGTGCGTCCGTTCACACCACCAGCCGTGCCGATGTGTGTTTGTCCTCTCCGGCGTACATGCTACCCTCTAAAATTCTTGTAATCCCTCCGTTTCCCCTGCCGGGAGCCCTGTCAGCTCTGGCCAAAATCGGTATAGCTCTTGGCCGCCGTAAAGGCGTCGGGCTGCAGGGGGAAGAAGTACTGCTGGGGCAGGAGGAAGCCGGCGCTCTGAGGAGGGTGAGCGGGCTGCTGGAGTTGCAGCTGGGCATGAGCGGAGGTCAGCTGGTGCTGGATGCCTCCTGCCACGGCTGCAGGAGGGGATGTGTAAGGAGGAGGCGGCGGTGGAGGTAGAGTGAGAGGAGTCTGAGTGGGAGTGGAGGCTGAGGAGGAGACAGTGGCGGACACCAAGCAGCTGTGCTGCTGCCCCTGAGCGCCAAGAGAATACCTCCGCATGGAGCTGCCCCCGCCCGCTGAGCTGGAGCTGGTGGTGGCCGTGCTGGACTGTCGCGACGGGGCGCGCAGACTGGGTGGAGCGGGAGTGAGGATCATGGGGATGGTCTCGGCCTGGCAGCTGCGCAGAGAGAAGCGAATGGGCTGCTGGGTGGGCTGCTTAGGCCGGAGACACGTGCAGCAGTAGACAGCAACTAGTGAGCCCACCACAACGAAGGCGATGAAGATGCTTCCCACCATTAAGAAGGGAACATAGACGGGCTCTGGGGGGGGAGAAACACAGTGGAGTCAACAGCCTGGACAGGACTTTGTGACAGAAAGCTGCATTTTAATATGTTCATGTGGGATGAAACAGGAAACAGAGGAAATGTGCATACAGGCAAAACAAGCAAATATAAAGAGGCTTTAGAGTTAAATAAGTTATATACTACGAGCAATCAAAACACACCGCTATTCACTAAACACTTCCAATTGTGTAATTTCTTTCTAATCCACCAAAGTAATCTGAACAAAGCCAAGCTCCATTCCTGCTGAACACACAAACATCCCAAGTTACACTTCTTCAAGCCCATTTGAGCCCTGGGAGGAAATCTACACTTATCTATTTATTTGAATAGAACAAATAGTAAATTGTGAGCGCACGGTCCAGTCAGTTAGGGGCTTATTAGCTTATCCGCTCAGGAAATTTAAAGAAAATTGATAAAAACCTTAAGGTTTACAGCAGCTTATAACCATGACGACCAACAGTGGGTTAACGTAACGCCTTGGCACAGTTGTGAGAAAGCCCCAGAAATGAGTAGCTGAGTAATAATGTTGTGATTGCCTTAGTAAAATGACTCGGCCCCTCAAAGGGAATGTGCTTTAGAGTGTGTTAGGCAGCACAATGGGCCAGCTTGTGAGAGAAGGACTCAGCTCTGAAAACATTCATCCAATCAAGCTTCACTTCATCAAGTTTTGCACAAATTTCTTCTTTTCTATAAAAAAAAAAAGTTGGTTTGTCCTTTGAGAAAAATACATGTTGGATCATCAAAAACATCGAGTTTTTCCTCTTCACGCTGATAACGATCTGGAGTGTGCTGAGGTAAAATCAAGCTTCTGGAGTAGAGATGAAAGCAGGTGGGGGGGGGGAGTTGAATCTTTTCCCTGATGAATGCTCCAAGTTCAACTTCAAACCGCTTCAATTCGTTGGAACAAAAATAGCATAAAAAATTTAATGCTGAGGTTTTAAAAAAAAACGTATAAAACACATCATATAATTGTAGAAAAAATATAAACATGTCAGTGTAAATCTCCTGGTGCTTCAAAAACATTTAATAACAAAAATCGTAAAGATTTATCGTTTACAATCTGGCTCAGATGTGTGTCTTTGCTCTCCAACTAAACCTCAGTCCGTTCAATTTCTCATTATTTCACCATTGTACAGGGTGGTCTGGTTGTAGGAAAATTTCCCGTGATGGATTGGGGTGTCCTTAAGCAAGGCACTAACCTAATCAGCGCTCTTAGAATTATTCAGCTGACCTATGACCTCTCCTGAAAGATATCCTAATACTACTCATGTAGGGTTTTTGCCGTCTCTTGCGGTTTTAATCCAGGTCATTTAATAATCAATTTAATCATAGGCTTGGCTATGGCGTTTAGTCTTTTACTTTAGTCGTTTTACGGGAAATTAAAAGGTGAACTCACGCGCTGCAAACTCGGTGTTGTCCACCTCCCTGTCGTTGGTGCAGATCCCCTGATCCAGCCGCGCGTCCACGGCCGCGCAACAGTAACGCAGCGAGCATGACCCGCAGCACACGGTGGCGTCCATGGTGTCAAAGTCCTCCGGACACTGAAAACCCTCGTGATAATTCCCATTAGCGTCCAGCCAGCCGTGGCAGTACTCTCCCAGAGCGTCCGATATCCTCAGATTCCAGGTCAGATATCCCAGCAGCAGGCAGCTCAACAGGCGCACCATCCCTGTAAGCCCGGCGGGTCCTCGCTTCCCCTTGTGTCCCGGTGGGCTTCAGCTCCCGGACACCGAGCAAGTGAGTCCGAGTCGCAATGCACAGGCCTACACCACAAAGAAGAATGGGTCCAAACATGTGAAGTTGTGTTACGGTCGTTTTCCCAGCATCCAAACTGTTTTGGAAGCAGCAACTGCTTAAACGAGTGGGGGGAAATCCTTACAATCCTCGCTCTTTGCCCAAATTTCTGCTTTAAATGATTTTTAACATCATAACTACTGAAATTAAATCTGTTCCAAATGAGGACAAGCGATCTGCTGAAGTCTCTCTTCAAAGTGTGTCTTGTAACGCTGCTGTGACCGCCTGCTGAAGCCCGTCTGCACAACTTAGTGCCCAACTCACAGGAGATTTGATGCTTTTGTGAATCGGGGTTTTGGGACGCGCGCACGTAACCCCCACTTTAAGAGGACGTGCGCGACCACGTGGTGGGGCAGTAATCTATAGAAAGTTTGTAACATCTTTAATTCTAAAACTTTTTGTGGTCATTCATTGTTTTTATGGAGATTTTTGCAAGTTGGCTATATGGACAGCATATGTAGTTTGTAATAGTCGGCCTGGTAGTTATTTTGGTCATTTTTATCCCTGTATCATGTTACGTTATTTTATAGGCTGCTACCCATCTCTGTAGAAATTTAACATATCTGTGGTTAGGTTGCATGCTTTTTTTTTTTAATCCAATGTTATAAATTTGAGCTTTTATTTTGAATGTCAGAGATAGGCTAATTTTGTTTTTCTCGTAGTCAATGTGTACCGATTTTGGACATATTTGTGGTTTCAACTTTCCTGCTAGAAATGTAAACAATAGGAGGTGTAGGTTCATAATCACTTCCTGGGCCTGTCTTGCATGAGCCCAAACAAGACAAAGTTTTGAAAATGTTTACAAGATCTGATAGTTTATTTTAGGCTATTATGCTATTAACCATCTAACTTAATTAGCCATAGCTATTATACGTTATAAGCTAAATGATGGTGTGTTGAACAAAGGGGTGACGTGCATTTGGACACGCAACAGAAAACCAACATGTGTGGCAAACTGAACTGGACAGGAAAAAACATTGTCGGTAAGTCCTGCATTAAAATGTCTTCTGCTAGAAACACATTGATGCAGCGCCCTCTTGTGGCCTTTCAACTTTAGACCTGCGGGTTTCTAAACCAGTTTCTGTTACCTGTCTGTGACAGCCATAAGGTCAGCTTCACTGATCCAGAGAGTCAGGAAATGCTGCTTTTTGAAGACTTCCTGCATTCACCGGCGGACTGAGCGATAGACCTTGTAAGTCAGGGGCCAGAAGAGCTGAATGAGAAATGGTTTAAGTAGGTAATTACCTACTTTCCTACAGGTCAGTTTAATTCATTTGTTAATAATAAAGCAAATTTGCCTTTTAAATAAAATAAAATAACCGAAATGTTTATATTTTCTTCTTTTTAGCCCCAAATAATTAAAAGCCCTTCTATTTCATTTGAGTTCATGTTGACGCTTTGAGATCTGGACCAAAATGGCCCCTGCCTTTTCTTTTGTGGGATTTCCTTCTGCGTTTCTCTGAATTCCGGAGTGAACCTATGCAACAGCGCCCCGTTGTTTTCTCTGAGGACGATGCTCATAAAGCGGGCTGACAGTGGGGCACAAGTCCCGCCTGTATTTCCCCCTGGAGGAGTCTCAGTGTCCGCGCTCCTGACCGGGGATTGGAGCGGCGACTTGTCAGTAAATTAGCCCACCCTTCGCACACTGCATGAGTCTATGTGTGTGTAAGAGAGAGAGAGAGGGGGAAACCGAGCCAGACAGTGACGGTCGGATCCCCTCACTCATCAGCTGTCCGTCACACCAGCACACTGCGCCGCGCAGTGAAGCCTGGTCGGGATGGAGGGAGAGATGCAGCCCGCAGATGAAGGGCCTTGCGCCCCGAAGATGTGCCGACAACAACGGGGTCCGTACAGCAGCCTGAAAACCTTCCAGAGCAAACGCTCGGCGGGCAAGTTGCGCTTCGACCGCTCCGCTGTGGTGGACGTGCCTCTGTTCAGCGCCGGGCATCATTTCCCTTTTCATCCCGGACAGCCGCATCCTTTCCAGCAGCACCATCACCATCAGCAGCGTCTGCCGCAGCTCCACCAAACCAGCGTCGCTATCAGCAGCAGCCAGCAGCATCACCCGACGCCTCAGCAGCAGCAGCATCGGCTCGCATGTGAAGACAGGCCCAGCAGCAGGGTCCCCACGTCCACCTCCGCGGCGGTGGCCGCAACTCTCGGCTCCCAGCAGCGGCGGCCCGGCGGCGGTGGTCCTGAGCCCAGATTCTCCCCAGACTGCAGCTACGGAATCAGCACAGGTGGGCTTCAACTTATCAAGAGTAAATTATAAGACCCCCCCCCCCTCTCCAGCTTAGGTCTACCCCATTTCTTTTCGTGTCTTTTTTTATTCTATTTTTCAAGGTTTAGAGCAGCTAAACGGGACTTTTTAGTCTTGTTTTTCTCAGAAGCCGTCAAATAGGAGCTACTGAAGCATATTTTAGATTTGCAGACCAGACGTATAAACATGAACCAACTACAGTCAATAAACTCAAGTGGAAAGCCAAACCCAGCATGCCTTTTGTTTGCTTCACATCACCTGATCTTCATAAATTTGTTCCCACTCCCCCCCCCCCCCTTGTCAGCAGTGATTGATTCCCTCATATAAGGAGGTTGGTTATGATTAAATCATATGTGCATGTGCACAAAATTACACTGTTTGTGCATTTGTGTTGGCATCTCCTGGTGAAAACACATTGTTCCCCGCTCATTTTTCTCCAGCTGCTGTTCATTAGAAAGCTCAGGAAGAAATGTGTTCCCCATGTGGAGGGCGGGTACATGGGAACCAACGTTCAGATGAAAGCAATGAACCTCATCCTGACAGTTACAAAATTAAATATTAGGCATTGCATCCTTTAATCAGATATTAATCTCTTTATCACTGCAGGCGGCAGAGGCCCAGTGTGCTGCCTGTTTTCTGCTGCTTCACAATCAGATGTTCAGGCAGAGCTTAGGTTGCACAGTAGCTCCATATCCACTAACCTACATAAGATCTGGTACATATATGCGTCTAGTGTTACATCTTTATGATAAGAAAAGTCAGTAACACATCTTTAACTGGCTTGAACATTTACCAATCAGGTTTCGGTGCTGATGACCCCATTGTTTGCATCTATTCTGATATGCACATGATTTGCATATCATTTAAGAAACAATCAAACAAAACCTGATTTTAGCCCGCCCTATCAAACCTGCTCATCTCACAAGAGATGCATCATCCGGCGTGGCATCTTTTCTCACTGATAATGACACATCAAAGCGCTTATATCTGCACATTAGGAGCTACTTCATCTGCCAATCATGGCCAGAGTAAAGAAAAAATAAAGAGTTGATGTACATTCTTATGATACGCAGCACCAGAGACCCTGGATCTCAGCAATCGGCTCGGCACACAAAAGCACAAATTGCATTGAAAAGCCTTTCCCAAAGAGTTGTGATTAAAATAAATGGGGCTCATAAATTTTGCCTCTGCCGACCGTGTTGTTTTTAATGACATTTTATGAGGCTCTCAGCTCACACAGAACCGGGGAGTGCAGAGAGGAGGGTGGGGGTGGGGGGGGGGGGAGCAGGGGCGCAGGGTGTGGGCGAATAATATCAGATACATCTTGACGGGTAAACAGAGACGGCACGCATATTAATAAATGCGACACATCTGCGCCGGGCTGATAGACACGTCTGAGCGAGTGGCAATGCAGCAATGGCTGCCTAGAACTCATTTTGTCTGTGTGTTTTGTTTGTGCGTTTGTGTGTAGCTAGTGAACTCATAATCATTACACGGAGGTGTGTGAGATCATTTCACTGAGACGTGCCTGGACTACCAGGGGAAAATGTACACCGAGGCTTGTTTCTGGACAATAGCTGTGTGCTGATTGTCTTGGTCCCAGCTAGATACTGTGACCTTAGAGTTTATTGACATCTGAACAAATCAACATAATCAAGCAGCCATTTTTATAAACGGAGGTGCCCGCTGAATGCCACCAGCACTTAGCCACAATGAGATAAGGCACACAGAAAGGAAAATTAGCCTGAAACAGATATTTATACAGGACTCTGTGTTTTCTGCTACTTTGTATTTCACCATGTTTCAAGCCGAAACTGTGCACATTTGTAGCTTTGCCCATTGAGATTAGTTGTGCATAGATAGTTGTCTGATATATATGGAGGATCAGACATATACTGCTGCTTCTTATCATTATTAAGTTCAAAGGGCTGCGTTGTTATCTGGATAAGTCAGTACAGATAACATGTAACTCGCACTTTGATATTGAATATGAACAAGTTCTGGAGGAGAATATGCTGATCTTATTGCAGGCAATGGTGGAAAAGCCTAAGTATCCAACATGGGTTGAATCCAGTTCACTGCACTGGGTTTAGCTTCTTTAAGATGTTTCACTACTCAGGCAAAAGGGCCCATTAGAAAGAGCGGGAGACGTCCTCCTGCTTGATGTTTTAGGGTTTGTGAACGTCACTGAGAATCGTGACTCACCTGATCTCGTTAGAGTCACGTGTGTCTACAATCTCTTCATAAGGATGCTGTTATATCAGGAGGAGAGGTGGTGTCTCCGTCCTCCTCTGTCAGGTGGAGGTTTCTCTTCTTTGACACAATGACCTCTTTCACTTCCCACACAAGTTGCTCATCTTTTCCGTCAAAGGGTTTAACATCGTGGTCCTGGTTGTGGTCACAGTATGATGTCTCTCACATCTCAAAAGTAAAGCAAATGATTTCCTCCATTCCCCAAACCTTCCAGGCGATGCTCCTCCTTCTTTGCTGGCATCTAATTCCAGTTTCATGAAAGGCTTAGATAGTTAGCAAACAGCAGTATTTAGTTTTTATTTTAATTCAGCTGATCTGGGAACAGGGTGACTGAGGACTATGGTGGAGCTTATTTTAACTGTGCTGATTAGTTTTACTCAAATAAAGGCTACATCTTTCTTTGTGTATTCAAGTGAAGGTGGATAATCATGGATTAACACTGAGTCGTGTCATCATAAAAGAGTGACTGTAGGCAACAAGGTCCATTTAGTATTAATGTGAATCTTTCAAACCTATTGCCGTGAAGATTATGTTGACTTTTTTTAATGAAAATTAATCATCAATAAAATCATCAATATTCTTCCGGAGGTGCACAGAAATAAACCTCACCTTTGTTATTTTGTTCACTGTTGTTGGCAGAATTAGAAATGTCTAACCTGTAATTTTATTTATTTCTCCCCTTTCCACAGAGAACCGTCTCATCTTGGATGCCTTCGCCCAGCAGTGCAGCCGGGTCCTCAGCCTCCTTAACAATGGCCGTCTCCTGGAGCCCACGTCCTCCTCCCTAACCTCCAACATCAAACTTGAAGACGGACGAGGGGACTCTCAGGAGCTTCACTGCTCCTCACAGGCGAAGCTCAAATCCGAGGAGAGCTCGTCCACCACGGACCCCGAGGAGGAAGCCCAGCAAAGCCATTCCAACCAACAACAGACCTCTGCAGTTCTGCGCATCTTCACAGACTCCCTGCAGAACTATCTGCTCTCAGGGCCTCCGCAGCAGGAGCAGGACGAGCAGTGTCCGTCAGCCGAGCCTGCTTCAGAGGTGTCTCCTTCCAGACACCACCTGGGGGGCTGGGGCTCCCCGACTCCGTCAGAGTCGTACGGCCACCCGTCGTCCACGCTGCCCGAGGAGGAGGAGGAGGAGGAGAGCTGCTGCCCACGCTGCCTGGAGCTGGAGCAGGAGGTGTTGTCTCTGCAGCAGGAGAACGAGGAGCTCCGCAACAAGCTGGAGAACGTTCCAGGTGCACTGATAAGAGTCAGAACCTCCCCGGATGCTGATAAAACATTTTCACACTAGAATTTAGTGGATTAGGATTTAGTCAGGTCGTATATGAGATGAAGCAGCAGGAATTGGTCCAACAAAAACACTGCTAATGCTGCTTCCTTTTGTCAGGTTACAGATTAATTCTCAAATTAATATTCGTATTGATAAAAACTCATGAAAATTAATTGTTTTTTATTAACTGCATAAAACGTTGCTGCATGTTCCCAGTTAAACACAAGTACAGTCTTCATAGAGAGAGCTGCAAAACAATGCAGAATAAAGTGTTGAACCTTTCTTTCTGTTTCCAGCCCCGCGAATCAATAGCTCATGAACAAAATCGTTAAAACACAACAAACAACCACAGACAGCTTGTTTATAAAGGGATTTTGGGAACCCTTTTTAGTGCTAGATTTCAAATCTTTAAACCTTATTTTAATGAAACAGTATGCAACTCTTTGTCTATTATTGAGGTTGGAAATAACTTTTTAATTAATTTGTTTATTCATTTTTAAAGGGTCCATTTCCTATTTTTCCACATTTCCCAAATCTAAAGAAGTTATCTATGGCTAGAGTGTGTGTTATCCACTCGGGCCATTTTTAAAGTACACATGTTTGCAGTGCCATGAATGAGGGATCCACCTCTACTTTTCAGAACATGCTTCTTAGATTTTGTTTTGAATATAGCCGCAAGAGCCTGTTTTCAGTTCCTAAAGGTCAATTTGGCCCTTCTCAGCTTCCTTTGTAGACCCTGAATTTCCTGAATCAGCAAATGCAGTTTGTTTGGGTTTGTGTTCTACACTTCAGGGACAGCTGCATAGTGTACCAGGCTCGGTATGACTCTGGCTTTGGGAGGAAACTGGAGCAAAAGGTTGAGGGAGTTCCAACACTGAGAGAGAAAGAGGCTCATTCTCTCTCAGTGTATTGAGTTATACTGAGGTATTAAGTTAAAGGTTTTTAATGTGTGATGTGTTTTTGCAATTCACTGCAAACCTTATAGATTCAGGCTTGTACAGATCACAGTACTTTATGGCCATATATTTGTTTAATGGGCAACCCTAAGTGTTGGGTCCTGATTCTGCTGCCCAGAAAGTTGGAGTTACTCATACAAGCAATTACAGATGTTCCGATACCATTTTTTTCCTCCTGATACCGATTCCAATACTTGTGCTATGGGTATCGGCTGATATTAAGTACTGATACCACTATATTATAAAACAAATGACATATTACACCTGCATGACTGTGATGTGATCAGCATTGGGATAAGGCCTGGTTCAGGTTAGACTCTTCGTAAAACATGAGTAAATACATCAAACTAAAGCCATTTATCTTCAAATGCAATCTTGTTGGTGGGAGAATCCAGTGTGAAATACTGCCACACCGCTGACATCATTACTATCGTCCTGCACTGTTTTAAGAACAATGAAGAAGAACGGTGTCAGAGATAATAGAGCTACAGTAATCAGTAAATATACTTATTTTCATAAATTATGTGGTATCGAATTGGTGCCTGAACTCCAGTACTCGCCAATACGATACCAGAATTTGAGGCAGAATCTGAGGTATTTCCGATACTGATATCGGAACAACTCCACAAGCAATTCGAGTTTGCCTGTACCAGCCATATATACCCCGAGGAATCACATAAATATTTGTGGCCGTATTTAATGACCACAAACATCCTTTAGACACAGTTTTGGAAGTTCCCCATCCTACCCACTTTCATGCTCTGGGTCCAATTTTGATGTGAATTTATATGACTGGATTTGAAGGGACATATTTAAAAGAAAACATCAAAGTTTTTCCTTTTTTCACTTGTCGATGAGCAGCTGCAGCTGTACACATTCATGGGTCACCATTGCTCTCTCTCCCGCTCCCTTGGGAAGCCTTTGGGAATTTGAGCTATCAGAAAACACAACCTCTTTCCTTCCCCGGTGATTGCTCTCCCCAGGAGAACACTTCCCCTCTTTCTGAAATAACAAACTATTTAGAGTTAAATCGACCAATCACAAGCGAATCTAAAGGTAATCAAGATTAAGAATGAAGTGACCGGAAGTGATCAATCATCTGCTCCCCGGGCACTGAAATATGCCAACCTGCTGCCCTGTCGTATATATATACAACAAAGAGATCAAATGTAGAACCAAATTTCCCAGTTCGGATTAATAACATCAGAATTACCAGTATTGTTACTAAAAAACTCTCAAAGGCATCTTAAACATGAGGTGAGGCCGTTATCAGAGATTTGCATCAATTTCTTCCCAACATGTCCAGTTTTGTGTAATGTTTAAAAAACACAGCAAGAAACAGGAGGAAAGACTTATAGAAAGTGAACATACACACATTCAGTCTGTAAAAGTTCAATCAACTGACTATCAGGATCCGGTGGAATACCGAAGTACTAAATGCAGGGATGGTGGAGAAAAATGAAATGAAATGATAATGATGTGATAATTCTATCATAAATAAAGCAGTGTCAAGCTGCCTTCAAAATCTATAAATCATGAGCGTGACCAACCTGAGTAGCTGGTTGTTAGATATCTGACAGGAAATAACCAGGATTTATGTGACGGTGAAGCGGTTCCGCTTGATGAATGCGTTTTAATCCCATTGGTTTGCCTGACTAATGCATCACATAGTTTGAACAACATTCTTCAGAATACTGTAAACGGCTGAGTACGGCTCAAATACTGCAGGTTTATTGTCTCTTAACAAACACCAGGTATGTGGTCCTGTTGTTTTCTGGGAAGTTTCAACAGTGCGTTTCTATTACTGCTCACATTAAATTGTGTTTTTCCACAGCTCCCTGTCAAAATGTTCTTGACTACTTCAAGACGGTTCTTGAGTTTAACAACCAGCTGGTCCAACCGATGCCGGAAGAGCAGCTCACAGAGGTGAGAAACCCCCCATTCACAGCTCTGAAAAGTCTAATATTTATAGTACGTCATTAGAAGTAAAAGTATCAGATCAGATCCATGTTATTAAAAGAAATATTCAATGAAAAACTGTCTCTACAGGAGGAAGAACGGCAAACAGTCTTTGAGGTTTGTAATTTGACTTTTTAAAAATCTAAAATTTGAAGGTCTATGGCTGCCATTTTATGCATGTTAAAATAGTCATACTATCACCATATAATGTTGCAGGAAACAAGTGAGAATATGCCAGAGGTAGTTTAGGTGCCGCTGCATGTTCACTCCCTCTGAGTGTCACCTGCCCTCCACTTTCATGCAGGGCAGTAAACAGCTCTTGGAGAACTATCCGCTCTTCATCACTAATAAGCAGTGGGACGAAGCGGTCAACTCCTCTAAGAAAGATGGCCGGCGCCTGCTGCGCTACCTGATCCGCTACGTCTTCACCACGGATGAGCTTAAGTTTTCCTGCGGTTTGGGCAAAAGGAAGCGGTCGGTGCACTCAGGAGAGCCAGGCCTGGAGAGACGACCGCTCAACCCTGTCAAAGTCAGCTGCCTCAGAGGTACCTCTGATCAAAGAGTTGACTGTCTTCACGTATTAATGGGCTCATAATTCCATCAAACACAATGTATCATGTTTGCTGACAGCTGTGTCTGATCGGCTTAGTTTACTTTGGTAAAGGCCTAAGATTTGACACATATCTGATTTGGGATCGAATGATTTGAGTTTTAGGATAAATTCTAAAGGTCTGCACCATTCAAGACAGTTCCATCGCATACTTAGATGTTTTCTGTCTTATCTGCAGTGAAGATGCTCGAGTAGTTCTACTGTATGCAGAATAAAGGAAAAAAGTCCATCATATTTCAGCTTGGTTGGCAAATAACAAGAAAACTGAATTGTTTTTGCTACCCTTCGAAAATACAGATGTCTGTGTAGGGTTTGGATTAGTCATGTGAGTAAACATAATTATCTTTTTACCATCAGATTTCACCATACTTCCCACAACTGCACCTTATCATGAAATGATGATAATCTGAAACTAGAACACCACACACTGATGTTCTTGTTGATGCTCAAACATGTGAAAACCAGTCGATCTCCACTGCAGTCAGTTACTAACTAGCAAGTTCTATGGAAATAACGGTAGTCACACCTAACCCACATTTCTGACACATCCGTTTGCTGCAGATTTCTTATCTGAGTTTGTGTCTGATGTGGAAAGATCAAGGCAAGGCAAGGCAAGTTTATTTGTATAGCACATTTTCAGGTACAAGACAATTCAAAGTGCACAGATGATTCCTCTTTAGATGAATTCATGGTATCACAGGTATCTAAATCCACACTGAAGCCTAGCCCAGCACAGGCAGGTTCAGGTCTGGCCAAAAATGTTCTGATCTGGTGAGTGGTACACACACCGATACTCTTACTTCCAAGCACCTACATGTTACAGTATACACCACTGCAGAGTTGATATTCTTGAGATCTGAACGATGTATACAGGTTCAAAATACATAAAAAAAAAATTTTAGGTTTAAAAGGTCATATTTACCTTTATGACAGCTGTGTTACATCTCATCTGTGTCGAGATCCGAGACACAGATGAGATGTAACACCAAGATGGCATTTGGGGAGGGGCCCTCCATTTGAAACACAGTTACTGTAATGATGATATATAGTGTTGATCTCACTGGTAATTAACTATTCAAGTCTATGTTTTTATTATTCGAATTTTTGAATCCAGAGTTTATCCGGATGCACTGTGCCTCAAACCCAGACTGGTGGATGCCCTCTGAGGAGCAGATCAACAAGGTTTTCAGTGACGCGGTGGGCCACGCTCGCCAGGGCCGAGCCGTCGGAACGTTCCTGGGAAGCAGCTGCAGCAGCACCAGCAGCCTTTACATGGACGGCTTCGACGGGCATCTGTCACAGGACGAGCTGTACTTGAAAGGGTGCCAGAACGGCCAATCGGACTAAAGTTAAAGGACAAATTTAAGAAAAATGCTTGAAATGTAGCTGTGCAACAACATATCCTAAAATACTGACCTTATCCTGTAAAAGAAGAAAACATTCCAGATTATCACACAGAATATAACCGCAGTCCTCTTCTCGAATAGTTTTTATAGATTTTTGTTACCATTTTTACGATCGGAAGAGCGTCGGGTAGGGAAAAAGTATGGCGGCAGGCGTAGACCCCAGTGG
>JBBDHI010000007.1:12892459-12904742 GCA_037177115.1 Craterocephalus stercusmuscarum
CGATCTAGTACTTTTTCTGCATAAAATCTAGATATACAGTATTATTCGATCCGTGTCCAATACATTTCTCTTTATGAAGAAAATGAAAAAGCTTCAAAGCACAAGCTCAACAAAAATACTGTATATCTAGATTTTATGCAGAAAAAGTACTTGAGTGGCCTACTACACTGAATATTCCATACCCTCCATCTATTATTTATGAAGTAATGGTATACCATCCTCACCACACTGAGTTTACCACCAACTATAGAGTGGTTCAATATTCATTATGTCCTCAGGCCAGGATAACCAATGCAAGGCACAACATAAAACCTGTGGGGCTGAATAGTTGAAGGCTAACATCTCTTTGCAATGGGCTAAAAGACTGAATTTACACCTGATATGGAGGATCCCACATGCTGAACATGCATCATTCATATAGCAAAAACTATGGGAAATCAATAGTAGGACTAAAATAATCAGGCTCTCTCTATATATTTTTTACCTCATAGCAAATTGTCATTACAATTTGCCTAATCATTTTGCTGTGAGAACCCCTGCTGCTATGAATCAACAAGATAGCACTGTCCCATTAACAGGCTTTTTTGTGACTTTAAAAAAAAACAAACACAAAAACAGCTTGACGATGGCTGCGTGCATTTTCACAGTGTTACCCATTTGCTCTGACAAATTGTAATTTCCTAAATAACTACTTGGATGGGAGGGTCGCTCATAACAAACTGCAAATTTATTTTAACTACTAAAAACAGTCACCCAACTTCCACCACTCACTCTGTGGCCTATTAAATAAGGAAACCAAGGAAACTGCTGCTATTTCAGCATGTTTGAGGAGAAATGGCAGTGATGATGGCTACAGAAGGTTTGGGAAAGAATAAATAAAAAATGTGTCAAATGTTCCAAGGAAAGAGTACAAAAATAAGGAAGCGTGTGTTCTTGAATATTACATTACTAACATTCAGTTATTATACATATATGTAACAAAATGATGAGGAAAAAAATTGTGTTGGTATGAGGTAACAGTTGAATAATGGCCAAAGGGATCGGGTTTTCACTTGAGCCTGTTAGAAAGAACGCCACTGCCCAGCTGTTTATTTTACAAGCATAGTGGAGAACAGTGTTGGCTCCCACTTTGACCTTTGTCCTCACCAGATTTTTACTTCTAATTTGGTTAATTGCATTTTTTCCCCAGGGGACACACACACATACACACATGGCCTGCATGGAGAATATCAGTAAAGCTACGTCCAGAACAAGTCAGTGTTAAAACACAACTCATGGCTCGCAATGAACCTCATCTTTCACGTCAGACAAACAATAAATTATTTAGCCTGCATGTTGACTGGAAGCTGCACTCTGCTGCATTGGGATTTTAATAAAGGCACAAGACTCTAAAGGGAGTGGGGTCTGTCTACATATCCCTCCGGTTTTTTAAATGCCATCCATCTCCCAGGACAGAAACACTTACTCTGCAGGATTTCACTCAAGCTTATTTACTTTCATAACAGTGAGAACGCCTGATGCTTTAAGCTTTCAGCCTGTGACACGGGTCCAGTGACATAAGGTCAGTTGCTCTATTGGTCACTTTAACTATTTTGGATATCGTGGGGAGTGACTTAATCTCTGACTGATATTATGGTTTAAACTATGAAAAAAAAATCTGCTGTAACTGTTTGAATTGTTTAGCTTTGATGCAATTTTTGTACACAATTTAAAAGAAATAGGATTGTAATGCTTGTAGGTCCATAAAAAAAGAAAAGAAAAAAAGAAACCGCTCTGGATGCAAAACAGAAGCAGCTTTCACCTCAATGCTACATCACATCTGGCAAAATGCAGCGATGAAGAAAATGTACATTCCCCACTCATCCACAAAACTTAATGTCTTTTTGCTCACATCCCTCATTCGGAATAATCAACGTGAAGCAGTGACAGTGCATTCAGAGAGACATTTGAAAGAGACCATTCCTTGCGAGAATTCCTAGGCAAAGAACAAAAAAACATGTGGTCTTTGGCAAGCAAGCTGAACCTGACTCAAGTTTGGCTGCCAAGCAACGCACACTCACACACAAAAAAAACCCATCTGTCTAGGTTTGGAGTTGGCCACAACCTGGATGTAGTACTGTTTCATAGTATCAGAAACTGCTGGCAGTATTGTGACATCTGATAAAAATGAATCTGTTTCTGTATCTCGGATAGTATTCCACATTGTTTTAGGATCATTAACAACACAGTCTCCTGTGATGTTTTAATGCAGGGAGCTGTTTTCTCTCCAAATCCCCACTGAGCAGAAACAGGAGGTCAGATAACCAGAGATCCATGAACATACACAAAGCCCTTTATCAAGCTTGACCACTTTCTTAAAACCTCTTGAGACTCTACATTATCTTTGTTCAGAGATTTCTGCTGTATTTCAGGCTTGTTTACTCCCTACTTCATAACATTTCCCTTGTTTTCTTTTATTGTTCACTATTGTACTGTCACTTTTTAAAATACTAATTTGCAGCCTTGTTATAAGTTGTGCCATCTGTTTTCTTCCTACTAAAATCAGAATACATGCAGCAACGTCATTCGTCTCCAGTGGCCTTGCCAATTAGTTTTACCACCACGAGGCATAGCAGCTACGGTAATTCTCAGAACCAGAAGAAAGACCTGCCAAGTCCAGACTAAAAGTCTGTCTAATTAAGTCCATTATGTTGCTTCTGCATTTCTGTGCATCTTTATCAGCTGCATTTCTTTAGTTGTTTTGCCATTACTGTACAATCAGGGCTGGACAAAAAGTCATGCTGGGAGTTGTAGTCTAACCCAGTCAACTTATACACTGAACACATATTCTCTCACTTGACATATCGACAAAAGAAGGTGGGATTTTTTTTCAAGCAGGGTCATTATTGCAGGTGAACAATCTTTTTGTAGTAGAGATGATTTTGTAGTGAATCATTACATTCATTGCCCAATAAAGTTTTTATACCCAACAAATTTAGATTTCACTTTATTTGGTGGGTAGGCTGGTGTTCATGTCACAACATTACATCATCGTACCTCAGACTTTGACAGCAGAAGACATGCTGACCTAAATTAAGAGTGGAAATCAACATTGAAATGTTAACTTGGAAAAACTATTCATATTCACTTGAATAGATAAGCCAACTTGTGAACAGAAGATCAGAATGTCTCATTAGAGATATTTTCAGCTGATTGTCTTCCTTTTTTTAGTTCATTCAATTTTATTTCAGTTTACTGTGTACATGTGTCATGTAACCTCTGATGAGTTCAGGCATTTCAGTCGCCAATTTTTCATGCCACTGGACAATAATGAAATATTGTGTTAGTCAGACCAAAACAAGACTTTTAAAATCCCCGTTAGTGTGTAATCCTGACCAAAATCCCATAAAATAGAGGCCCTGACAGCTGCACTAACAAACCCAAATAGTTCAGCGATCAGCTTGGATGTATATTGCACTCAAATGTTCTCCAAAGTTCCAATCTTTTACATTCATTGTAAAAATTAGTAGTGTAAATGCAACAGTATTTTCCAGGAGTAATACAATAATTCACATTGCTTTGTTTCTTTAGAGAGATGCTTAAATTCATCAAAAATTGTGAAAAAGCAGCTTGTTAAGACTAGATGTAAACTCGCAGTCTGTAAAAGCACAAGATCCTCATTTTATAATTCAGTTAATCATATAAATATTTCAATTTCAGCAGCATCAAACAGCATTTATTTCAAGCCATTCTTCTACTGCATGCAGAAATAAGCTGTAAGGAAGCATAAACATAAAATTGCACTGTGAAGCAACAAGTATTGTGTTACATTGTGTTACACTCATTCCACGCCTGCTTTGTTTCGACTGAGTTGGGTTTCTCTCTCTGAATGAAAATTCCCAATAGTGAAGGAAGAAACCATCATGATATGAGCATTTAGAGCACGGAGCAGTATAAGGAGCCATTAGTGGAATCTCTTTCTATGAACATCTGCTGAATGGCTCTTTCCTGAAAAACACTGTATGGCGAACACCATAATTTCTCGCTGAAATGTCAGGGGAAACGACCAAACGGCAATTTATTTGCTCACGCACTTGCACTCGCCCACATGTTTTGCTGCACCCTCTCACACTCACCAAATCCCCAGAGATGAGTTAAAACACAAAGCTGTTGATCCAGGTGCCATCCGATTATTTGGGCCACTGGGAATGTCAGGAAATTGGTGATGGATGCTCTCGGATAACCTCATCACCCCTTAAACCTACCACAAAGAAAAATGGCCACTACTGAAAAAGTCAGAAAAAAGTCATGAATCTGTTGCTGCTCAGTTCCTTTGCTCTTTAATGTTACTACTTTGCCCTGGGGTAAAGTAAGGGGAAATACTTTGACCATGAGAACACAGCACATATTCATGTATATAATGTTCAGCTGCTAACGAAGGGATTCTATGTGTGTGTGTGTGTGTGTATGTGTGTGTGACTCTCACACCTCTGAGACTGTGCTACTACAGGATGCATTGACAAGTTTGACTATTCTCTTTTCAACACACATCAATGACCTAATTCAAACCATGTGTGTGTCTTTGCAATGCGCCTGTGTGTGTTTGTTCCTTTGTAGGTGTGGTAAATCAAGATAAAAGCATGTCTAGGTGTCCCCAGGTCAGTAACACAACCTTCCACATTGTATAAATGATCCACAGCATCTGCTGCCAGTCACCGTCTGTGAAAGACGGCCACGCTGTCTGCCACCAGCTGACCATTACTCCGTGCTACTGACATCATTGCTATGGCACTGGGTGTGAAACATCTTTTTTAGATTCCTTTGGCAACTTAAAGCCCTCATGACATGATTATGACTTCAAGTAATTTTCCATCCAATACATTATGATATATTTGAGTAGTTCTGTGCAATTCTTTTTTTTCATGCAAATATTCGACTCTGAAGAGAGCTGCAGTCAGTGGAAGAGCGCCCTGCCTTCCACAAAATGTTCTACTGCATGATGGAAGCGCTCAGTGTGGTCTGTGTGTGAGTAAGTCAACAGAGGAGAAGAGGACATTCTGTTAGAAGCAGGACAAGGTAAAAGAAGCTCTTGATGTTGTAATTGTATCATCAGTCATCACAACTTACACATGGTGTGTCTGAATGAAGCAGCTGTAACAGCTGTAACTGTTTATTGCTAAAACTACATGACGTAGAAACCACCACTGAGCTGCTGGCCTTCCTGTCAAACAAAGCTGTCAGGCTTTCACCCCCTAAAGTCACTTCTACCTTCTTCCTACTTTGGTGAGCAGCACCAAAGTCAAGTCAAATTTTTTGGTTCTAACAATGTAATGCAGGCATGTTTGTAACAATCATATAGTTAATCGGGACTAAATGTTTGGTTTATGAAACATGGCAAGACGTGTCACAATCATGTCAGACCTTTAATCTAAGCTTTCAGGAATGTTAACATTTCATTTCATAAAACAATGAGGACCCCAGGTTTGATCCTCTGCCCTGACTTTTAAAATACATTCCTCCCCAGGGGGGCTTCCTTCTTTTCTATATTTAATAATGAGACAATTTTGGTGTTTGAATGAAATCCTACCAAGCTGTTTCAAGTCTTTCTCATATAAACCCACTCAGCTGTAAAAGAATGGGGGGAGGGTGGGGGGTGTTGGAAAAAGAAGTGTCCATGGGGTTCTCAGAGAACAACTACCACTCTGTTTGCAGTCAAGCATGGACATAACGTCACTATCTTTGGAGCAGTGGGCATGTATATGGACTGCTTTTTACCCAGGCTTGGAGGTATAGAATATGAAGCCAGAACAGCTCCCTAAAACAAAAGTTGCTTTATTTTCTTGAATTTTCTATGCCAGTCTCAAATACAGTGACATTAAGAATAAAGTTAAGTTGCACGCTAATGAGGGATAATTTCACACTGAGAAGTTCCCATCTCCTCCTGTAAATGTGAAATGACTGGCAGTCTGCAATCCTTCATACACGTCCTCCCAACTTGAGCAGCTTAGACACAACATTTAATAAGAGCTTTATATTACTGTGATAGATTATCATGGTTAAAGTGTCTGCAACTTATTTACAGAAGTACAGAGGATAAATGAGAGCTTCCTCTGAGGGCAGCAAAGTCTGATATCTGAAATGAAGGTAATAAATACTGACGAGAAACAATTAAGACAGCTGCCACACAATTAGAAATAAAGAAATTACAGCACACCCACACTGCTTGTCACCATTAGCTGCTTAGATCTCTTCTCTGGGGTGCGTGGGTGTGCAGAGTGCTTGATTGACGTCTCCCTGATACTTGTGTTTTATGCAAATGCTACTAAAGGCCAGGCTGAATCAGTGCTGGGCAAGGGTCACACCAGAAACAGATGCTTATGGCTGAATGACACAGGTAGAACTAGAAGCTTGGCTACATGTTGGTTACACGCAGGCAAAGTGGTAAACTTTGGGTAAACATGGGAAAAGTAGAGGTGTAAATTGTAAATTTGATGTATTTACAGACACATTTTCTATGATAAAAAGAAGAAATGTTCTTAAAAGAAATGAAACTTTTGAGACAAACCATCTTGGAAAGTCTCAATCTTATGTCTGTGGACGGAGTGTCTTTGGACCAGAATCAGAACAGGAGAGGATTTTTTTATTGGACTCGGACTGATGAATGAAACAGGATTTCATGAAAGGTAAGGATGTTGTAACTTTTCTTTTCGCTGGCTTCAGCAAAAGTCTTGACCATTTAGCTCTTACTGACTGGCGTTTGACTATAACAGACAACATTTTTATTCAATCGGTCCCCCAATCACCTGCCAATTTCTCTTTTTCATTTTTAAAGTGCCTGTACAATTTTTTCAAAAAGCTATTTTTTAAGTGTCTGTCCTTCTAAACACCTTCTGAAACCTCCCCTAATGGATTAGTATCACAGGCCATCTGGCATGCCAGGCTGGCCCGGTCTTGCCTTGCTTCAGATAAAACAAGGCATGAAAAGAGCCCATCTTTCACTGAGGTCAGTGAGAAAAGTCATCCTGACCAACAGCAGCATGTAAACCATTCTTCATGTGTCCATGCTTAGCTTTTCCACAAATTTAATTAAATTTGACTCGCTGGTTTTCAAATAATCTAATCTACACAGGCAGACAAAACAAGTAGTGATAAAGAATTTGAAATAAGGTAAAATGGATAGTATCTAGGATATTCAAAATCTTTCAACAGATAACACACACACACACGCACACACACACAACAAGGTTTGCATCAAATAAGCCTATCTACATCACAGTTGATAAAAAATACATTCAAATTGAATTTGTGTGTTTACCTTCGATGTCAGAAGTTTTGACAAACATTTACAGTTTTCATATCTGGACACAGAAATAAAAAGGGATACAAAAACGTATTCTTTATCAATGTTGTGTCCTCCCTGCTCCAGCTCTCAAAAATAGGAAATCAATCGGCCTTTGCCTGAAGCCCGAACCGAGAGCTGTCCATCCCCTCTGTTTACTCTACACCAACCTTTGGAGAGATTATAAGAGCAGTAAGACATCCAGGACCAGCAGGTACCACACCTGTAAAACAAAATAGTAATGTTTACCGGGAGGGCTTCTGGTTTGAGAGCCAGAAAACAACATTTTAACAAGAGAACTGCCAGCCGAAGTAATTCAGATCACAGGATAAGAAAGAAATGCCGATCTGCAGTAGTAATCCACTGGGAAGAAGCAAAGAGCTAAAATGGTTTGAAGAAAAATAAACATTTATATTCTAATTCTCCCAATACAGGGTTTTTCATTTCTACGCATTTTAATGCTGATTTGAATTAGAGATGCACACTGCAAATATGTATTTTACCGAGGGATCCCAATGGCACTGACTTTCTCTTTAAAGATTCATAGAGCAGCTTCAGAGCCCATCTCCCCATGTTTAAGCTTTCCGAGTCCCAATAGGGATGTTAATATACTGCTCCAGATATTCTCACAGCAAGCTTGTTAGAGAGTGAAAATTACACGCATTGAGGCATAAAGATATTTTACAGTTACAGTTTTTCCAATTTGATTCCTCAGCAAGAAACGAAATAAAGACTGGAAACAACAAGGGCTCTGAAAGAGCTGGAAATAGTCTTTCCCCGCATTCCAAGTTCAGTGAAGCACTGTAGCCAAGCCATACTGTATATGTGAGTAAAGATAATACAAACATGCTGAAAGGGCTCTTCTGAAGTCTTCTGTCTGTCTTTGGAACGCAGATTATCCTTTTGGACCTCTGGATTTTTTTTACAGACATGCACACATACAGTAAAGCACACACTAATCCTGGCTGATTCAACATGGTGACCATTAGTTTTCTGCTTCTAACCTGCTTTGTTTCCACAGTTCATTTAAACTGCATTTGTGATCGTGGTTTTAGGGATACAGTAAAAATGGAAATCAACAAAATCTAAATGTACACCCTGACAGCAGCCTTTTTCTTCCATCAATGTATTCTGAGCCATAAAATGAACAGATGGTGAAAGAAGTGAATTTCTAACACTTGAGAATCATTAACGGTTTCTCTTAAAATGGTGACAGCTCTGGAAAATCAAGCACTGCAACTCTGCTTGTTGGTTGTGAACTGAGTCTACTTTTCCCCAAGGGCCCAAATGACTTCAGTTTTCAGTGAAACAAGTAAAAAAAAACAGTTCTTCCACTTTGTTTTGTGATAGAACTTTTTTTTTTAATTGTAAATCCAAAATGTATTTTGAAAGGTTTACATTTATATAGGCTATACAGGTGGGTTTCACTGTTTTATCGCTTTTTACCATTGGAAATGTGGCCATACTTTTTAGAAAATAGCTGCTGGACAAGGGCAGGGCTTGAAAGCTGGCCAGGCTGGCATTAGCCACCTCCACAGAAAACAAATTCAGCTCTCTATGGAACTTTATTAACATGTTGCTATATTTTCATTTGGTGATCCAGAATAATAATGTAATGACATTTTTTTCTTGTCTCTTATGTGGCCACAGTTAGCACAGCATGTATTTTTCTTTCTAAGTATAAGCACGATGAATGTGTACTGAAATGCAATGTGAGTTGCCTCCTCATAGAACTCTGCTTTATCTTAATTAATGTTCGGTTAGCGATTGCATCATTTTGGTGGTGGTTGTGGGTCCAGGGTCAAATAGCAGCAGCCAGAAATGTAATTGTACACAGATATGTCAAACAGAGAGACTTTGAAGTTGGCCTTAAATTGCTCATTTTTATTTACTAAACGCTAAAATGTCATATTATGTAAGCAAACAGAATGAAGAAAGGCCTTAAGGTGATGATGAAAAGCAATGGAAAAACTGCAGTAATTATGAAAACCAGATGTAGCCTATTCATTCTACTGAGAATGCTGAAAATAAAACACAATAATATAAGTTAAAATAAAATAAAATAGGGCAATTTACTGATGCACCGTTAAAACAGATGTAAATGCTATAAAAATACCACAGTGTTGGACATTATTGTGCTATAATATAAAATGCACACATTGCATTCTGTATAGAAATGGGATAATCATGTTTCCGTTGCAGAATCAACACAAACCCACTCTTTTATCACTCCAAGCCCACACCATGTAACCAGACTGCTCAACGTCCGTTCACCCTCTCTCCCTCTCTTTTGGCAGCGGTCCTGTCCAGCGATCAGCGTCTCTCCAGCATCAAGGACTTGTGCGATCACCTCAACGCGCAACAGAAGGCTCACAATACCGGACCACACAGCGCACGGGACAACTTTCACTTAACGCATGGCACTGCCTTTGCGCAAAAGCGCGACGGACACTCGTCACGGAAGAAACTGATGGAATCGTCTGTCGATAAGACCCATTGAGCGTTTCTGAAGTGAACATTTTTGTGCATTTGATTTCCAAATGCACAACAGGATATCCGTGTAAATATCCCGCTGTATGTGTAGTTCCGAGACATAAGGTGAAATTCTGACTGACATGGATCTGTGGGGAATTTATGTGTTTCACCTCATAACTTCGGGTAAGTATCACCGAATCTCTCTCTCTGTTTTTTCATTTCATTTTACTTTTTTTTTTTTTTTTTTTTTACTAAATTTATCCAAAAAACAACCAACTCGGGTGTGACTGAAATCTGTGATCAGACAACTTAAAGGAGTTAATGGTTCGTTCCTCATTAGTCTTTTCCATAAATTTCTCTGATTACAACTCTTGACTGGTTACGTTTTAACTATTTATATATATAACTTGATGATAAATGGTCATAAACCGTTTCAGCCTGGTATGCCTTTGCAAAACAGTTTTGCATAGGCGCGTGTGTGCGCGCATGCTTTCAGCGTGTGTTGCTGATATTTTGGTTCTCCATTTTGGCATCTTTATCAACAGCATTAAATTGTCAATCAACATGTAAATGTGTGTATTATAAATGGTTTAATAAGGTACTAAAGCATTGTATTACATCTCTTTTTATACAGAATAATAAGTGTAATCTATAGCAGTCAAATCCGTTATGGTTAAATTACTTTACTGTCTATTATTACTGATTGTTGTAAACCCACTGAAAGTGACTAGCAGAAGTACCTTCATCAGTCACTGCAGTGAGTGTCACTGAGGTACGTGTTCTCTGTGTAATTGAATGAAGCTGGAATATAGATTTTTATGGTAACAATCCCCAGTCTTAAGAAAGGAGAGGTGTGTGTTGTTGGCTTCAAGTGTCCCTTTGTCACTGAACACAAATGTGTCAATTTCAGTCCAGCTGCCACAGTGCCAACTAATGTGATTACCTATATCATCCAATGACCACAACAGCAGAAAGAATCATTCTCCTACTTACACAGGCTTGCTTAACAAAGGCAGAAGCATTACAGCACTACTTAGCCTGTTATATTATTAATATGATGTCCACTTTGGAAGCCATTCATAAAGGAAAGGAAAGGAGATGCCAGTTTGAAATCCTGAATGGAATCAATTTAGTTGTGAGCTTTTCTCTCTGTACTGATTGGATTAACAACAAAGAGACCTCATTTCAGCTTTTAATGGTAAACCTGCAGACTGATGTTGAATTGGTGACACACGATGAAAAACACAAAGTGCAATGGTTTGTTTAAGCTCCTGCTTCTTCTTAAACTAGGCAGCCAAAATCAAACCCAGAAAGGTTAGACAGTACAGTATATTCAGTTTGGATGACTCAACAATTTAGCAGCATTAAGAGCACTTTATGTGGCATCCATAGCTTATGTGAACAGAAGAATCCAGTTGCATGGTATCTACCTCTCCCAAAGATACATGAAAGCCACAGCAAAATGGCCACAGTTTTCAAGAAAGAGCTCATATGACAAACATCAGCATTTCTCAGAACTACTGGCCATAATATGAAGGAACTGATGGGTTTTTTTTCTTTTCTTTACCAGTTCTTTGCTTGGTGAAATCAAGTGATTTAAATATTTTTGTGTGATCACAAATAATTGCTTATACTGTAAATACCAAGCAAGGGGTGCACATTTTCTAACAAGAAAATAAATCAATTAATATTTGCACGAGCAGAAAGACATGCTGTGTCATTCTGAGGTCTGGTAGTTTGGAAACAAACAGGCAGTGTTAAAAAAGTGTGTCCTTTCTTAATACTAACTCTTTCAATTTTCAGGATATATAAAAATACTTCCGGTTCTCATCAAGTCTGCAGATTAG
The DNA here is from genome assembly GCA_037177115.1 of Craterocephalus stercusmuscarum. Classification (NCBI taxonomy): domain Eukaryota; kingdom Metazoa; phylum Chordata; class Actinopteri; order Atheriniformes; family Atherinidae; genus Craterocephalus; species Craterocephalus stercusmuscarum. The sequence goes on from JBBDHI010000007.1 coordinate 12,904,100, forward strand.
GTAAATACAAACTCAGATTAACAATTATCTATTCAACAAACGTCTTGGATCTTTATGGGGGGGTTTTGGACAACTTTATAACATTGCTTGAGTTCAATGAAATCCACAGGAGTTTTGTTTATGCACAGCTTTTTTAAATATTCCCACTACAGCATTTAATCACACTGAGGTTTGGACTTTCACTGGGCTGTTGCAACAACTCAATTGCATTTTAATTTTTAGCCTTTCGAGTGTGGATCAAATATCATTGTTATGTTGGACCAAATTTCAGCCAAGCCTTAGTTGTCTTACACTTGACTAAAGAGTTCTTCTCTATCCAGAAGATTCTATTGTTGATGTGGTGACTGCAAAGTGCAGGTCCTTAGTGCTGCACCTGGCAGTATGAGGAGTCTGTGCTTCTGCGCTTTGTTTGGTCTTTCTTTATTAATTTTGTTCTGGTTTTATCTGTCCAAAGGTTATTGTGTGAGAAGTTAAGTAGTTTGTTTAGATGCAACTCTGCAAAGCTCAGTTGCCTCATAAGCTGCCATAAGAGTTTTAGAGAGAAGAGGCTTTAACATTGACTTTAGCATTTAACTCATTGGCTGCCAGCATTAAAACTGTCTTTCATTGACCATGACTCTCTCTTTAGCCGAAGCTCGTCAAC
>JBBDHI010000007.1:13127149-13137205 GCA_037177115.1 Craterocephalus stercusmuscarum
ATAGATAGATAGATAGATAGATAGATAGATAGATAGATAGATAGATAGATAGATAGATAGATAGATAGATAGAGAGAGAGAGAGAGAGAGAGAGAGAGAGAGTGAGAGTGAGAGTGAGAGAGAGAGAGAGAGATAGTTTTTGGGCTATTGGATTTTTTGCTTCAAGTTGCTTGTTTACTGTATCTCTGGTTTTTCCAGAGTTGTTTTTCCTGTGGAACTTTTTGCCCCCTGCTGATGCAGTAAGCCAACTCCCAGGCTCTCACCTGCCTGCCGGCTCTTCAGCAACAAATCTTGCCTGGACTAAATCATTTGTAACAATAACCGGTATCAGCTCTCCTTGAAGGTTGGACCCCAATCCTGGATCACAGTAAGCCCTCTTCAGCACCATTCAGTTATTGGTTCTTGATCACATCTCACTTACCTCTCCTCCTCAGACGAGCCCAAACCAGCACAGTGGTTGGACTCTACTATCATTAAATCAAGATCTTGGTGAAAAATTGATGCAACACTGGATGGAAATAAATCTTGTGACATTGCAGAAGTTTATCAAAGCAATGACCAAATGAATGCATAGTGTAATCAAATGCCTTGTAAACACCTAACTGCAAATTAAAATAACCATTAAAACTTCAAAATAAGGTAAGTGGCTGGGTTATTCTCAACTTTAATACAAATCGAATAATACCTCAATCAAAGTTCATTCCACTTTAAATTAATTTCGACCCTGTTGCTTACGGTTGTTCCCTTATCCAGTAGCAATGAGACATATATATCTTGTGGATAGTAGTCTAAAGCAAGCATTGGGCTCTAGCAAAGACTATTTAAGTGAAAGTGAAGTAGTATGCTAGGACACTTGTTGGAGCTATAAGCAAAAAAACAGGTCTACCACTGTCAGAAATTTTTTGCATCTGCAATGTCTGAAAGGCACATTACACATTAATACAACTCTGTAAACCGAATTAGAAAGAATGATGTAGCTATTATAAAACATATTTAGCAGACTTTTCTGTAAAATGATGCTACTGAAGCCAAAAGATTTCAGTTTTATTAGTGCCTATTAACTTTTCATTGCTCATGTCGGTCTTTGCCTCCTCTGCTTGTGTCTTTGGTCAAAGGAACTAAGATAAAGGAAGAAGAATAGATGATTTGCTCATTTGGAATAAAGATAAGGGGCTGGAGCACCTGACCCACTTGCTCCTTTACCCCAAAGTGCCTTTTCACAAGGGCTTATTTTCCCTTTGTGGACAGGCTTCCTGTGGCCTTTCACAAGAACAATTATTGTTTTTAGTCATTTATAAGAAATGAATGGCCAGCAGCCAGTCCATCATAAGTCACCACATGACCTTTCTTCTAAATTCTGCCATGACATGCAAAGCTGCCGAGCCATGGGAAAGCTGCAGGGCCCGATGTAACAAATTCTGGTGCAATTTGTAGCAGTATGCGTTAGGGGTGTAATGGTGCAGGCCGTTACAGAACAGAGAAGTTTCCACATGGAGGGTAAATGTGTTGCACTATTAACTCTAGCAGACAATATGACTAGCAATGTTGTTTTTTTAGAAACTAGAGCTTGAAGACCCTCATCTGCCTTTAAAAATGCTTGTTTGGGAACACTTTGGCTTCCCAATGAAGGATGTAAATCGACAAAGTGGATAAGGCAAGCCAAGACAAGTTTATTTGTTTAGCAGATTTCATGTACAGTGCAATTGAAAGTATGTCACATAAAAATTTGGAAGCATTACAGCGGGGTGCAGAAAGCATTAAGAAGTATTAGAATAAATGAATAACAAAATAATAAACAACAGAAGATGAAAGCGGTCTGTCTGACTTGTGCCAAGCTGTGTTCGAGATCTGTTCTCTTTCGCCCCGCCCCGCCCCCTCCACAGTGCTCCCCCTGAAAACTGCTCATTCAAACAATGTTTTATTAAGCAAACATGTCAGAGAAATGTGAATTATATCTGAACAAGTTTGAGTAAATTATCTATATTTTTCTCCTGAAACATCCCTCCCTCCCTTGTGGCAATTTATGCCATATATTTGTTTATTAAAGATTTCCTAAGATGTTCCTGATTCACCAAAGTTAGGTAGTTTTTGTATTTTGTTCCTTAACTGTGATGAAAAAGAACTGAACCGTGACCTTAAAACTGAGGTAAGTATTGAACAGTGATTTTGGCGCACTGTTGCACCCCAAGTTTCAAGGGTTCACATTGGTTTGTGACCTGTGATGAATGTAGAGGAGACGCACAAGGCAAGCTGAGGCAGAGTGGAGCAGAGAGCAGAGAGCAGAACTCAGCTCACAACAGCCAATAAGTTAAGTCAAAGAGTCTCTTTGTGGGTGAAATAAATTAAGTGTATGTTTATATCCTGGCAAATGAAGGTAAAAACTGCATGTTTTTCTTACTTTTCTGACTTAGGTGCCCCAATATTACTTACTAGATGTGATGTAACATGTAGCCAGTAAATGCTCATCAGTACATGAAAAGAAAGCAAGACATAGTACTAAGTAATTTCTTCCATTAAGTTTCCATTTCATTCATTAGTTCTAAAATTTAGTACTATTATAAATAAATGAACATGGACATAATTTTAAAATCCGTTAAAGGGCCATGATATAACTTTTTAACCTGAAAACTTTGCATTCCAGGCTCATTTGATGTCACAGTGAGATCTATTATGTGCATTTCTGCAGCTGTCACAGCCCAGCAGCATCCTGGATAAGAAAGTTGAATATTGCAGTTTCTCTGCCACGGGACGTTCCTGGGCCGCAACAGCTGTAGAAATGCACATGCACAAATACTGCACTACACAACTATCTTATCTGGGACGCTGCCTTTTTTCTTCTCTGAGGGTTTCCATAGTTTTTTATTCTTTTTTATTTGGGATTTCACTTTCACGTTTCACGTTTTTAATTCTTAATGCTTTCTGCACTTTGATGTAATGTTTCTAATGTTTGTATGCAAAGCTCATTGAATTGGCATGTAGCCTACATGAAATGTGCTGTAAAAAAAAACTTGCCATGCCTTGTCTTACCGAGTTTTGCTCTTCACATGTATTACACGCAAGCGAGCAAATGTAAACAAACTGTCCCTTTTGAACTCACACCAGCAGATTTAGCTAAGAAATGTTAGAAGACATCATCAGAGGAAGAGAGGAAACTATAGAGAGCCAAAAGAGAGCAAGCGTTAAGACAAGAGTCAAGATACTGTAAGACTGTGCTTTACTGTCTTTAGAAGCTCACAGTACAAGTTCGAATGCAAGATGGATGCTTAATTAGCTGCTGAAAGAGTCACATCACTGAGAAATGGCTTAAGTTGAGCAGTGTCTCTTTAAAGGGAACATATTTGAATATTTAACAAAAAGTAAAAAATAATAATTCGTTTCCAATTGTAACTCTGTTACTAACTCAGTTACGTTTTGGGAAAAATAACTTTAATTAGTTACCATTTTAAAGTTGGCCTCATCGTTCATTTTCTATTGTTAGTCATAACATTTTAGTCTTTAGTGCAAAGAAAGGCGAATTCAGCAAAAAAAGAAAGCTGGTTGAAGCAGAAAGTTAAAAGATGTTTCATAGATACTAGCAACACACAAAAAAACAGTGAATCCAATCTGTTGTGGTCAGCCACAGTAAACTACTTCTGAGGAGTTACCAGGCTTTGCTTCTTGCTATGGAGATGTGTAACACTAAGATAATATCTCTCCACTGTTCTTAATATCTGTACTTTCATGTTAGCGTTTGTAGCTACATTGGTGTTTGGGATTGGCAAGGACTATCTTCATCTTTGCACCCTGAGTGTAGAAGTTAGAAGTTTAGATTTCTTTATTTGTTCATAGGGGATTTATTAAAGTACTCTAAAAAATAAATACTAGGCTTCTCCATCTAGATTTTTTATACAGATTTTTCTTTCGCTCTTCCCCCGCATAACCATCCCCATACTTTTCCCCTTTTCAGTTTGCATATGGTTTGTAATTGTGATATCCATGTTATATATAAAGTCTGTTTGTATTGCAGTATAATAGTATATTGTGTACTATACATTGAACTATAAACTAACTCATTGCAACCGGAACAGCTGTGCTTGCTACTGTAGATGCCTCACACGCAGTCTTGCAAAATCAGGTTTGATGTCCCTTTTGTACTTTAAGGATCTGCTCCTCCTGCTTCTTGCTACATTGTTCTCAGCACATCCTTTATGCATTGTTAGTTGCCTGCTTTTACACTTCCTGTGTTCTCTCTCTCCCCTCCAGTTTTCTTGGCTATGTCTCTGGATCCTATCTCCTGCTCCCAGCTAGCCTATTCAGCCAGTTTCCTTCCCTTCCCTCTAAATCTCTTTGGATTCTGGTTTTAGCTTCTCTTTTACTAAGCCTACTCTCCGGCATTGGAACCCTGCATGCCCCAGTCCAATACCTACCCTTTTTAGATTCCAGAAAGTACCCAACAATCTTGAATCTGCTTTTCAGTGTTTGTGTCTGCACCTGCATTCACTAGTTCAATATTCCTTTGACAGAGCTGGCACCACAGAAAGCCTTAAGCTGTTCCCTCATTGTCATGGTTACCAAAGGAGGGGTATCATTTGATTTTGTTCATTGAGATCCATTCACAGTGGGAAAAACATTGCAGTTGTCTTTAAGCAAGCATTTGGCAGCTATAGAGAGAAAAAAATATATTTTTAACCACAGAGTTGTCATAGGAATATTCAAGGTCAGCCATCCTCCAATACTGGTTAGGGTAAGGAAACTGAAGATGAGACTGTAAACTAGCTATAGCAGATTGGAAACATGTAACTTCAGACCCAAAATACTTTAAAAAATACAGATAAGGGAAAAAAGTCCCATAATGCCATGGAGAGATGGACAGAAGTAATGATATGCAAGAATGACATTTAAATGCAAAGAGTAAGATGGGATGCTTTGTGCATCAGGGGAGGCCTTCCAACAGCACGGGCCTACAGCAATACAACAAAGACGGGTGCTTTTTATTATGCTAACTTTTGCTCACTTAAATCCCCCCTCCTCCTGTGACCCCGAAATCACTCTCCCGTAGGCATTCTCAAGGACATTCGAGTCACTGAAATTGACGATGAGGAATCAGAGATGGGGAAGGATTCCAAGGGAGCTCAGAGAGAGGAAACTCATATCCTTTTGTGGTGGCGCTCTTATCAAATTACATTCTAAATTCTGCCCTCTTATTGTGCAGCAAATGCTTTAACGTTGTCATAAATGGGAAAAAAAAGCTGAAATCTTGCCTTTAGGTCATTTAGCTTCTCTGTCCTCGCCTCTTCCTCATTTTTTTCTCTCAGGTCAGAATGATTGACTCACAGATATTACTCCAAAACAATAAAGATGCATATAGGAAATGGCAATGCTTTACAAAATATTGCTAAATTGAAAAATGAGTGTACTGCAATGATAACATTTTCCAGCAAAAAAGAAATCTCTAGACAGTTTCAACTGTATGAATGCAAAGGGTTGTCGCTGCCATTCGCAGAGGCACAGAAGGCATGTTCTGTATTGATATGATAGTGTGTCATCACACTGAGGCTGTGAAAAAAAATCATCAAAGTCATCTCATCTTTCTTCAGGGCAGCAAAGAAGGTAAAATGAGTGCAACTCAGTTTGTTGCATCAATCACTGTCAGGGATTCTATGAGATACTCTCAGTACTTAGATGAAGCAACATCAAATGCCCTTCATTATTGATACATACGATCAATGTAAGCTTTGTGCGCTTTCTTAGAGATCCTCTTTTTTGCAGCCAAAGTGGGTAAAAGATCTGGAAACACTGCAAACATTTATTGTATCACTGATGCAATAAATCACTGCGGTTCTGTTAGTCCCTGAACAGCAGTACTCTGGAGGTAGTCCTACTTATTATGTACTGGTTCAATAGTTCTTCTCTCTTTTAATAGTTAAACTTTAATGCAAAGTTTAAATACAGATCAGATTTATTCTGCATTTGTTCTCTATTCTTGCAGTAAAGTTTAGGATTACGTGTTTCTTATTCTTTGATATGGCAAAGTTTGAGCAGTTAGTAAACGGGCATGGCAAGCAGTTTTACATGTTTGGAAAATGGTGGTTCATATGTTGAGGTATGTTTTACTTCCTCTAACCATCAGCTGAAATACAAGCTGTTGAATAAATCTTTATCAATTCTGCATCCCCTCTTCCTCCTCAGTCTGTTCAGACAGCTAAAAGATGGAGAAAAGGGAAGAGGTCATCCATTTATCAAATCAGAAAAACAAACATGTAATTATATAGTCCAACCTGCAGCGGCTTGTTTAAAAATACTTTTTTTTACTGTATTCACACAGACTTATTGCAAGCTGAAGGTCACCTGGTTGGTGTATTAGTGTGCATGAGTGTGTGTGCGTGAGTGATGAACACTACAATAATTGAATATAAAGAACAGTATGAATACTGATGAACCACAGGGAGTAACAAATGTGAGGTTTCAATATTAAGTTGAAAGTGAAAATTTGTATGAATTGGCAAGCAGTGCTGCGTTTTGTCCCGCTGACAAATCAGCTTCATCATTTTCACTCTCCCTTCATTTTGCTATTCCCCTCTTACGCACAAAGACAAAAAAGTGGATTTTTATGTACCCACCCAGAAAAATATACTGTACATCATAACCCACAGAAAAATCTCAAACAATTTTATTTCTAGGTTTTTTGAGGAAGAGAACAACAAATGCAAACAACTGCATTTTGAAAAGTTCCAGTAGATTTATTCAAATCAGTACATTTATAGCATTGCATTGCAAAGCCCCTTTTACAAGAACCCTCAACATTGACAACAGTGGTTGCATGATGTGGGTACAAATAGACACATTTGCTGTATGTATGCAGGAACCATGAAGATATTCCATGTAGGAGATGTCATGCAGAGACTACATTCATTGTTTATTAATGAGGGCTTTGATGTGAAAATAAAGGACAGGGTTACATGATCAAGCTGAACTAAAACAATCTGCAGCTTTAAATATTTTATTGGTTGAGCAGGAATGTGTTGGGGCTATAGTAAAGGTCTCAACTCATTTAATTATGTTTGCACCATACTGTAAATTAAATCCATATCCAATTAAATACATGAAATCAAGGCTTTGATTTTAACATGATGAACAGAAGGACTGTTGGCAAGGATACAAAAATAGTTACCACAGGATTTTAGCCCGCGCTCAGCGCTGTTGCAGTACAGAACTGATAAAGAAAACCAAGTATGTAGAGATTAGCATTGAAGAGGCGACTGACTCTGTTATGGAGGGAAAATGTTTTTGCCTGGAGTGCAAATCCCTCTGGAGGGAGCGATTTGGCTGCTGTTTGCATCTTGCTGCATTTGCATTGGCTTGAACAGTCCATCCAATCAGACAGTCCTAAGCGCACCTACAGTGACATCATAGCCCCCCCCCTCCAAATCTACCAGCGGCAACAGCAGATATCATTCACAACCCTATCAGTAACAAAACTCCTACACTCACATTCTGTTTCATATTTAATAAATCAGCCCAGCAGCACCCACGTATTCCTGTGGCCTTCAGAGATGGAATTTTTCATTCAGCTGTTAACCAAATCTGGCACACCCCAAGCTTTGCTGGCAACAACGGCAGAGGTTATGCACATACTGATGATTTATTGGCATGAACTACTGGACATAGCAAAATAAAATATGTTCCACTGGACATAAGCCATTTATCTAACTGTCGCAAACCAATCTTCGCCACAAGGACACGCAGAAATTGAAGATAGAGAAACACAGAAGCAACTTGACCAAATAAGCAAAATAGTGTCCTCTGGGAGTTAGTTCCCAGGAAAATACAGGTATCTTGGTGAAAAAATGTTGAAATGATAGGTTTTCTTCAGTTTGATTGCGTGGATGACGAAAGGTGTTCTTAAAAGTTGCACTGACATTCAGGTAATAAACTACCTGAACAACAATTACACTGTAATCTGATACTTCAGCAGGATGTTTGCAGATTTAATTTGTCCAAGATGATGGCAGGATTTCTGCTTTGGAGACAGGCGCTGCTGTGAGGTGAGCCATAGTAGGATACTGCTCTGGGCTTTAGCTTCAGTCCAGAGTGCAGACTAATGCACAGGAGCCAGCATTATTGGCAGAATGTGAACAGATTCCAGCCGACATATGGAATCTCAACGGGGGCTCAGCAAAGCAGGCCATTGGTATTGCCCTCTGTAGCCACAGAAAACAATTAATCCCCTTTCTTTCCTGCCTCAATGTCTCTAGTTTGGACCCATGAAAGCGGCATGGTCATACAAAGGATCAGGGAAAAAATGTGAAAGGCTTCACCTGGACTCTACCTGTCTCATCTCGGCATTTTGTGCTCCTGTGACCCAGGAGAGCCAGCAGCAAAATTTCTCTGGCAGGAAGGATATACAGCTCATCCTGCCAATATAAGGAATGCAAGAGGGAGCGTGAGAAAGAGAAGTGTCATCTCATACTTTGTCATGCTGTACGTTTGACCTTCTCACTTAGCTGAGAAGGCTTCGGATTTTTATGAAGTACGAAAATTCTGCTCTTTATATCTTTCATCTTCTCCAGTTCAGCTCATTGGAAAGATTGTTGTAGTGCTAAAAGAGGTAAACGAGTCATAAGATCCTGTGACCTGTTTGTTTTAACTAAGCAAATGGTTCAATTGATGTAGTTTCCTTTCCACTTGGATATGAGGATATCCTCTAAAATACACAGTCAACTACTGAGCTAGATCTTCATTTTAGAAGGTAAGTTCAGGGCTTAATTGCCTTCAGAGGCACAAATCATTCCAGTAAAATGATGTAGGACCTTTAGCTCTTTGGGGCTAAATGGCATCGCAATGTATTATTGCTCACCAGTGGATTTTGCTTTGTTAAAACTCCACAAAAGGTTAAAGAAACAAATACCATGGATCCTTCCTTTGCCATTTCCTCACACACATACAAACTACCTCTGACAAACTGCTCAACAGCCTCTGAAATATTGCCCATAAAGCCCAATGCCAGTATAAACCTGAAGCTGCCGGCTGATTTGTGAATCCAATTACCTTCCTTTCTGTAATGGGTGTGTTCAGGGGAATGATGTAAGTCAGCACCTGATGACATCTGTCAAAAATCCAGCATTCACTGAGAGCAACATGCAGCTACCAGGACAGATAAACTAGAACATAGTTTTATAGCAGCACATTATAGCAGTATGCTGTACTTGGATCATGAGCATGTTTTCTCAGACACCTTCTTGGTTTTGTAATCCATACATACAGGTATTAGGGGGCTTTGACAAGACTGCCACACTAGAATGTAAGAAAATTCAACCGGCTATGTTGAAGCTGCAACATCAATTGCGTGTCATCCTAAAATATACATTTTATTTAGTTATTGTGGATAATTGGAATGCAGTTATGAGCTTTCTGCAGCTTCCATAGTTTTCACTCAAAATCATTTTTCTTCAAAAAATGTTTTCTCCTCCTTTAGAAAGTCAGTCTGTAATGTAAATTTTCTATGCAGTCAAATAATGAGTTATGAAAAAAACTATCACTAATACACTCCATTCGGATTTGCATACAAAAACATCAACATTTAACCAACAAGCACTGAAAAAGCTGACATCAGAAAATGTACAAGCAGATGAAGACACTGACAGAAGGTTCTTTGATCTGTATTTAACCTGGGCTGATAAAATCTTCCACAATGGCACAATTTTACAATTGGACAATTGGACCTGGACAGTTGTGGACGGTTTATATCTACAAAGTAGAACAGCCGAGCAATCTTAGTATTACAATATCCACATCAATTAAACATCAATTAAACATCAAACATCAATTAATCCCTCTCTGGCACCCCTTCCCTCTTGTTATCCAACTCCACCCACTTGTGCAATCACATTCCTCTGCCTCCCAGCTGTTTCATCTCCATGTGCTTTAAGCGTATTGATAAGGCTATTCAAAAAGTAAAAACTTTGTTCTTGTCATTTTGACTAATCACCATTACTCAGAACAGCTGACAAAACAAATTGTATTATGGGGCGTAAGATAGTGCTAGTCTGCTACACCAGTATACAGCATCATGATTAT
>JBBDHI010000007.1:13175568-13186216 GCA_037177115.1 Craterocephalus stercusmuscarum
CTGAACTATTCAGCAAGCTTTAACTGTGATGGGTCTGATGGCAATATTCTTCCACAGCAAGACGGATCCACACTCAAACCTGCTGGTGGTCTGGGGCTCCTCTGTGTTCAGTCTCTTCACTGGATGCCCCAGTTTCCCCACAGTCCAAATTTAGGCACGTTAAGTCAATTGTTAATTCTAAATGACTGTAGGTGTGAGCGTGAGCAGGAGTATGTGTCCCTGTGTTAAGCTTTGCGATGGTTGGCAAAATTTCCGAGGAGTCCCGCTGGTCTTGTCAAATGGCAGCTGGGACAGGCTCCAGACCCCTTTCAACCCTGAACAGGATAAAGCAGGAAGAGAAAGGTGGGCGGCTCATCCAGCAGACTTCAACAGAATTCTCTCAACAAATATCTGTGATATTGGGCAGGACTCGTCGCCATGGCAACCTATGAAAATGGAGACCAGCTTTGCTTTGAATGTGTGTCTCCAAACACAGCACAGGCTGTCAAAAGGTGTATTCTAACCCCGACCGTGAAATCGAAGCGTGCTTCTTTTCTTTTATGTTTTCACTATCTTACGTTTGATGAAACAGCAACAATGGAAATGAAACCTGAATTTTTCCCTTTTTAAAACGCTTCATAATTACTTAAATTACCTCAGAGTAAATAAAACTTACATTTCCACTGCTGTTTAATGTCTAAATGCTTATCTGGTCAAATGTCTTCTTGTCAAAAGAATAACAGAGATGACCCACTGCCATCAATAACAAAGATGCTGCCTTGAGTATATGTGATGGGGAGATAAGGGTTCACCTTTAACATCTTTGAGTTTCTCCTCTCACCGCTCCCCCAGCAGCAAGCATTCATTTCCACACGCACTCTGAATTAGCTTCAAGCAAACCATAAATAATTCATCGACTGAAACGGTCACAATGAATACCAATTCTTTAATATTGCCTTGCTCCATCATCAAGGCTTCTCAACCTGAGGTCATCATCTTTATTGCTTGCAATATGTCTGCAATATTAAGCGGTCACTTTGGGCTGTTGACACCAAGGTTAGCCAGAAACCAACTGGAAAAACACCTCTTTCATAATTAATGAGCTTGCTGTACTGCCACAAATACTGTATGAGTGTATCCTGGATATTTGCAATGGAGTACGTTCTTAAAACTCCACTTTCTCGCTGTAATAGGGAAAAATTGAGATCAGTGGCTAGACTGGGATAAGCTACTGGGACAAAGACAAATATAGACTTGGCGCTATAAGCCAGGGAAACCTAAGCCTTGAGATTTCTGGTTTGAGCACGAGCATGAAACTTAAAGATGAGCGGCTGTGATTGACAGCAAAGAACAGCCCCATTCAGATAATTGAGACAAAAAGTCTTTCCTATATTTTTCTTACAACTTTTAGCCTGTGGGCTCAGGTTCAGGTCAGAATAATTTTTAAACCAGTAGGTTCTTGAATAAATGACGATTAGATCTGCAGTTTAGATGAGCTCTTGGCTGCTTTTTGAAAAGCATAGCCAGTTGTGAAAGCAAATGACAGTTAGTTTCATCACTTTAAGATTGCTCCTGTGATCGGAATATGTAACGACTTTTACACGTAAAGCCGCCCCAAGGACAGAAAACTCAATATCATCCAACAGTGATGCATACAAACCCTAAAACCCAGACAGTGCATGAGTTGCATCTGATGCAGCATATAAGCCTGCAAATTATGACATACTTAACAAATACAGACTCGAATGGCATGGATTTCTCTCTCATACCAGATTACAAAAAATGGACCACGTATAAATCTAAAAGGAGAAGTATTTGAACTTATTAGATAGAATTAAACATTACCTTTTAAATTATGTCCATAACTGAATCTGTCATCATTTCCTTATTTACCGGGTTCATTGGAATCTGTCTGTTGTATCAGAAGCCAGTTTTTAGTGACCAATGCCACACTAACATAAACAAGACCAGAAAATTATTTATTTTTAGAGGATGTTTTTGTAGTGTGAGCTTATCCACTTACATATATTATCTTTTCTGTCCTCCAGATGAACTGCCAGCAGATGCATGCTGAATCCATGTTGGTTGCAGGCAGACTTGAGCATTTTGGTAAATCCCAAAGCATCATAGGAGAAAGATGATATAAAATGATCTGTCCTCCCTTAAAATGTTGTTTTCCTGATGTGCTAACTGATGGCACACCCCTTTGCTATTGATAAGTTAAATAACAACATGTTAATTTCACAACTAAGTGTTAAAAACCTGGACCTGGACCTGGACCTGGACCTGAACCTGAACGTAATAAAATAGGTATTCAGCATTCTTACTTTTTATCTCCTATTTAAGAGGAAGCTAATCTTCTTTAAAAAACAACAACTATAAAAAGTCTGTGGAAAGTTGAGGATGGACATACATTTATGACGGTTTCGTCATAATTATATGTTATTCATAGAAAGATTGTGATCACTATGAGCACAGTTGCAGAGCTGAGAAGTCCTGGGACCCCCGCTGGGCGTTGAGAGAGTCAGAAGTACACAGTATACATAATTGATATTTTCCTTACTAGGAACTTAGTTCAGGGATTTACTACAAAGTGGTTTAGCCTAGCTAGCACAGAAATGTTCATCAGTGGAAGATCTAAGCAGACCTGCCTCTGTTGAGTACATTTGTAATCTTTGTCATTTTACCGTATATTCCACACATTCTCTCACTAGCTAAGACCCATTTTCCTTTAAGGTTTAAACTTCAGACCCATTTCTTTTTAAGGTTATCCCTTGGTGCCTTTGTGCAGCCTGGTGTCACTCTACAGATCTTGTTGACATCAAAACCTTTCGTGTACAGTTGCAACTCCAAGATTCTGCTGACAAAAGAGTCATCTACACTAAAATGTGTACTTTTGTGTGAGAGCATTTATTCAACTGGCTGCAGTTCTGGAGTGAAGGGGATTTCTATAGTAAGAAATGCTCCTGTAACTGTTTTCCCTGGATCTCCCACCCTGCCTTTAACTGTGTTGTGAAGTAGTGACTTTGCTAATTTTCTAGGCCAAAACAGCCTTTCATTGTTTATTCCCATGTTTTCATGACAATTCCTTTACCATTGAAGTTAACTTTGCATTGAGTGCCCGCATTTAAATTCCTTCAATAAAGACTGAATATTATTAAAATATAGAAATAATACTCTTATCCTTACCTTATCATTTAGCATTGTCATGCCTAAATTAAATCAACTTCTCATACATTAGTAGCACAAAGTGGTTTACATAAAAAAAAACTGACATAAGAATAAAAAAAACCTATGTTCTCTGTCTCTCTCTTTCTTTCTCACACACCAAATGTTAACTGTCTTGACACTTCCACAAGGAAGCAATATCTTGGGGACCCATCCACACCTGGGCAGGCCAGGGTCTACACTATCTGGGCTGCTGTGCAGGACACTCTGCAACTCAGACAAAAGCCATCCTCTTGACAACAATTCTGCAAAAAAAGCAGGCAAAGCTCCCAGCGTGGAGGATCCCTTATGAGGAAAACACAAGAATTTGACCTGGACTTCACATTATTACATGCAACTTGAAGAATAAGACCCGAGTCATAGCTGTAAAAGGACAACATTATCTGTGCTTCAAAAAAACATTTTTTTCTGTTTACATAGTAAATTAAACCCCAGAGTATTTTTTGCAGCACTTGCAGGAAGATTTGCATTACCTTCGGCACTTTCCGGTCTGCTTACCATCAACAGAGCATATCATCTTCACTTGCTCAGCATTTCATGACCTTCCCCGATATTTGACTCTCACATAAGTTGTGATCCACTGAAGATCAGAAAAAATCAGTGCTGCATACATCCTGTGGCATGGTTGTACAGGTTTAACCCTGCCTAAACATAAGCATGACTGAACTTTTCTTCACTGTGAGTTTTGGTGCCTTTATCCAAATATTCCAGCCAAGGAATACTGCAACAACTCTTAAAGCAAAGCAACACTTTCTTTCACATTCTTTTAAAAAAATAATTGAACACCAGGCCAAAGCAGAAAAGTTTCAATTTACACAGAATATACAGAATGACACACCGTCTCTGTTACACACACTTTGAAGTTCATGCACTGTGTAAAAAAGTTAGTTAAGTCACCTTAAGAAGTAAGACAAGCAGCTGCAAAGCAAAACTGAGAGATGTAAAATACAAAGCAAAGCTAAAGACAATACCTATCCTAACTTTGTTAGACTTACAATATTACACTGAGTCATGCTCACATAACACCAGAACCTCTGCTCCATGCCTGAATGGAGTTTGACTGGGATGGTGAGCTGTTTCTTTTACTTTGGGAAAATAGGGTTTTTGAAATGTTATGTAAAGATTGGGTTATAATGGAAAAGATTCATTCTGCTTATGTTTCTGTTTGCACCACGAATCAATAATCACAAAAGAAACAAATCACAAAAAAACTTCACCAAAAAACTTTTTTTTTTTACTTTGAGATGTTTTCACCCCCCAATCCGAAAAGCTTCTACTGACCAGTCAGTGGTTTGGCTTATAAGAACTACAGGAACATTCACATTTTCTGATGGTATTTGACTTTAACATAGAATGTATTGATACCTCTCTCAAACCACCTGTTTTTCTTCACCAAAATGTTAACATCACTTTCCTCAAAAAAGTGTCCTTTATGCTTGAGATCCATCCAGACCAGATTTAGTGGTCATCTGTATCTCACTGATTTTTGTATTTATTTTACCTTTTAGAATTTTGAGAAAAAAAAAAGAAAAGAAATATACTTTTGCAACAGAATACATAGGAGACATAACCCATTACCAGCAGAATATGATACCAGAAAACTCCCTCAAGCGAGATGAAATTCTTCCCTTATCAGCACATAATGGTCACAAACAGGCAAAGACACACACTTATACAAAACCCCAAGTAGCTGCTTTGTTAGCAAAAGACACAACAGGTGTTCCAGACCAGCTCGGCTTCAATGTGGCCTTTTATTTCTATTATCCTTATATGATATGTCTTTCAGATACCTCAAGGGGCATATTTACGTAGGCTTAGCGGGTACTAAAACGGGTGCTAAATGGTTTGCTCACGCTAAAATCGGCTACAGCTTATCTATCAAGACCGCAATCACAGAACCGCACCTCCGATAGTGCTGCTCTCCACTTTGTGTTTCTGATGATGATGAATATGCAATATTGGCGTTTCTGCCAGAATGTGCGTATTGTTGGGAGGACACTGTGCAAATAAATGAGCTTTGCACCCACAATGTGATCTATGAAGCCTGCAACTAGTTTGCGGTTTTTATCTTTGCGCATACAAATAGCGCATCTGAAAAGCAGGTGCTAACTGGCACAACAGTATACGCACAACGGCTGCAATAATAATTTGAAGGAGGAGGCACAGACACCATGAAAGGCGACTGAGACAATGCAGTTTTTCTTTTGTATTAATATATTTGGAATGCCTGAGGAGAGGATTGTGAAGCCGATTCAGCGTTGCAATTAGAATTGCTGGATGAGTTTAAAGGCAAATATATGTGCAACTCATGTGCAACTTGTCCCTCCTTTAGAAAGAGAGCATATTTATGACAGTGTTCTGCTGTTTACTCAAAATATATGTTTTAATGATGGCCATGAACTCAGTAATATTGAGCTACTTTAAATCAAAATGCATTACTCACTGAGAAAACGTAATAGTTAAGAATTCTTTTCACTAAAAAACATCTTTTGAGTTACCTGTCCTTAATAATTTAGAGTTAACTATACTGTTCGGGTTTACAGTGTAGGAATCAGAAGCACACACATTCTATGAATGTAAGTTATGTGGTACACAAAGGAAACCATTACAAATGTAGTCCGGGTCCGTACATGAGTCTTTCATTCTGAGGAACAGTGTCATTTTCTCACATCAGAAAGATGGTGAATATGGAGATGCTGCTTTTGGATAAGTGAACATAATGATTTTTCCCTTGTACTTTGCTCACATGGACATATGTAATAACAGTGCATACCCCCTGCAGCCCTTCCTCATGACACCTGTGCACAACCCCGCACCTGCAGGGAAACGCCGTTATAATGCGGCTCACGTGCACACAAGAAACATGGTGGAACGCACTGTTGGCGTCCTAAAAAGCCAATTTCGGAGCTGCACAGGAAGGAGGGAGGCACTTTTACATTGCACAGAGAAGATAGACCAGACTGTCAGTTGTTGCTCCACAACATAGAAACAAACATCATGGGATGGAGCATGAGACCATTTTTATGAAGATAAAGCAAAGTGCAAACCCACTCCGTCCCCTGCAGGACCTGCTGCTGCTCTGGAGCCGCTGGCATGGACATCCCTCACTACTACCTGAACGCCTTCGTCCACTCCTCTTGCATTAAAGGCCATCATCAGCCCAGACACACTGACCAGCTGCTGAGTGTGTGCAGCAACGGCCCGAGTACCCCGTGGGTAACGGCTGCAGACCCCGACACAGTTATCTGCTCCTTGCAGAAAGTGAGCTGGACCTGATCCAAAAAATTGGTCAGATGAATCTCTTCTGACCTCAATTTCAACCTCCATTGGATTAAAATTCATTTAGCGTTTGGGGTGTCCTTTCTCTCCGGATCCTTTCATGACAGAGCAAACAGTGCCGCAAAATCCTCATGTAAATACTGCTGTTTGCTCACGCAAATGATAACAGGTGCTATCTTAGTTGATCACACACAGAGCATGGAAACATAACCGGAGCAAATAAGCGCTACAATAATGAAACAGCGCTGCAATTCACACTCATTGTAAATCAGCCTGCAAGTGTACATAATCATTTGCTTTAACAATGACCAACACATTCTAATTGTCATTTGAATGTTAAATGCCAACGACTCATCCTGCATGGCACATGAATATGCACAATAAACCCGTGCAGTCACCGTAGTATTTGGGGAAAGTGAAATGAAAAAGCTGGCAAAGTAGTCCTAATCATAAGCCAGTGTGTCTGGCCCTGACAACTGAGTGAGACTAGAACAAAGAAGAATAAGTGAAGACATGCAGACATGGATGTCACATGTCTGGATGAAGCCATCACTAAATTATTGTACTATTTCATAGGTAAGGTCATGATGCTGTTTTATCATGATCTCTTCTGGCAGTGGGTGTTTTTTTTTCTTGTTTTCTATTCCCTTTCCCGCATCTTATTACCTCTTCTGTCAATCTTTTTTTTTTCTCTGCCTCTTTCTGTGTTGCTGTGGGTGTGTGGCTTTGGATTTGTGGCACAGACCTATTGCGGGTGATCTATTCATCACCATGCAGTTTATTTTCTCTGGTCCACACCTCCTCTCCTCCCCAGATTATTGTGTTTTCAAGTGTGATAACAACCCAGCCTTAATGGTCAAGTGTGCTTTTGCTCATTGGTTCCTGCATTATACTCATGATTTTTCTTGTCCCTCACACTCTCCATCTCTCCGCCTCTCAGCCTGCTCAAAACCTTCTCTGCTGCAACATAACTTGTTTGCTCCTCGATTTGTCTGTCAGCCAGTCTGTCTTCTAAAAACAGTGTACCAAAGACTTGAAGGATGCATCTTGCAATCATTCTATGTACAGCTTTGGCCATAAGAATTTCAATGTTTGGCGCTTATTTCGCTTTAAGTTTTGGCTGCCAACATCTGTTATCTCTGCTCAGACTCCTTTTATCCGGACCAGTTCTGGCCCTTGCACTTGTTGCAATCCATGTCCAAGTCAACAACTGATATCTGGAACAGATGCAGCCTACAAGACACTTGTCAGTGTTGTAACAGAGCCAGAAGAGTAAAAAGTAGTCTGAATTAAAGAATATTAAAAATACTCATAGTGAGGCTTTAAGGAGCTATACCTGATATTACATCCAGCCATTTTAGTTAGCGAAAGTGGCTAGTTTTTAGCTTTAGCGTGACGCTCTTTCTCTGCCAATGGGGTTAACTTCCAGAACCTCGAAATTCTGATCAGCCAGTAAAAGTGTTCCCCTGGGAATCCGGAAGTTCTGGAAGTTAACCCCATTGGCAGAGAAAGAGTGTCACACCAAAACTAAAAACTAGCCGCTATCGCTAACTAAAATAGCTGAACCTACAGTAATATCATGTATAGCTCCCACAGTTCATTTCTGAACACAGTTCAGATGAGGTTTGGAGCATCTCAGGAGGAATATAATAGTGATAATGTGAGTGAATGAATAACTTGAGTGTGTTATAGCAAATAAAATACCAAAGCAGTGATTAAAAAAACGAAAGAAATTGTGACTGCTTACAGCAGATATTATATAGAGTGAGGCAGTGGTACAAGACTTTGAGGTAATGGTTCATTTGTCCACTCTGGCCTCAATTCTCTCTATGTGTACTGAAATTCAACCACATCTGTCAAAGTCACGTAAACAGGAAAGCAGTGAGAACAGACGTCAATTTTTCATATATCCACAGAGTAATTTGTCAAATCTTTGCGGGTTTTTAGACCCCCCCTGAAAGCGCAGACAAGCAGTGTTCTGAATGAAACATAGGACCTGCAATGCAGTCCAGACAAAAACAGATAAAAGATTTCACTGCCATCCACATTTTTAGAAATCAAACTTTACATGAGAGTCCTGACACTGAAAGACCTGAACTCAAGATGAGGCCAGGACGATTGTTTCCCTTCACTCCCTGGTTGTGTAGCTGAGCAGGCTGCTCATCTCCGCCTGGCCCTGTTGACTGATGGATTTCCAAACTCTGCATCAGCCAAAGCTATTAAGTGGTCTGCTGGAGCGAAATGGCTTTACCGTTGTTGAGGTGCTGCAATTGGCTCTGCAATTCCTGCCTGCTATTGTTTCAGACCTCTGTGACTAAGTTAATTTCTTGCCAGACAAGTGCAGCCAAGAATATGCTGACACACACAACAAATAACAAGCAAGAATGCTGTGAATCCCTTTCCTAGAAATGTCTTTTGTTCCTTCATATTATCAGCACAAAATTTATTAGGAGGCAACCCAAACCAAATTAATTCCTCTCTTCGGAGTTTTCCTTACCCCACCTTTTTTTATGAACATCCCTCCGGTCTTTTCTTTGATCAAACTATCAGATTTATTATGTTTATTAGTTATATTGATCTCTATATTTTGCCTTTGAGATGATAGCAATAAATCAGATCTGACTATTTCGGGTATTGTGCCACTGATTCAGTATCAGAGACGTGGAAAATAAAGCACCGCTCTGATCCCTCTTCAAATCTCGCTTTACCTGCCTCTACATTATTCATGGTAATATTTAAGTCTGAGGAGATAAAACCTGCTTTTACATTTATGGTGACAAACTGGAAAAAGCCCCAGATGAATTCAGGCCCTGTGCGATTTAAGTGGCTGACATGGTTGGCCAAACACAAAAGTGGATCCACGTGCAGAACAAACTGAATGCAGTTATTTCCCACACGGCCCTGTGCACACACAGGGGACCCAAAGCAGCAGTGCTGAGACAAAAGGAGAAACAGGGAGGAAAAGACAACTTTGACTCATTTGAAAAGTAGGATGTTCAGCAGGATTCTGTGCACGCACTAAGATGGCTACTCTGAAATTTAATACATGCCAGGAGATTTCTGTCTGAATGGATCATAGAAATGACAACTGAATGTGAATCCAGATGAATTATAATTTGTTGTCAGTATAAAACAAAAAGCATAAACTTAGGCAAGATGATGATTTGTTAAACTGTCTATGAAGGTTATAAAAACATCTAAGCAGACATGATTATGTTTCCTTGTAGTCATCTCAGATATTTAAATATTTCTAAATATCTATTCTATCTGTTCTATTCATGCAGACCTAACCATGTACTTTTAGTGCATTTTGCTGCCTCCATAGTACGATGGATAAGACTGAAGTCAGGAAAAAAGAGGGCAGAAGGTTGACAATTTATTGTAATAAAAGTTTTTCTGGACAATTGTTAAATTTGCAGTTTTTCATGTCAGGGTAGAGAAAAGATCTACAGACATTGAAGATTTAGCAATCAAAGAGTTTTTTTCATTTTGTTTCTCAAGAATCATGATGAAGGTGGCTGCCTCGGTGCTGGGGACTGATTTGGAGCCGCTGGAGCTGATTGTCCAGAAGAATCCTCCTCAAGCTGCTGATATAATGGGCGACTCTTCACACCCTCTACACAACACATTGAGGAAACAACAGCTCAGTTGTTGCTCTGTTAGAGGTAACAAGTAAATGCAAGAAGTAGCTGTTACATCCATCGCCAGAGGACAGCTATGCCTCTCCCAAAAAATATGAACAACAATTATGTCTAGGAAAAGAAATAATACATTACAATATTTATTTCAGGAGATTAATGAAAGATTTTCCTATTCCATTTACTTAAATAATTTCCTTTTCTGATTAACATTTGTGGCCAATTAAACATGTGCATGTCCATAGGAGCAAGTGTGGAGACACACCGTCACAGAATTCATAAAGAAAAGGCAAAACTTTCAATAGTCATAAAACCTTACAAAAATATGATTTAGATAAGACACTGTTTTTCATTTAACTGAGTTGAAAAAACAAACTAACAAAATGGTCCGAGACCCTTTTGCTGATAAGCAGTGGGCCAACAGGTGCAGACATCTGATTGGTTCGTGAGGCAGACACACTCTCTACCTTTAAGATCACACTTAAAACCTTCCTTTCTGATAAATCCTATAGTTAGGGGTGGCT
>JBBDHI010000007.1:13241878-13253420 GCA_037177115.1 Craterocephalus stercusmuscarum
ACTTGCAACAGCACAATAAAACATTTAGTGACTGAATGACTAAAATATCAAACAATTGACAGAAGTATTAATAAAATGAATGAAGTACATAAAAAAGAAGAAGAATTCAGTAAAATTCAGCTGAAGGCTAAACTAAAAATGTAGGTCTTGACCCTCCTCTTAAAAAGATAAACAGTCTCTGTGGCCCTGAGGCCCTCTGGCAGGCTGTTCCACGGTCCGGGGCTATAGTGATAGAAAGCAGCTTCATTGAAGAGTTTTGGTTTAGACTCTGAGAACAATTAAAAGGCTAGTACCAGAGGAACTCAGGTTCCACGAGGGTTTCTTGTCTAAAAGCAGATCAGATCAATAAAAAGGCCCAAGACCATTAAGACATTTTTAAACCACATTAAATTCTACTAATAAGCAATTGCACACACACATAAAAGGGCAAGTGAGTGTAAAGATCTGTTTTTCTATATGAAAAGGTGTGTGTGAAGTGAAAGGTTCTCATATGCACTCAAGGTTCACTGAGCAAAGGGGAGCAAAAGCCAGCTCATGTGGTTTAATCCCATAGAAGAGTTATTGCAGCTCAGATTGTTAAAAAAAAAAAAAAAGTGTCTCAGAACTTTGTGGCTTTGACCAGTCAGAGATCTCCTGCTGACCTGTGTCAAACACAGAAGTAGAAGATGGAGTGATGGAAGAAATAAAGATGGCAGCTATCTAAACACTGTTCCGCACCCTGTGCAGCTTTGATACCAGCAGTATCCCCCCGATGGCTGCGGATTCTGTCTACCAGATAATGTTCTCTGTCACAGCACAGGAATTCTTCAAAAATGGTTTAAGAAGCACAATAAAAGGTTTAAAGTGTTGACTGGGCCTCTAAATCCCCCAGATGTCAATCTCAGATCTCACCATCTGCAAAGTACTGGAAAATGGAAAAACAACTCAGATCTATGGAGAAACAAAATTTCCAAGACTTGAAGTTTGTTTTGCTGATGCAGAACGATGCCGCAGAACATTTTAACCCTTCATGAAAAGTACTTGTTTTGATGGTCCACAATTAGTATAGCATCACAAAGGTGTACTGACTCTGCATCAAGCAAAGGTTTTAATTTTATGGCTGATACACTCTGCTGTAAACAGTTCTTCTGCACATGCTCATTTTTCTATCATACAGATTAAAAAAGACTCACTCCGAGCTCTGGAGCTTCACTTTGGAAATCCTTTGGCTTTGCTGATCCTCTTCTCAACAGTCTGAGCGGAGCATCGCCAGTCGGTTTAATACAAAGTACAGCAGCTCCATTTAATATGTAAATCTAAGGCTTGCTTGGTAAAACAGACTGAACAAAGTTGTTGAATAAAAAGTTTACTGTTCTCCTTTTATGGCTGCGTGGTATCACTGCATGATCTTTCGGCTTAATAAATGAGAGAAGGGTTTATCTGTAATCCAGAGGCAGTGATTGCAAGATTAGATTGTTTATTCTGTTATACAGTTTTGGCTTATATATTTCTATAGCTGAGGAAAGGCTGTTTTTAATCGCATTGAACAGAATTTAGTAAAAAGGAACAGAAAAAAAATAGGTCTTCACTTCCCAAGAGCATTTTCATCAACATAAATGAGAAACTCAGCAGCTGCAGGATATTTTTGCCAGTAAAACTTATTTCCCCATTTCCCAAGCTGCTCGGAATAATCAGATACTGCTCAACTTGTAAAGCAGTGAAAAATTTGAAAATAAATGTGGATTTAGCCATTTCAAGTAAAACAAAATTACACACTCCTTTATTAGATGATTATTATCATAGATTGACTCTTACTATCTAAAGCGCTACTGAAATCAAACTTTAAAGGCCTATTCCTTAACTTTAAGACCTTAAAGGTATACAGACATGAAAAATACATTTTAGCCCACTATGGGTCATCAGCTTAGTGTAATAACTCTCCTATCAGACAATGTATGCCAAACTTTGTGCAAACTTCTATTTTGGAGTAAATCCGTGCTGAAAGTGTGTAATTTTTTTTCGCATTTAATAGTGCAGGTGCACAGATTATATGTCAGTCTGTACACAACCATCGGCCAAATGATATGAGGACACGTAATCTGTCAATCATACGTCTAAGAGAAACAGGGAATCTTTGAAAATTTTTTCTTTGATAAGCAGTTTTGTGAGTTTTCAGAGTTACTATCCATTGCAAGAAGGTGAATGAGAGGTACGTTTGGTGAGTGTGTGGTGAGATAATGTGCGCCAGCGCGTGTGAGATGATGACAGTAGGTTAGACTAGCATACGCCATGAATACAGTTGGAAGAGGACCAAGGAGGTGTCCGTCAACAGATACTACTTTGTTCCGCCTTCCTTCGGGTGTCGGGATACGAGCCACCTGGCTTGAATTCCTGCACTTTGATTAGAGCGGGCTGTCGTTAAGATCCCGGATGTGTGCAAAGCATTTCACAGCAGATCCTAGCGGTCCATTACTTAGCCTAGCTACACACACACCCGCCGATCTGGACAACATCCAATCAAATCGCTTCATAACACTATGTCCCGCCTACCCCATCCGATAACAGCCAATCAAATTAGTTTTCCTTTCTCGGGTAAACTCGTGCTTCCCTTCAGCGAAACTCGGCGCGACGGATGGGCCATTCTGGCCATTTCTGTATACCTTTAAAACTCGTTCGATGACTTTCAAGAACTGAATCAACTGTATAACTTTTCAAGGAGGATATTGAATTTTAATAGTAACATAAACAATGTTGTCACAGTGTCTCAGTGCTTCTCTGCCGTGTGATACAAAGCTGAATTACACTAGTTCTGTCTCTTAGAAATACATTTTCTAATCTTATTCTTGCCTTCATTAACACCATGGGGGCACATTATCCAGGTTTTCTGGGCAGCAGCTGTTTTTGAGCACGTAACATTAGAAAACTGTCACCCGAGACAGACATTTGAATAATGAGTTCAGTTGGTGATTTTATACAATGGAGGCTTTGGGGCGAAATTAGAAAATGGATGCATTTACCGCTCCGTGTTGACCTCTGCAGCAGTAAACCAAATCAGTTGTATTTGATTGACCCATGTGTGCAATTTAACTGCAAACGAAACATAATGTTTACATTCAGTGTTTCTGACCAAATCATTCTGCATGGATTCCATCTATTGAAATTTTCTCACATCTCCACAACAGAAAACGTGTAATCATATTGTAATAATACACATTCTCTCTCACACACAAACATACACACGCACACTGAACACAGACACACACATAAAAGTCTCCCTTTGGAATCTCAACAAGATGATTGAACTGAGGGTTTCTGTGTTAGAGGTCCTTTGAGATTTTTAAACATTTCCACTAAAAGTGGATGTTAGTGTTCAGGGATGGCGGTCAGTCCACAGCCAATTAATTTCAAAGCTGCACACACAGCCCCGTCCATCACTTATTTCTACTTGTGTGCTGAAGAATTGCCATAACCATTAATGAGATAGTGAGTGGACTTAAGCCGTATTCAGTGGCTCGGTCTCAGCATTCTTGAACAATTAAAGATTCCCATCCTGACTAGACATAAATAGCCTTTGGTGAACTTTCTTTTAGATCTCAGCGTCATTTGTTTTCTCATCTCAAAAAGGAGATTACACCCCAAAGAGTTTAGATTGAAGCAGACAGATTGAGTTGTGTTCTCCCACTGAATATCTGCAAAGTTAATTTTCAAATATTCCAAAAGCTGCTTTGAAAATTGCATTTTTACTTTCTTTGATTTGTAGCATTGAACATGTGGATATAGTCAGTAATAACCACGGGTCTATGCTGGCATCTCCATTAAACTGTTTCTTTTTGCTAAAATCTTAGGTTGTTTCAGATTTTCCTCCCAACACTTCTGCTTATGCAAACTCATTTGGGGACATTTTTTGAACTCACAAAGTCTGATGACAGAGAAGAGTGTTTGTGCTCTCATGCCAGACTATAAACGAAGTAAAGCTTCAGAAAATAAATTTAGCAATATTTCATGGGGTTATTTTCACACAGATATGTGATACAGAGTTTGACACAACAAACAATAATTAGATTTGTCCCATCTGTCAGGAATAAACCCATTCCTCAAAGTGATTTGTGATAGGAACTTTTCGATTGCAGCAACATCCTGTGTAATAAATCTCCTGGTGGCTGATTTTTAAGTGACAGTTATTTGTTGTTGGAGTGTTGTTTTTTTCCCCCATAAAACTCATGTGGCCCAAAGGCAGAGATTCTACGGATTACTATGAAAACGTGTTGACGATGAAATGTGATGTGTGTGGAATTATAGAAACAAACTCTGTGTAGAACTGAAGGTGCTGTGATAACCCTTTGTATGTGTGTCAGTCAAGTTACAAAGTGATGCTACAGAGCTTCATATATCAAATGGAAATGAATAAAAGACAAACACCAAAAAGATTAGCCTTTGGTGACAATTAGAAAGTTAATGTGCACAATAATTTGAATGAACCCTGGAGCTGAAGAATGCTGCACAAGTTGCTGTACATAGTGGATAACTGGCCACACCCCCCCACACAATAAAGAAAGGAAAACAAGCGCGTTGACCAAAGTTTGCTTCAGATTCGCTGCAACAAACATTTTATATCTCTTGAATTGTTACATTTCCTGCCCTGATTTGACTTATGTTAAGCCCCCCTTGTTCATCAAAATTCATACATAAATAATCCAAGCATGCATGCATGCTGCAGTCAACAAAAAAGCTCTTTTAACCAGCTTAAGTTGTAATAAACCAATAATAATTCATCTCTCATCTAATCTGTTGTTGGAAAGTCAAATTGCCTGCAGATGGTTACATATGAAATAATGATTTATCATGTTTCTGCTTGGGTACAAGATCCTTGCTTTCACTGTGTTCATCACTTATCTTTCAGGCATTTGTATGCTTTCCATCATGAAAAGCTCCCTGCACCCAGATACCTCCAATCCTCCTCCAAGCTCAGCGTCAATGCATTATTCACAATTTACCACACTGCTTAAGGACCCAGTTTGGTTCCGAATTATGTGTTCAGAGAATTTAATGTGACGCAGTGTTATCACTCATTAGACAATATCACTGTGTTGTGCTGTTGTATTTCATCTTCTATGGTAAATACAGAGTGCTTCTATTTTTAATAACTTCCTTGCACTAATATTCGAATGTGGTAAAAATTTTCAATTAATTTTCTATTTAAATACAACTATGCATTATATTATCAGGAGTTATTGTTTGCAGGAAGATGCTAAGATGTTGAAAGGAGTTAATTATAAAATCCCATACATCAGTATTTTTGTTTCGTTTTCAGAAAGGATATTTTGACAATTAACAACTTTCTTTTTTTTAAATCAATTTTCAATTGTTTTTGTTTTAAACCTATATCATGTTATATTGCGCATCACTCTTATTCTTTGGTGAATTGACAGCTGCAACAGTCACATTGCAAAATGGCCCCCTACATCTTTGACAGGGTCAGTCCTGCATCTTTCTACCCACATTGCAAAGCTTAACTGTTTCAGCCTGCCAGCCTCTCATCTGAGACAGGAAGAAACTGCTTTTGGCTCCTTGTATCCACTTTAATACAATGTGGCTGGAATCGCAAGCGTTTATTTGCTTTTAATCACTTCATGCACAGTAACTGTTTAAAAAGCAGGGTTTTTGTCTTATGTATTCAGGGATGGGCTGCTATGTTTGCAAGTTAGTGGACTTTAATGAGTCACCCAACACACAGGCACTCACTGTAGAATAAATTAATAAATATCATATAGCAATTATCTTCACCAAGTTGATCTACAAGTGATAAACAGGAAACGAAAATGATAACACTCTATTCTTATGGAATAGCTATATATATAGGATAATATTTATTCTACATATGTCTGTAGAAGTAAAATATTGTACAAACATGTGGCACTGTTTTTGCATCAGAGGGTTATGGTACTGTGCTGTGATTAGGCTGAATATAGGCCAAGTTAAAAGAAATAGCCTACTCATGATGAGGTCCATTCAGAGAGGCAACATAGTCTCTCATCCAATCTGATATTTTTAGAGACAAACCGTTTGAAATAAACGAAAAGAACTTTCAATATCCTGCTGAAAGTGTAAATGTGCCTATCATTTATCAATCTACTTATTTTATATACCAATTCATACAAATGTAGGGTTACAGGAGGGCAGTAGACCCTGAAAAGGTTGCCAGTCTAGCGAAGGGCCATTGTAGAGCCATAAATATCCACTCACACGCATGTACTTGAGAGTAAATGCTAGGAACACCAATTAACCTACTGTAATATACATGCTTTTCTACGAAGCCAGAGCACCCCGAACCCACACATGCATGGAGAGAACACACAAACTCCACACAGAGTCCTTGGCGAGGGTTTGAATCTACTATCTGTGAGGCAGTGGTGCTAATTCAAACGTATGTATACCACCATAAAGTCAGCTGAAGAAAACGTGTATTTTAGGCACTTTATTTCTTTGAGATATAATTTTGACACATTTGAAACATTGTTTGTCCTCCATGAGAGGAATGGTTTTGAAGCCAATGTGAGTACACTAGGGGCTATTCTTTTAAAACATCTGATAATGATTAATATTCTAATGATAGAATTGATTTGGATTTGAGTCTTTTGGCCCCAAACACTTTTTGTGTTTTGAAATTCATGAGAAATTATGAGTCTTCTTTTATGCTCAGTTTTTATGCTCCTCACATGTGGAACAAACTCCCAGAAAACTTCAGGTCCAGTGAAACTCAGCAGTTTTGATGTAAGTGTTTTGTTGTGACTACCCTTTATGCTCTCCATGTTGTTCTGTTTGTTGTTTGATTTTGTGATTGCCTTTCTGCAGAAGACTAGGGAAAGAGAGGTAAGGTGAATGTTATTGACGAGGATAATGATTATAAATTATTTCCTTCTTTGTTTGAGGTCTTTGTATCTGTCATCCCTGTATGTATGAACTGTTGTCTTGATAAGATAAAAAAAGTGAAATTTATTAGCCACTGATTAAAAGTGCACTCTCACAGCTCAAACATAACTTTGTATGTAACCCAGAGAGCACATTTTCCAGTATCACTGGTCTGTGATGAATTTTATACCTTTTATGCCTTCATTTAATTGACACTTGTTCGCTGTTTTTTTTTTTTCAGGAATGAGTCTGAATTTAGGTTAGTATTTTTTTTCAATATAACAACAGTAATCCAATAAGGCTTGGGACTTTGAGCTTGATGCTATGGAAAAATTTTTTTTTCTGAGCTGTGATGTTTTTTTAAGAAAAGTTAGAAAGAAAAGTTTATTTTTTACAAAAAATCTCCATGGCAGCTTTTTCAAGTGAATTGCTCATCACAGATTAAAGATGGAAAAAGACAAAAAATTAGTCAAATATGAATTCAGGCATTTCTGTATTTTCTGAAAGAGTTCAGTGTCACTACAAAGCAGCCTTGACTGGGTTATACACAGAGATAGAACTTTCATTTGCCGTGAAATCTTCCTCGCAGTGAAGACTGGCAATCAAAGCCCAGCCACTTACAGTGGTGCATGATGAAATGTATCCATGAATGTGACCCTTTAGCGTGAAACGCAGTCAGATGGTTTCATTCATCAATTGTCACCCAGCTTAAATATCTGATTGGGTCCATTTTGTCTCTACTCGTGTAGATAAATCATCTGTTAGTAAGGGTAGAATTTCTCACACTTCAGCTTTCATTCAAGAAATGAAAACCTATTATTTCCCTGGTTTACCGCTGTGAAGGGATGAAATAGTCTCTTGTAAAAACATTCTCATCACTTCATGAAGTGGCAGCACCGGTGACTATGAAGTGGTGATGGCTATAGCAAAATCCAATCAAATCCAGCTTTTATTGGCTGTTGCTAGGATACCAAACTTTCCATAGTGAATGACTCTGGACATGATGAGATTTGTGCTGGCTTGACAGTTGAATGCATTGCATCCTTCCTCGTAATACGCACTTCAGAAAAATACTCTGAATGCATACGAGTGAGAATTTAATGGGAAAAGCTGAAGGAACTTGAGGAGGGACTGCAGAAAGCAGACTACAAGATGATAGGTTTCATGTAGATGCCTACACTGAGCGGAATAGTTGAAGGAAAATGGCACAATATCATATATTGTGAAGGTAATCTCTTTTTTGCTGTGTCTGATGCTACTTTTTGCATGACAAAAAAAAAAAAATTGGACATTAACTTTTACACAACTCAATGTCCTCAAATTCATTTCTGCTTTTTTTCATTTTTTTAAATTTAATAATAACAGTAATACATTTTATTAAACAACACTTTTCACAACACTAAAGGTCACTTTACAAAAAGACAATAAAAACAAAGAGTACAATATCAAAATAATCTGTTTAAAGGGATACTGTGTAACTTTTGGCCACTAGGGGTGCTAACTCTGTAACTTCTCACAGGCCACACGACATCTGTGGCAAAATTATACAGTCTTCATTTTCACCTTTTTACCTCATTCAGCCATGACAAACTTTCCATTGAAGAGCAGCATTGCTAATGTTAGGCTAATAAGTTACAGGTCAAAAGTTACACAGCATTCTTGCATTTTCATTTTCACAAATCACTCACCACATACTGTATGTGGTATGTTCCACTGAATATTTACAGTATAGGGATGTCTGTGTTCATCCAAAACATTCATGTTTGGTCGAGTGGTGAGTCTAAATTGACCTCAAAAATGAGTCTGAGTGTGCATGCTGGTTTATCTCATTTGTCTCTGTGTTGTTGGAGCAATCTCTATTATGGAGAAAGGAGTCTGTAAGTTAATTTAACTTTTTTGATGGATGATGGACACATGGCAGCCAATCCGCACCAACAGTCTCTCCAACCAGAACTGAACATTCATACAACAGCAATGCCGACATTGGGCAAGGAAGGTGAAACGTTTAGCCCAATTACACTACAAGAGATTTAATGGGGGAGCAGGATTCTGCCAGCTTTCTGATCACTAGATGACACACTGATCTGTTTGACCCCCTCAACCACCTGAACTACTGCCACCCTCTCTAAAATGTTTTTCTCTCTAAAATATGTCCAAGTAAAGCACGTCAGACAGGCAGCAGAATAATCTAATGCCAACTAAATCAGAGACAGTCTATAATTATACTGAGAGAATGTGGTTCATTGTAAATGAATACATTTTAGCCCTTATGATCATTTTCTAACCCTGACCAAGAGAAGTTTCCAAAGTTTTGACATGTAGTGTTTACAGGTAACATAGGCAATCAGTAAAAAAAAACTTTTTCTAATCTGACCAAGGTCATGTTACTGTTTAAATCCCAAAGTTTTAGTAGAGGGTTTTGTCTCTTATGTTGTTCTCAGTTTCATATCACACAAAGGCCCATTGTTGAAAAGTCTTCACTTTACCACAGTAAACAACAAATTCCATCCAAAAACTAAACGGACTCAACCAAAATGTCACCATGGCTAGAACAGGATCAACAGAATGTAGAATTAGACTATGATGTAGACTAGAAAGAGGCTAGGAGGCCTTACTTTAGAAAATACAGCATTTTGCATCTCTACATTAGAACTCCTGACTTGCTTTTCAGCTGAGGCTGTTTAGTGGGTCTGATAGAAGCAACCTGCTGGGAACCAGGTACATCCCACCAGCAGAGAGTGACATGTTAATTGGGACTATTGCTCATGAATGAAACATTGAACATTAGCAGGTCTTTCGGCTCAATATTTGCACTCGTCCATTTCCTCCCATTCGCAATGTGACATATGGCACACAATTGTACTTGGTATTTATTTCTAGTCACAGTGAAAAAAGAAAACTAAACTACAGAACAAATGATGACCAAGTAGCTGAATTTATGCAAAAAGAAAACAAGCAAGATTTATAAGTTTATAAGTTTCAAAACATGTCATTCACACTGAATAGCTGTGGTTGGCCATGGACCAGAACCAATCTGAAACCTCGTCTGCGCCACTTCTACCCCTCCCTCCGAATAAATACTGTGTTAGCAGGAGAAACACAGAAAACAAGTTCGGAAAGAGAAAATGCAGCTACAAATTCCTAGCTAATGTAGCTCCAATCTCCTGCCTTCTTCTCTCCAGATCAGACAGGCCGATTAAACGCACCTGAAATACGATCATTTACTCACCCAGACAGTTTTGATATAACTTGAACTCCTTCGGGAGATATTTAGATCCACTCACGATCAGTGTACATCAAATATAATGGGAGTGAACGGACCAGCTTGCGCAGCCTCTAAATAAGGCTATTTCTGCCACAAATCTCCTTTATTTCACCAACGTGTTTTTATGAATCGCGCTCGATCGCTCTGTGAGCTCAAGGTGGCTTGGGGTGGCGTTTTTGTGCCGATCTGTCGTTATTTACAGCCATTACAGACACTGTGATGCAGCCCGGACGTGATGTCTTCGAGGTCCTTACTCAATGGATTTAATTAGAAAACATCCACACCGGTACTAGTCTTTTTCCTTCATTGTGAATGACGGTTCCGTATCGCTCGCGTGTACAGTATAATACACAACAGCATACACGGCGAAGACGACCAGGGAAGAGAAACAAAGACAAAAAAAGGACTTGTCCGAACCCGAGATAAAACACGGGTGAATATCAAGAGTATCTTTGCAGAGGTGGAGGGAGCTATGTGATCTGACAGGGTTTAATACCGATGCAGATTTGGCCGTGTTGTATTGTGTCGTGTATCCTGTTCATTTCACGTCGCGGTCGGCCGGCGCTCATATGCTGTAGTGAGGAGGTGCGGGGGACGGAGCTGGAGGCGGGACTTGAGCGCAGCAGGAAGGGAGGGGGAGTGACGTGAGACTTCTGTCTGTTCAAAATTTCCTCCTCTTACCAACTTCAGTTTTAATGGTCAACATCTTAGGTTGGAGCTGAGTCTTTGGCTTGGTTTATGTCAACATTGGGTTTGAAATTATATCAAAGAACAGACTGATAGAACAGATCAGGGTGAAGCGGCAGACTGCACTTGATTCAGACTTTATTATGATTTCCTTTTTTTGTCTCTACAATGGCGGATGTAATGCTTGGCTTTGTTTATTCGCTCCACACAGTCCTTTTTGTTCCTGTCACGGTCATAAATGATAGGGTTGGCACAGATGGCCACGATTAGTTTGCCCTCCATTTCTGCCTTTTGTTAAGTGATGAGAACAGATTTCCCGGAACTTTGTTGCACAAAAAATGTTGCCTCATGTGAAGACCGGGCGGGTGTAGCTCAGTGTAGCTCAGCAGATAGAGCTGTCTACTAAGCAAGAGGTCGGCGGTTTGATTCCCCTCTGCTATAGACCCTTTGCCTTTGCGGCCTACGTCACTTGATCAACTGGAGGCAAAACAAATTGAGGCTTGAAGCGACCACTGTTACCGTTGCCTTGGAAAATGTCATCTTGTGTGTTTTTGGGTGCCAAAACCATAAAAGTAAAAATCCTGGATAACGTTATGGGCTAGACTAGATTTTGACTGAAATTACATTAAAGGTAACATATCATGCTTTTAAATCCTTCCTTTTCACAAATAAATCATTAATTTATGGTTTATATAAAGTAAA
>JBBDHI010000007.1:13318300-13329933 GCA_037177115.1 Craterocephalus stercusmuscarum
CGTTTCCTCCTCACTCACATGTATGAGAGGAAAGATGACAACAGACCCCAGGTTTAAAAAAACCGAAGTTCTCCTTTTAAAAGAAGGAATTTCTCGCAGCCGTTACACACACTTCAAATAGCTAGTGCTAATCATTTCCAATAAATAAGCCAGATGCTTAGATACATTATAATGCACATTTTCAGCAGGATAATCAGTACTTTTTTGTAATTAAGTAGCATTTCTAATTTTCCGTTTGCGATTGGTTGGTTTTACATCACTGTTGCATTAACTTCCTGCCACATTTTGCCTTTTGCCTGATGATTACAAATTAATGCATTTTTCTACTAAATTGCATCTCTGGGTCTCATAGCTTTCCCCAATAACCTTTTTTGAAGGTTAGAACTAAATGGGACTTATCTAGCACCTTTTTAACCCTATCAAGGATCTACAAAGCGCTTTTGCATAGAAATACAGCCCCTCTTATTATAAGTACATGCCTCTATACAGCAATGTTCTTTAATGCCGGTCTACATAAACCACTGCCCTGCAGGCTTTCCACATTTCCCTGCTTCAGCTCACCACTTGTATAAAACCTGAGGATGAGCTGATGAGTAGATCCATTTGATTTGAACCCAGTGTGTTGGAGCTTGCAAACATGTAAACCCTGCAGGGTACTGGCTGCCGAAGAGCAGAGTTAATGAACACCACTATACAGCATTTGTCTTTAGATTCACACATGTACAGTATGAATGTATCTGGGGCAATGTCTGGTCCAAGGGCACCTCAGCAGTTGAAGTCAAACCACTGACCTTCCAGTTAGAGGACAACCAGTCCATTTGTTAATCCAGTGCTGCTCCATGTGCCCAGATTTAATAGTTTTCATTTAATTTTTCCATCTTTAAAAATCGTAGCACTTGGTTTACAGAAATATAGTCCTAGAATTTCTTACCCGAGAATTAACTGCTGGCTGTTTTATGTCCAAATGAACCAGATTTTGGGAAATGACAACTCACTGTTCTGCTCTTTTATGACCCCTTGTAGTTTTTTGCATGACATCTGATATTTCTGGACATCAGTGGAACACACAAGTTTGACTTTATTCTATCAGAAATTCTTTATAAAGCTTCAGGAGTGCAAAATTAAACTGATCCTTCTGTTCGTTACGTTTTAGAAGTGGCTGCTTTTGTCAAGTCTTTCTCCTTCATGTGTTGTACCATCTGTTAGTTTTTGGTGTGATAACCTGATGGTTTGACTGCGTCACCACCACATCTCTGTATCAGCCTTCTGCCACGATGCCTGCTACTCTCTTGCACGCACCTTCTAGAAATCCCAGTTTAGCTTACTCTTATTATTCAACTTTTGAATTGCAGTGGGATTGTTGGAGGGAAGCTAAAACCAGTTCCAGTTAAAGGAATGAGGGTTAGCCTCTGTGGAAGGTCCCTGCGCGGATCAGCAGTGTTGGCAGCAGTCGAATCTGCCATCAGGTATCAAGTATCCGCGAGAGCTCGGCAGCCTTCAGGCAACCAACTCTGGGACTCCAACCATATCGCTGAGAGAGCTTTTCATTTCTAATCACTTTCATGATAAGCTGCCACAAAGAGAACCTTGAAATTGGAGGTAAAGACTTGGCAACTGCAAGTTCAGCTACATGAACGATGAAGCGAGCCACCCCAGCCTTACTCACTGTATGAGCCCGTGTGCGAGGCAGGATTGTGGCTGCTGTGCTGCTGCGTTAAAACTTAGCTGACAGTCCCTTTGAGCGGTGGAGAAAAAGAGAGGCGGTTTGAAGAAGCTGGATTATGCTGATCACCAGGGAGTTGCTGTGCAAGTTTTTTACATGTTCATAACTTATCTTAAAAACATATAATTCACACTTCAGACATCTACTCTGGTATCAAGATTATGCGTTGCTGTAATTCTGTGCATGTTGGATGCAAAACAAACATTAGTGGAAAGAATTCTGCATGTAATACAATCAGAGGGTCTTCCGGTTTATGCTTCCCACATTTATCAGGCGCAGTTTTCTGTGCAGTTAATTGCCTTCAGCTACATCACTTCAGGCCCTTCTTAATCTGCACAAACCACTCCTCAGAGTGTAATCAAGAGGGATGATGATACTTTGCGACAAAACAAATGTCAGTAGGAGAATATCAGGATTTTGATTTTCTGAGATTCTGATTTCATTTCCAAATTAAAAAAATGCATTTTTGGAAAAGCTTTATTTTCTGTAAGACATGATGCCTTTACCCCTCATCTCTCTGTGCTTCAGAAGTGATAGTTTGAATATAGCTGAGGGAGCAACATGATGGCAGATATTTACGCCTGAAATTAGCAGGGATGATTTTTTTAGTTTTTATGTAGAGCTTGAGCACATTTTAACATGCATTTATTACATTTTGATTATACATGAGCTGGGTAACCCAGATGATCGTGTTTCTGGAGCGAGCGATCAGCCTGAACTGTGTGATATGGGGTGTAAATGATCACCTTCTGCCATCAAACCTTTGCATCTCAAACATTTAATGTAGCCTCCTGGCAGAGCTGCAGGACTTGTGTTTCTGTGTATGTTTTCAGTAATGAGACACTCCGAAGTACAGGTAAAGCTATCACTTGAATGTTCAGAGCAAATGTTTGTGCCTCTCCAGGGCTGTCACACTTCAGTGTGCTTAGGGATGCTGGAGAGCAACTCGAGCTGAAGAAGTCACAAAAATATTGCACTTACATGGTAACAAGGAAGTCTTTAGAGACGGGAACTCTCAAGTTTTTGTTTTCAGGGTACAATTTTTTTCTTCTTATCCAGTAGTTTCAAGGGAGGCACTCGGAAATAGCAGAACGTGCATCAAGATGGATCGCCAGAGAAATGTAGGACAATACTACGATGTGCCTTTGAAGTTGCTTATTTCCACTGCTTTTTTTTCTTTCCTTTTTTTTGTTCTGGCATTGGATGATAAATTGAGGGACTGAATCAGACTTTTATACAGCACTTTCTTTTATAAGGATTTCCCCTTTAAATAAACAGCGAGAAACAGGCTTTGATTTACAGTGGATTCATTTGTGAGCGAGCAGAATTTATTACAAGAAATGTCATAACATTTACTATCCCTTTATGTCTATCCCACGGCTATGAGTTGTTTAGGAGTTGACCCTTCTGGCCAAACCTGTTCCTTACACACTGCAATATCGTGAACACACCCCATCTCCCTATGGCTGAGAGCTCGGTTCAGTGGTTTGGACCAGAGAAGAGGGGTGTCCAGAGATTGCTTGTCTGGAAAGCAGCCATCACTCTGCTGTAATAGAGACTGAGGGCCCAGATTTATATGGCTCTTACTTTAGGAGGAAGGAATGGCTTAAGGGGGAAGGAGCGTGAAAACAAAATGGTGCTAAAATGGATGGACAGAATGTAAGCAAGAATGCATTATTAATATGGCGGTGGAGGTTTCCTGTGTCCTGTCTGTCTTGGGTTATTTTGAAAGTCAAAAGGAAAGCAGAGGCTGTTTCATGGGCTGGATGGTGGAGCAATTTTTGCTACACTATTAACTTCATATTCTAAGGCTTGTTTACATGATACTCAGTCCTCCGGGAACTGATGTGGCAAGACTTAAGTTAACCTAAAATTTTTCCATTAGCAAGAGACTTTTATAATATATATATATATATATATATATATATATGTACAAAGATTCCCACTATGCAGATACTTTTCAAAGCACCAGAGGAAAAAAAAGAAAACATCGTCTGAAATGTCACCAGTAGGGTTCTGAAAGGTTTTGGTGTTTGAGCTGAAAGGATTGCCTGTACTTGCATGTTTATGGCATACAGCAATCAGCATGTATAACTAGTCCAAGGTTTAGCTGATCTCCTTTTTTTTCTGCCTCTTTTTGAGGATTGACAGCTCAGCATTTAGTCAAGGATGATGAAACATTAGTGTGACTTTAAAAAAATATATATTTATATTTTGGTTTTGTTTCTGTTTTGTTTTTTAACCAGTGAATGGGGGTGTAGTTTCTGGCTGGGTTCATCAAATTATAGCCCTGTCTATTTTGAAGCATTGGAATGCATCTTGAGGTCAGCATTTGGGGGAACTGAGGAGCTCTGTGGGACAGGATCGCAGTGAGTTCAATTGAGGATATCCACGCAGATGTTTAAATCCACATTTAGAACTCTTTGAAAAAAATAAAAACACACATTAAAACAGTACTTTCTATTTTACTGATGCCTCATGGAAACTGTTGATGCACATTAAAGATTTTTTGGGGAAACAACCCTGCATGGCATCACTTATTTAGTCAAGTTTCTAGTTGATCTGCATTGACATTTAATGCCAGATGTACCATTTTCTTATCCAACTATGATATTACTTGCTGATTCTGACGGGAGCACATTGCCCAACTTCTTTAAAACAAAACCACAAAATGGGAATACTATATTTCTCTTATTGCTCCAAGTAACCAATTTTTGGAAGATCTTCATGTAGGTTTGTGTTTTTTATTTCTGGTGTTTACGTTGCTGATTTATAGCAACATGCAGCATAACAGTGCCAGTGTCAAGTGTGTGAAACTGTACCAGCTCAGCCTTTAACATAAATATCAGCCCCTGTAACCGCGTTTGCTACCGACTCAAAGGAATATTAAAGGCGTGATTCATGTTTGCACCTTTGGCACAAACAGGAGCGTGCAATAAAGCTGCAACAGTCCCACATTGAACCAGCTGTGTGAAAGATGCTATAGATGTCTGTTTTTCTTCTCTGCAAATGTAAGCTGCCCTCTGTCAGGGTTCCTGAAACGGTTCCTTCAGTATATAATCAGTCTTGTTTTCTTTAAAAAAACATAACAAGATGACAGGTATTCATTGACTCTTGCTTAGAAAAGTGATCGTAATTGCGGCTAAAGCTCAAGTTACACTGCTACCCTCAGGCAAGTGTCAGTGAAATCTCAGAGGGTCATCTGTAACGTGCAGATAATTGCTACTGTACATGTTTGGCTGCTGTTTGAGTTCATATACATAACATTAAGTCTGTCAGTAAATAACTTTGGGAAGGAGGGAATCATTCAAATTGAGTACATAAAACAGTGTGCTGTATTGAGGCTTTAAGCTTCTGTGACACAGCATACTAAATGGAAATCTCATTTTATTTATTTAACCTTATTTTTTTAAACCAGATAAGTCAGTTTAAAACCAATTCTCATTACAATGACAACCTGGATTAGAGACAACAGGGAAGTTTATTAAGTTTTACTTAATTATGTCAATGTTTACATCGGTATACTTATAACCCTGCAGTCCTCCCTTGATCTAATATGATGGGATAAATTTACCAAACAAGGGAAATTGGCACGCAGTCCCAAATCATAATTGGCACTCATGGGAAGCATAGAGTTGTTAAAAAAAGAAACATGTTATTAATAATTAAGAGCCTATTACTGATCAATGACACAGGATGGACCCCTCCTTGTAATCCTCTGGTACTAGATGACTCCTTTCAGGTAGGGAAACTTTTCTTCTTTCTTTGTCATATGACATAAAAACAGCCTTTAAGTTAGCTTATGTTTTGAAAATGTCTTCTGATGGAATTCCAGATAAATTTCCATGATAAGAGTCTCTTCCTTTGTGCACTCTCTTATCTTCTGTACACCACCTGGGAGTTCTCTTTATAGCAACTCAGCCATGCCAAGTGCTCAATTTATGATCAGTTTCTTTTTGCGATTAAAAAAAAAAACAGTCCAATTGGCAGGAAATAGCAAGGCCGTAGTTTAGTAAATAAGTCTGCATCATTCATTCGGATAAACCATTTACCATATTGTGCGATTTGAAAGGAAGACTCCCATAGACACAAGGACAAAAGAGCCAGGTGCAAAATCGCTGTGTTTGGCATGCTCAGGTGCCAGGTTTGCTCTGCACAAATAAATTAATGTCTTCACACAGACGTAAATTTTTTGTGCTCAGTTTTAAGCAACAATTATGCTCAAAAGTCTGAAAACATTCTGCGGCTCAACGATTTTGCATTTAAACTTTAATGAAGGCATGGAGGACAAAAAGAATAAACAAACAAACATGACTGTTAATGTACAGTGACAGGGTGTTTTTGTACTTGTCGCCCATAGTCCATTCGCCATATTAGGCTGCTACATATTAAAACGTTTAAACAATCGGCACTGGGTGCTGAGCGCCATTCACAGTGGAAGCTGTGGCCTTAAGGACATATGCTGACAACAACTGACTGAACATCATGGCTCTGAACATAGCTATTACAGACTGGGATGTAATTGGATTCACAAATCAGCCGTAGCTGCAGGTTTATAGTGGCAGTGGCCTTTTATGGGTCATATTTCAGAGGCCGCTGGGCAGTTCATCAGCGGAGGCTTGGTACGAGCGAGAAAATGCTAAAAGACCTGCTGGAACTGCTGAGAGACCATAAGAGAAGCTTTGGCTTCTCTTTCCCTTCGAAGAAATTACGTAGTGGGTTCAGAAATTGTGCTCCCGAAGAGATATTGTCAGATATTATGAGGCTCCATTTCTTTAGCTGACATTGTTGTCTTCGCTCCCTTGACCTTACCTTCTTGTAACCGTTTTCTTTTAGATTATGCCGCTAAGTGCATAAGCTGCTCCTCTAAACAAAGTCCACATCCTCCTCGCTTTCAAACCTTATCTATCATTTCCTGTTTGCTTGTTGTCTACCCTGTTGACAAGTAAAATATTTCCCATGTACCAGGGAGGCTGATGATAAAGTGTGTGTGTGCATGTGAGGCTGGGTGGGAGGAATAGCTAAGGAGAATCTTTTTGCCGGTTCCCTCTTGGCGAGCGGAAACGTACTGCAGGTTTTCAGTCATGCTTTCTACGCTTGTCCCAACAGAAGTCAGGGAGGTGGATCAATATGAAGATTAATTACTGTGTCCGAGTTGAGGGTTGCACCAACAACGTGCATTTTTCTGGCCTCAAGTGAGCGCCCAAATGTTTACTCTGAGGTTTGAAGAGCTCGGGCTTGTTAGTGTGGTCTCTGGACCGAAGCTGCCCTGAGAGTAGATTGGACTCAGCCTCGGGGGCTGCACACTGAGGCTAAGCACAGACCAGCTTAGCGCCCAGAACTTCAGAGCCGGAGGTCCCGCAGCCTTTTGGGGGCGTCATAACCACCTAAATATAACATATTATTTATCTCTTCAGAAGGGTGGGTTGTGGTGAAGAGTTTTTCTGCCTTGAAATTAAACCTCTGCATAGGTTGCAGAAGTATTTTTAAGTCACACCATGACCAGACAATGTACACATGATGAGTACATAAATGAATATGACTGCCTACTTAACTGAGCAGTATATCATACATTCAGGCTCGTCTACATGGTATTTATTTAATGCCTTTCCAATTTATTATTGTCTTTATTGAAGCATATTGATATATTTTTGTCTTGAAATGTCCAGTGCGCCATGCCAATAAATCATCAGCATGTGCTTGGGTGTGGGCTTGAATTGCTCAGGCAGGGAAATTGGCTCACAACAGAATGATGAATTCCTTCTCAGGAGGATTTTAGTTTGTTGAAGGAAAATCGTCAGCTGAACCTGAAATTGTTGCTATCAGGTGTTACTACCACATGTCAGGGGTTGTTCTATTGCTCCAATTCCTCCGTTTGATCAAAGAGGATAGTTGAAGAATTGCAAAAGAAGCATGTAATTATCATCTCAGTACCCCCCACATAGAAAGATCTTCTCCTTTTTAAAGGTTCAAATGTATTCATATTGTTGAGCATATTTGGTTATTTTACTGCATTAATGTGCCAACAATCATCTCTGCTGTGGCGCTTTTCATTTTTGTGTTGAGGCAAGACTGTTTTTTTTTTTAAAGAAGCTTCGAACAATGTGCCCTCTGCTCTTCTACATTAAGTTGTGTAAGTCAGTCTGTAAGAGATGATCACTGAAAATATGCCAGTTATGCTTAGATAATATCTGCCCCGAGTAAAAATGTTGACCTGTAATAGTGGGCCTGAACTGCAGAAGAGTTAACAAGGGAGATCATGTTTGTATATGCTTTGAAATCACTTCAGTTCAATTTACTCCAGTAATTCTTTCTAGGTACCCAAAGGGATATTGTGTTGCTGCAGTATGAATGATAAATAGGTACGAACAAGGAGAAGAAATGGTCAGAGTCATCAAAGGGCAGTAGCTCAGGAAGAACAGTCATCTTGTCAACCGGAAAGTCGGTGGATCGATTCCAAGATTCCCCTACATGACTACGAGGCAATGAACCCCATTTTTCCCCTATAGATGAGTGCTGTATGAGTGTATGTGTGTGTGCGCGCATGTGTGTGTGCGCATGTGTGTGTGCGTGTGTGTGTGTTGGGGGGGGTTATAGAATGAATTTGACATGTAGTGTCAAAGCGCTTTGAGTGGTCAGCATGACTAGAAACGTTGCTATGCATACAGCCCATTTACATATTGTTTTAAGCAGGAATGACCTCCTGTACTAGACCTTATTGCACCAGACATGAAAAAGCATCTGACTTAAGGCTCTATTTTTTTTCTGAATCATTATGTCTGGCAGATGATGCGCAATATTTTTTTGCACAGTCAGCTTCAGAGGCTCCAGAGCAGCCTCAAGCATAGAGGGTACTTTCTCTATCAGTCTGCT
Organism: Craterocephalus stercusmuscarum; assembly: GCA_037177115.1. Classification (NCBI taxonomy): domain Eukaryota; kingdom Metazoa; phylum Chordata; class Actinopteri; order Atheriniformes; family Atherinidae; genus Craterocephalus; species Craterocephalus stercusmuscarum. The sequence continues at coordinate 13,326,897 of JBBDHI010000007.1, forward strand.
CAGGCCCTTGTGTCACTAGATTTGATGCTGCAGCTCTAACAAATGACTGCAAATTACCAAAACAGCCCAGTTTATAAATATATGATAAATGCAACAGAGCCAGTCAGTCTAAGGATTTTCATAGTCGAATCTGATTCGTCAGATCTCGTCTTTCGTCGACGAATCGTCAAATCGTCTTTTTCCTTCACTGAGGCAGACAGTTATCTTATTTGCATCTTCTAACGCTCCAGAGAAAAGTGGAGACAGGACCCATAACAAATTGACTTCTTTATTTGGCATCAGATAACAATAACAGAACAGTCTCCATCAACCTTTTTTCTTATATTACTCATTAGGCTGTTTTAAATGTGCCTATGCTCCATTAAAATGTAGAAGGTCCTTATAAGCTCAATATTTAATAATGACATGGTTGGCCGGTAGTACAAAACAATTATTTTATTTTTATTTTTCAGATAGCGCTGGAGGCTTAAACCTAATGTGTGTTTGTTTTTGGCTTAACAATTTAAAGTTGGGGAAAAGATAATTAAAACGTGCGCAACAGCCTGTGCCTGCTCTGCCACGCACGGCGCAAATGTCATAAAAAGTAAAGTTTATGAAGAAAATTAAATCTGACCAAAATAAAATAAATAAATTGATTAATTAAATAAATAAATCCTGCCATAGACCGGGACGTGTTCTACTGAACCCGTTTCCATCTGACTGCACGCTCTTCGTTTTCTGTGCTCCTTGTTTTGTTTACATACAAGCTGAATGTGGAAAATATCCTCTCGGATGGTGTGGAGGGGATGTGCACAGCACCATGACATACATTTTATACACACTTTGCTCGAATGGTACAGGAATCTGACCCGCGATGTATCCAAACATCTCCACCTGTCTGTGAGGAGGCCGTGCCGCTCCAATAGAGCGCGCTGCGCAAAAACTGCAGATGCAGTAGGGTCGCAGCGTGTCGGTCCAGTTCAGCACATAAGAGTGCGACTAGGGAATCTAATTTGGCGTATCAGCCAGTCATTGTGGCCCAGTAAATTATTATAGTCCCTAAAAAATGTTCTTTATTAGTTTAACCATTTGCACAGTACTCCAGCAGCGCCTGCAATGTGGAGCATTACGCACAGGAGTGGCAGCGTTAAGTTTGCAGCAGTCAGACTGCAAACTGATTGTGTCAATCAGTGGAATAGGCTACTACAGGTATGATGATGCCACGGTTTAGGGTCCTGTCACTGTGACATGCGTCATGGCTACTTGGTCACACACGCATCTCTGTGGCTGAACGATCAGCGTGTGAGCCTCAGAGATTTAAACCCTGCCTGCGTCACTTTAGGACGATTCGACTGGGAGACTGTCAGTCGAATCACAATCCTCCGAATCGAATCAACGAATCATTGACTATTAGGGGTCACCCCTAGTGGGTTGTGTCAGCTTATATGATATGACCTTTTATACTTCACCAGAAATGAGCTTAGCATTGTCCTCGTACTGTACAGTTCATTATCGAGCAAGGTCATTGAAAGTCTGATGTTTTTCTTCTGGCTAAAGCTTCAGTGAGAAAATCTTCTAGCAGCTGTGTGTTTTTACCCTGCGGGAAGGTATTACGTTTTTTTTTTTTTTGTTTTTTTTTTTGTAGTCAGAGAGCTTCCCATTAGCACTCCCTGTTTCTATAAAATGTTTTTTTTTTTACTGTGGCATCTGATATGTTTTTAAATTTTTTTTATGTTTCGTAATTGTTCAAAAGGCTTAAATTCATTAGAAGTTGGATAGCCTTAAGTGTTTGATTAAACATTTGGTGAGTTTGGGTGTGTGTGTGTGCATGCTTGTCATGATTATTTCCTTGAGGCTTCAACTTCAAATCACATTTGTCCAATTATGTCTGAAAAGCCCAAGGATATTCAGTGTGTCATCACTAAAGCCACCAGGAAATTCCAACATTTAACTGGAATTATTTTGTTTAAGTAATATAAAATACCCACCACCACCGGAACATATGACTTCATTCAACCAATAGTTTTCCTGTGGGTGTTGGGTGATAAAATACTTCCGTCTTGCTCAGTAAACCATCTTGCAGAACTTGAAAGCTAAAATGTCCGATTGAAAGATCCACTCTGTTCGTTTCTGCTTCAGATTTGCCAGTGTTGCTCGATTTGCTTCTAAAAACTGCACCAGAGGAAACTTAAAAAAAAACAGGAGTTTTAATTTGGCATTTCAGTTCACTGAAAGATTTACTTCTTTTAACAGTATGTTCCCGGTTTATCATTTTCCTGAAAAATAAGTGTAATGTTTTTTCTACTCAGTTGATCAATCTGAAATAATGACCAAGATAACTAAGTTGTGCAGCCCTTGTTGCCTTACAAATTTTCCACATATGAAATGATCTGTCTTTGCCTGTCACACCATTTTGCCTCAGTTTTGTCTCTGATCATTTCAGCCATTAATTACAGGCTTGGGTACAGTCCCCAGTTTGCTTGGTCTGCTGTGTGATGGATGGATAGATGGCACAAGGAGAGACAGAAGTGAACAAAGACACCTCACGGGGATGGAGCCCAGCTCAGCCAAGTCATAGCTACTGGGGCCGTCCTGTTGCGTCATCTGTGAAGCTTCATTTGTTTTTGTTGTTTCAGTAATTAAACAAGGGTATACCCATTCAGCGGACTCTGGCTCTTGGCTTGGTTTCCCTCCCCCTAATCTTCCCATAAGACTAGATAATTAATGGTGGAATGGCAGGAGAGCCTGCAGTCCTTCTGTTAATGAAAGGGATTCATCATGTTTACTCAACTCACTTCTTGTTTCTTCATTCAGAGTGTGGCCCAGGTGCCATCACTGTGGTGGTCAGAGACATGCAGATTTCATCTGCCACCACTTCTGCTGGTAGATGATGCTGTGACAAGTTCTGATACTGGCAGAAATATTCTCAGCTAGTTATTAGTTTTCATCCTACTTTTCTGAATTTACTTGATTGATTTTTGTGTAAATGGTAAATGGACTGTACTTATAGAGCGCTTTTCTAGTCATGTGACCACTCAAAGCGCTTTAACATCACATG
>JBBDHI010000007.1:13356082-13376141 GCA_037177115.1 Craterocephalus stercusmuscarum
ATTATTATTATTATTATTATTATTATTATTATTTATTTATTTATTAATTTGCAAAAATCGAAGTACATCGTCCAAGCCCTACCAACTGCTCCCGTTAAAAGAGAGAAATAATTAACAAAACATGAATTTCCTTACTTTTGTGTTAGGTTTATACATCTCACTCAGTGTTTGGAAACCAGTCTGTGTTTTAGCTGACATTAAGCTGCTGGTTTGAATGTTTGGCTCTCATTCTGTTAATATGAATGGGTTCTTCAGTCTTGTCTTGATTGTTGAACTTTAAGCACAAATTGTACTGTACTTTCCTGGCTTAGGTAGTCACCAGGGTCCGAGTGATGTAAAATTCATCATCTGCTGCTGTCCACAAAGGTCTGCACGGCCAAAAATGTATGACAGTATGCACCAAAGGGACAGATATAAACACATCCCCACATGCATACAGACAGTGTACTAAAAACAAAACTCTCCCTTTGCTTTGAGCCTGTGGTCGCAGCCTCGACCACAATGAAGCTGTATTTAAACAAAGTTTAGTTTTCTCTGGATAAATGCTACAATCTTTACCATCAAGCAGATCAGTGCAGTGGTTCCTACAAAAACAAAGCATTATTCTCCGGTTTTAAGAGTGAGTCTGGCTCAGTAACTCATTATCTGGCTTGATGCAGCATGAGCCAACCAACTTTTCCAGTTTGCACCATAAACTGTGTTGTTTTGCTATTTATTGTCCTAAACCCTGCGATGATTTGCTGTTGCAAACAATTGCGCTGTTTTGGCATCTGATGAACACATTTTATAGTTGAGACCTATGTGGGAAATCTCTGCTCAGGCTTGCTATTCGGAATTGTCAGAGCTGTTTTGTCAGTACAAGGTCTGAGAGAGTGTGTAGTTCATTCGGTGTCTTTATACTCTGGCCTCCTTGTGATAAATGGTTTTCAGCCTGACTGAGTTTTTCTGTGCAGAGCCACAGAACAGCAGAAAGCTGCACCTCAAAGAAAAGAATATGATTTTATGTTTGAGAAATTACTGTATAATGGTTTCACGTTTTTTTTTCTTTTACATGCACCAGTGTCCCTTTTAGCCTCTTTTTGGGAAGTAATGAATTTGAGCCTTAAATAATGTAATGTGGTGATATTCACCCACTGCTGGCAGGCAACGAGTCATTGGAAGGTAAATAATGAAATGAGCTACTAAAACTGTCAAAGATGACAACACACCGAGACGTATGACTGTGCCATAGTCTTATAGAGGTGCATGCCGGTAAGTCACTGCGCTGTTGTGATTGCCGTGTGCTGAGAACAGAGATCTACAGCCAGATGTCAGTTGTTGTGATGTAGAAGCCACAGAGTGACACCCAAGATTTAGAACGATGCTGATGGATGGGACACAAAACAAAAGACTGGCATTAAAATGAAGTCATTTAGCTAACAAACAGTACGTATGCATCCATGCTGAGGACTATGAAGACCAGTGAGGTGTTGCTGTCTAAAGTCAGCAGCTGCTTTCTTGTGAAGTGCTCAAAGAGAGAATGGTGGCTGACCTGCATGACAGCCTGCACAAGGTTCAGCCCCTTCTTATTCATTTGGGTTTCCTCTTTCTTAGTAGCAACACAACGGTTCGATTGTTTCCACTGCTGCTCTCAGAGAGATAATGGCAACACAGCGCCTGCGTGTCTTTATGAACAGCAACGATTGTTAAAGCCATAAACTGCTTTGATCCTGGTAAAAGTAGTGTTCAGATCCTACAATCATGATATACTCTACTGATGATCAAGGGCCTTGAATTTGGCTTTATGCTTCGTATCACCAAGCATTTCTTTCTGCTATGCTGTGATGTCTTGCTCCGTGCCACTTTTTTATGCTGCAGTGGTCAGGGATTTAGTGCCATTTCACCTCATCTTGCAAAGCCTACAAATGTGAGATCTAAATAATTCAGCTTTCACAAGGCCGCTTTGGTGTGTGCGCATACGTTCAAGATCAAGCAAATGGCCAAAGCCTTAAGCATGGCTGAAGCTCCTCATACGGCCTTAATCTGATCTGCATTTCTATTTTCATTTTATGTATGATTAAAGCAAACAGTTGCAAGGTTGCACGTGGTCCTCCTCGTGTTTCAGCTGAAGGGAAATCCCTAAACCAGTCATGTTTATGTTTATGTTCAATTAAAGCTGCACATGTACTAGGTTAGTTTCTGACTAACACAGGAACTAAAGCTGCACTGTCAGATTTTTATGAGGTTTTAACAGGCAGCTGTGTCACTGAAGTAAAGATCCATGCACATGTCAAATCCTAAAGATATGGGTGTATATGACATTTAAAGCATCTGAAGCTAAAGCACCGATTGGTTCACAGCAGAGTGTGATCTTAAACTTCCTGTGTCTCAGCCTTCCCATCCTCATCACTGCTCAGCTGAAATAAAATCTGCCATTTCCTCTAGAGTGCATGTTCTCTAAACAAGCCTGGCCCAAAGTTCAAGGGCTCAGATGGTTCGATTACAAATGTAAGGACTGTCGAGAGGTTTTCAGTGTTTTTCATTAAGACACCAGTGACTCAGATTTTACACGTCTGAGCCGACTCCAAAAGAAGCACGCTCTCCGATAGGTTGGATTACCTGATGAATAATTTATTTTGTTGGTGCAGATTAGTTTTCTACTTTTCATGCTCCAAATGTGGTTTCAGCTAGCCTTTGTAGTAAATCAGTGGCAGTGCTTTTATATGCTTTTACTGTGTAGCAAAGGGGAACATGTTAAAGTTTTAAACCTTTTGTATTTTTTCTTGTCATCATTGATTGTAACGTCAGTAACCTCTTGATGCTCTACAGGAATCTCCCTATTTTGGTGCAGTGCTGTTCTCACAGCAGCGTATTCACCATATTCTCCCTCCAGCTTGTCTCTTCTTCCATCAACACCTCACCCTCCCCTTCTCTGTCCCTCTGTCTTCTCTCAAAGACTCCAGCAGGGTTAACTGATCCACACCAGCTGCGTCTCACTGCCTGGCATTAGTGCTCCAAACCAGCATGATGAGCTTGTCTTGTGTCTCTTCATTATTCTGCCTGCTATTTTCAAGGGGGATATCGGTATACAAGGGCTTCTTACAGGAACCATCGAACAATGAGAACTAAACCAGATCAGCCTGATTTATAAGAGCAGAAAGTGAGCCGTTAGATGAGCCGATCCCTCAATACTTCCAGGAGAAATGCTGTATAGAAAGTGCACTTTCTTGTTTTGGCTCGACCCATCTTCTCCTTACTGGAGCTGAAAATCTTTTTGACTATGTTTTGCAACAAGATGGACCTGAAAAGCTAGGACAGAATAGGAGACTGATGCAGTCTGATGAAAATCAGCTGTTTATAAAGACAGATGAGCTACTGCAGTTCAGCTCCATAAAGCAGCTGCTCAATGTTTTTGTGTTAAATCATTGATGAGCAGTGAACGGTTTATTACCGTTAAAACAGGGGTAACATGATATTAAACTTCAACATAATTTAATGATTTAAAAACAGGAGAGTAGAAATGCATACAGAACTGGCCTGAAACACTTTCACTCAACAAACCTTTAAACTTTGAACGGAAGACTTGAATTTCATAGTTATGATTTTACAGCACTTTCTTGTCAAACTAGTAAATATTTCAGCTCTGCATATCTTTTCATTTATCTTTAAATCATGGTTTTATACTCTTGTACAACAAACTTCAGGAGATTAAGCTGTCAGAACGCTTCAGCAGTATGTGTGTAAACTTGATTCAGTTCGCAAAACATTACAGAAAATATTGGAGGAAGTTTCCCCGCGTTTCCAACTCTGTGAATGCCTGTGAGCTGTGCTGATCACACGCTCTGGATCCTTGAAAAAACGACACCCAACATGTAGGCAAAACCTTGTTTACATGTCACACTTCTTCTGTGAGAGTACAGAGCACTTAAACCAAGTGCGTAAACAAACTAGATGTGCATGAGTTCACATCTGTTTGGATTTATAGGACAGTTATAGTAAATTTATGAAGTATTCACATCCTGCTCTTATGCACACTGAGGGTTGTAAATTGAATTGTTTAAGGCCAGAATAAATGTTTTTGCTGCATAATCCAGCCCACAGTAACCATTTTTGTTAAATGCATTGACATTTTTTGTAAGTTTATTAAACATTTTTATATAATGACCATCATTTCGACTGTGATCCTTTTTTCTTTTTTTACTCAAAGCTAATATCAGAGAAGCATCGATTTTGCGGCTCCCTTGCGATCGCTGCCGAAACAAATATCCTTTTGATTTTGCAGTTTGAGCGTCCTGATAGATGAGAAGAAAGTCTTCTACAATCCTGGATATGTCTCTGTTTCCTGCTTCTCACAGAGCGTCCCAGACATGTAGGAAAGATGGTTAAACTCGCCTGATTACGGTGTGGCAAGGATTTTGAACAGTCTTACAGTAGTTGGCTGTTGCTCCCACTTTCCCAAGTTAAATATTCTACAGAGTATTGGCAGAGGTTGAGGACAAGAAACCCAACCAGTAAAGTGAGCTTTTGAACCAGGATTGAGGTTTTCTGCAGGAAATGCTACCCATCATCAACAACTCCAGCGCTCGATTAGACATGAGGCAGAATGACGAAGCTGTTGTGGCTGTAAGAATTGTCGATTAACATAATTTAAAAGAATTTATACCGTTTGACCGAAGTACATTCAAATATTTGTCACAACGTTTTTGAGAAGATTGCTAATGATTCTGATCAAATGAGAGTTTGACAAACTTCACAGTTAAAATAAAGAGTTTTACAAGTATCGGCTATTATTATGGAAGCCATCGGGAGTTGTGGCATGATTAAAGCTGCATTAACAAGGCAGTGGCTTTGTTAACAGCCTCTTGACTTTGCTCTGCTTGGCTGTAGTCCCCCCAGGTGTCGGTGTTGTATAAGCAGGGCTAATGGATTTGTTCTAAAGTCAGCACACCAGCTTATTAAGGTTATTAAATTCCCAACATTGTTATAATAACATTGACTTGAAGGAGTGTTTATTTGTCAAAGCCAGTGTGAGAAAAGAAGGCGTTTTTGGTAACGTCATGTTTGTTTATTTTATGTCTGCTTTTACTATGCATTACTGTGTAACCTTGATTGATGTCAATGTCAAATTTATTTCTGCAACACATTTAAAATAACCAAAGCCTCCAAAGTGCCCAGATAAATGTCTTAATCTTTTCCTGTGTATTGCCAAATTTATATGTTTGGATATTTGGATAATTGGAACAGAAATGTTGCTTTGCTTTGTGTTAATTATGTGTGCAAAATTATATGGAGAAAATGAACAAAAGGCTTTGGGATCAAAAAAACAACAATAACGTTCATCATTCATTAATTTTTCAGACTATTCCAAATAACTGAAACAGAAACCTTGAGGACCAACTTATCTGCAGACATCAGGTGCACACAGCAGAAATGGCTTGTGATATTAGATAATGAATGTAAAATAAACTGTGAAATCACTTTGCTGGGAAATGATGGAAGTTTGCCCAGAACGTTATTATAAATATAAATGTGCAAATGACTCAGCCAGTGTTACATGGACATGTTGAGTCCCGACTGCTTAGTCTGGTTAAATGCAAAGTATCGTCATTCGAGGTTTAATACTAAAGGTCAGCCGTTAACCTCTGCTGTAAGTGTGCAGTGGGAATGTGTGTTAGCAGGCCGGCAGATACTGTCTTTCTGCGGTCTTACAGCCTTTCTAACCTTCTCTCATGGCTCCAGCCAAGCTTGCTGTCACTGGAGAAAAGATAAACTGAAATAACTGCAATGACCTCCGTCCATATAGAGTTATCGGAGTAGGTACCAGACCATCATTCATTAATTCAGTCATTCATTCATTTATTCATGTATGTTTTTATGTCTTAGGCTATACTCTTGTATGTGATCTTGAGAGTAATGTTTATCCATTAAGTTTAATGCCCAATGATGCGTAGATGATGGTATGTGGCAGACAAATGCCCCTGTGTACTTAAAGACAGTTCAGTGATGGTGAAAGCTTCACCGTCTTCTTTTCTGTGGGATTGATGTCATTGGCAAAGTTTACGTCTCATACCAGTTTCATCTTGGCTATGATTTTGTGCTGTAAAGGATGCAACGTGTCAATAGTAAGACACACATAGATGGATTTGAAAAGAATTTTCATTTATCCACAATCAAAATGAAAATTAGAAATGCACAGTGTGATCCAGCAGTTGTAATGGAACCATCCATTCCACAATAAGATAATAACACAAATGCCTCGGGGCTAATACGAGAACAATCTGTGCAATTTAAAGTCATTATGTAAGACGAAATGAAATCAGATGAATACTGCATAAGTAGATGGGAGCGCAGAACCAATGCATTTGTTCTGGTTAAGGGGTCTCTGACTGCTGTGGAAAAGTGTTTTAGGAGCATGTCATTGATTCCTCTGAGGAGATTGTTCTACAGATATTAACAGATGTTTTATTCTGCTGTCATCCATGTGGGGGTGTTGTGAATAGTTTACTCCTTTTAAGCTGTATAAATCTAACGAACCTGTTTTATCTGTTTTAGTTCTTAATATTTTCCAAAGGCTTAGGTATTCAGTGTGGACACACACCCAGTGAAGTAAAAAATAGGGGAAAAAAAGGGAGAATTCCTTGGCTTTCTGTTCATTCGCTGTCAAAAACTTAGAAAAAAGATGGCAGCTCTCAGGAAGGGTGGTGTCTTTCTGGGAGGCTTGCTCTTTTGAGACCCTGCTCTTCCTTCAGCCCTCCTTGTCACAACATTGCAGTTGTTACTGTGACATACCAGAGGAAAGCCGTCTGGACAGGGGGCGTGGCCAGATAAGAAACCTGGCAAGTTCACTGAGCTGTTGACATTTCCTCGCAGCATCTCCCCCGGTTCTAATTGGCTACCGCTGATAAGATTCCCATGTTGTAATTGGCAGCTCCTGATAAGTTGCTGTCTCCTGCCGCAGCAGTCAGCAGCACGGTGAGATGGCGAAAGCTTCGCAGTCACAAGGCCAAATCCAGGGCCACAACCTCATTTTCCAGGTTATTTTTTCTCAGCCTGGGAATATACAACATATTGTATTGAGTAGTTTCTGAATATGGATGAAATGATGTTTCTTCCTGCCCACTTTTCAGCCTCTGTTTCTAAAGATGTTGCTTTATTTATGCTCATCTCATCATTTAAATGATTCTGACCAAGATGGGTAATTACTTGACACGTAAGTCTGCTTAACAGTGAAAATGTAAGTACATGTTAGCCGGAACATTGTAAAATATGATTAAACCACATTTATATAAAATTTAACGCAGTAACAGAAGATTTGAAAAGGATATTCAGACCTGTTGTGATTCATTTTAGCTGATATAAAGCAGAAAAAGGAAGTTGTTGTGAGAAAACATTTTGTGTCATCGATGAGACGAGAGTTTGAGTGTAGCAATAATATTTCCTTTGAAATAGTTTCTAGTTTTCCCAAGGAAAATTCACAAGAGTTGCAATCCCCTCTCTGCAGTCTCCTGTTCGTTGGCTGTATTGCTTTTGTGGTCGTCATGGTGACAGAGTGCTGATGAAGTTACCCTAGCAACCAAATGGAAGCTGAGAGGGAAGAGAGTGGTTGTATCCATACATCCTGATTTAAAGGATTTCCTGCGATGAGACCTAATTCTTTTGCAAACTACCTGAAATACGAGCAGCTTCTGGGGATTGTCCTATCACAAAGAAAAGAGGCCTTTTTTGTTGTTGTTTTCTTCCGTTGATATCAGGTCATTTGTTCATGTTGCAGGCCACACTCATTTATTTAGCAGATGTTTTTGCTGGCAGAAGTAGCCCAGAGCCTCCTGGGTATGAGCTGAAACTGCTGATGAAGACATCTCCGTTGTGTCCTTAGTCTACGAAGTCGATGTAATTAATACACTCACACTAAAGTTTCCTTCATCTCCCCTAACCTTACTTCCTCTCTGCCCACCTTGAGCTGCATCATTCCTTATTGTATCATTTTTTATTGATCTCAAGGAAGTAATTATGCTTCTGTTTTTAGTAAATGGAATGCACAAAAAGCCTTGCCTGGGAGACAAACTACTTGATGTGAAACTCGCTACAGTCCCCAGAGCTTGTCTAATGGAAGGGTGTGTGGGTGTGTGCGAGCTGGATGGAGAGGATATGAGACAAACGCCTTCACCCACAGTTAGTGCTGAGAGTCGGCGAGGCAGACCTCAGAGTCTTAGGAGTTCCAGTGTGAAGTCCTCACCATCAGTATGCGGGCTCATTCAACTGTAATCGCTTCGATTTTAACTTTTAAACACCGCTAAAGAAAAGAATCATATTGTTTTTCAACATAAAGAGGGCATATGAAGATTTTTGTCTATATAAATCCTTGTTTTGAGATTAATTTGAATCTCTTTAAGATTTAACCGTTGCATCAATTCCAATTAAAAGATATAAACCAGCCGATGCTCTCAGGGTTGTATCAGACGTTCACTTTATTTTTAAGAAGCTGAAGTGTGGGTGTAATGCAGTGACTGTCATAAAGTTGTTATACTTTACTGTTAGCTTGAGTTTTTTTTTCCAGCTGTTGACTAACCATGACCATCAAAGATGTTTTTTTCTCCAAGCATGGAATAATATAACAAGCTATGAGTACCTCAAGCACTGTAACCACAACAAAGAATGACAGTCCCACAACTTCTTTTTTTTTTTTCTGAGGCGTAAGATTTGAACAAGACCAGGGTTTCTTGTTCTGACAGTTTAAACTTCAAAGGAGACAGAAAACAGATTTAAAGAGGCGCTCCAGCTTGTTTTTCTTCCTAGAGGTTGTCAAACTGTCCTTCAGGCATCAATAAACACATTCGGTTTGTGTGTCTTGTACTAAGCAAGGCTTTGGTTGTGTATTGAGTACTTAGAATACAGCAGACTCCTTGAAGGCAGCTCAAGTATCCTCTGATGCAACCATGTTCCGAGATTCGGTATAAAATATTACACAGAGTTTTTATATTTTAATATTTCACCTCTTAAATCTCTATCAGCCCAGAAGGCCGTGTTTTGTGGGATTGGGGCGTTTCAATCCCTCCCCAACTGTCAGACACTTTGAGATCTCCCTCTGATTTTAAGATGTGTAAAATTTCTATATTTTTTCACTAATGTTTTGATATATTGCATGAATCTTTTTATAAATCCTTTGCTGTCAGAGTAGTGTCTCCTTTCATTGGTCTGACAGCTCTGAGGAGGAAATAAATCAGGTCCTTGGTATTTGACTCCTGGTCGCTGTAGAGATTTTTGCCTCTGAGGCTTCAGTGGAAAGGAAAGGCAGTGGATTTCTTTGACTATCCTTTTTCTTCTCTGAGTCTTCCCCCACTCTCATGGAACAATTAATCTCAAAAGCTGGGGATTTGCCTTCAAGCTTCTGTCTTATAACAATAAACCAAAATTGAAGACAAATTAGGGCTGGGAGGAAGGTAAACCCTACCGGAGGGGTGGTAAACACACATATTAAGCATGTTCACAGCTGTGTTAAAAGGATGTGTACAAAGCCATTAAAGGGCAATGAATGGTAAACTTGGAGAAGAGTGGAAGGTTTGATTTGTAAAATGAAACCCTCAACAAGCCATGATGGAGATCAGCTTCCCACATCGTCCCAGCTGGAATGTAATGTTGTAACTATGGTTTTCATGGGCTGGTAAATGTTAATGACGGTTAGAGCCGATAGAAGCGTCACAGATGAGTGAAAGCAGATTCTAATCCTGAATCTCAACACTGAGACTGAGGTACAGTATCAAGCCACACATCAGTGGGTTAAATGTTAAACCCAAGTATGTTAATCTCATGCCTTTGTTGTTCTGTGAAGTTCAAACCATTAACAGATCTTTGCTCGGAGTTTTTTGTTTTGTTTTTTTGTCTCAGTGTTGTGTGCTTGATGTCACATGTGGGATCAATTAAGCTGCACAGCTGTTTGGTTTCCCATCAGATTTAACAAGCTCTGAAGTGCAGCTTTTAGTTCAGTTTGGATCTTAGACACTGTTTTTCATCTGAAACTGCTGTTTTTCATTTATTCTCCTCACCCAAGTCACTGTACTCATCCAGCAAAGCCTGCAGCATTTCTATAGATTTTTTTGGTAGGGGGTCATTAGAGATGATTTCAGATATGTTTTTGGAAGCTGGGCCAACTCAGAGGCCTCCAGAAATACTTTTTTGTATCTGCTACTTATTGATAGTGGGCCTCCACTAATAGTGTTAATATTACACGCTCTGCTTCTGGTTATATAGTGGCATTCTGAAATATAACTCAAAGGCATTCTTTGTTTTCATATCAACATTTTGCATTGATTGCTGTGTGGTTGTTCTTCAAATGTATGGTTCACACAGATGGTCATTAGAAATATGGACAACTGGAAAAAGTCCAGCAAGGAATTAGCTTCCATTTAGATGGATGGATTGTTGACTGAACACCAGGCCTTGTATTTCATAATAACCCCAGATGGGGTTTTCTGTCGTATGTTATACTGGGAGTAGTTTGTATTGCCTGAACCAATGAAAACTTCTAATAAAGGCACACACTCTAACCCCCCTAAGCCCTGACTACATTTAAAAAAAAGCCTAAAAGAGATGAGTGAGGAATTGCTCCTGAATGATAGTTGATATGCATTTTCTTGGTGTCTGTGGATGTTTTTATTACTTGCAGTGACTTAAAATATGTAACATTAACTTTTCAGCTATTTTTTCATGAAAATGAAAATTCAAATTCATCTTTTTCTTTGTTTCTAGTGTTTTGGCATTAATATCCTCCCCTTAGATCTGCAGTATGTGCTGTTTGTTTTATCAGCAGGCAGAATTTAATGTCACAGTCAAGAGATGATTTGCAGTAAAATAGCAAACATTCAAGCCTCATTAAATGACACCCAAGTTTCAGGTTCTCTCCTCTGATTTTCTTTTTCCGTTCTGTTTTTCTTAAACACTTGTGAATCCATTGAGATAATAATAAAAGATTTATCATCAACTGCAATTATATCAAGCTGCCTGTTGGAAGATGTTTCATTTCATGTTAAATTAACTCGTGTTTTTTGCATCACTTCATGTCTTAACAGGCCCATCACAACTCATTAACAGGTTCATCCTCTGCTGGTCTGTCTGTAAAAGCATTTAATCCACTGTAGTGTTAAATGGTTTCTTCCTGCCATTAATTAAGTTCCTGTTTTAGTGTTAGAATAGTGTTTCATTCCAACTTTATCATATATAATTGCATGGTTAAGAAAAGATGGTAGTTATGGAAATCATAAAGCTTGTGCGTGTGTCTGCTCATGATTATATGAATTCTCTGCCCTCACATTTCTGGCTCAATGTTGGGTTGGGTTTTTATAGAAAGGTTAACACACCATAGAAGAAACTAAGTAAATCCAGTTTTTTAAAGCAGCAGATGCAAGTTTTACAGAAAAATTTAAGATTATTTGAATTTGTATGCTGCACTCTGTTGAGACATGTAAATAAAAACACCTTTTTACCATTAATTAAAAGCAAAATTTATTTTACACATTTGCAAATGTTTTTCAAAATACTGGTTTTGTTTGGCTAAATGTGTTGGGGATTGCTCAAATCAAATAAGGACTTTAAATATCCAAAGTAACTTTAAATTCCTCTTTATTTCTTTTTGGCCATAAGAAGATGGGGAACATTCTGAGAAGAAGGGAGCAGAAGTTGGATAAACAGCTATGACTACAGTACTTTTAAAACTATAGCACATAACTGTCTGACATTAAAGGAGCTATACCCGTCATCACATCCGGCTAGTTTAGTTAGCGATAGCGGCTAGTTTTTTAGCTTTGGCGTGACACTCTTTCTCTGCCAATGGGGTTAAATTCTGTAACTTCCAGATCCCTAAGGGAACGTTCTTACTGGCTGATCGGAATCCGGACGTTCCGAAAGTTAACCCCATTGGCAGAGAGAGCGTCACGCCAAAGCTAAAAAACTAGCCGCTATCGCTAACTAAACTAGCTGGACGTGATATCGGGTATAGCTCCTTTTAAAACCCCCATGCTTGTCTCTTGCTTTGATGACACACTCTAGTCATTATGTATGTTCCTGAAGCCCCCGCTGACCTATAGCATCCCAAGGCTGACAAACTGTACATCACAACTTTGTGTTCCAGCCTGAAGTGTCTCATGACGTTTACAGCACCGTGTCACATGCCAGCAATTGGTTATCAACACACTGGTCATTTTGAATGTGGGGGGATTTGTCAAAGAATACAAAAGGACATTGGTAGAAGTGATCAAAAGAGAGAAAACAGCTCAGCAAGAGATGGGACAAGGTCGATATGGGACTGACTTTTACTAGCTGGAGAGAGCTCAGAGAAGGGGCAGCATGCAGGATGGATGCCTAATTATCCTTTTAAAAGTGGTCGCCAAAGTTTAAGGGAACGGCTTTAAAGGGACACTGTGTAACTTTTGACCCAAATATCAGCCTAACATGAGTAACAATGGGTGATTTCTGAGGTCAGTATACAGTGCTTCATGTGTTTCCGCTCTCCGACGGGGCTGCCCTCTTCTGAAAGCAGACATTGTAAGTTTGCAGGAGCGGATCCATCACTCATGGGATCATGTGACCTGGGGCACTTTACCTAACAGCTCCCTCAGCAAAAAACAGAGCCCTCTGTGTTTACAATTTTTTTCCTCTTCAATCTTAAGTTTGCCGTGGCTGAACAAAGTAAGGTGAAAAAGGTGTCTTAAAAAAAATGACTTTTAGACTTTAAACATTTACAGTGTGTATTTAGAGTGTCTGCATGTGAGATAGTATTATTAGCTCAAATGCAGTACACATTTTTTAAATTAACATTTACTGTACTTTTTCTTTAATTTCAATGTTTTTGTATCCCTACATTAACATTAGAGTTTGAAGATGTAAATAAAGCCAGAAATCTAATAACAGTTGTGTTCCCATCCAAAATGAGTCTTTAGGCGATCAGAAATTTAATCCTGCACTTTTCTGGTCATAGATTTTACTTTCAAACACAATAACAAGCATTTATCTCATTTTTGTAACCTTGTTATAAAATTTAGATGTGTACTTTTCTTTATTTGGATAAAAGAGCCAATCAACTCAGGTCCTCGAGGTCAAAACAGGGACATTCCATCTTCTTGTCCTTTTCTCCCTTTCTATTTATTTTCTCATTTGATAGACAAAAATGGGTAATGAAAATGACAGTTTCTTTCAGCAATAATGCCATAATCGTGATTTAGTGAAGCACATATCTGCTTTGCTCTTGTTTCTGTTGTCCGGCATGTAGCTGTGTCCATATGAATGCAGATGAGGTTTAGTTGTTGAAGCCAATTTTCTATAAGTCTATGAAAGCTATCTAATAAAAATAAAACAATCTTCTATTGAACCCCGCTTGATTGCACTTTAAATGCCTGCATGTTAAAACATAGTCTATCATGTTGAAGTAGTTTGTTTTTAAGCACTTAACCGTCTCATAAATTGTTGGCTCAGGTCCCACAGGAGTCTGTTTCATCTTTTCCCCTCGCTCGACTTGAAATTATCAAATAGCCTATTACTTCTATCCCCTTTTAGATTGATGTTCTGGTAATAGACTGTGTCTTTACATCTGTACCAACAGATTGACTGCTCACAAATCAGCATTTAATGATGTGGCGGCTTGGCTCGCTTTAAGAAATATTTCAGTCATAGTCTCTCCCCCTGTTGCTGGTGTTCCCCCTCCAGGACAACGGAAGCAGTGCTGTACATCATCTGCACGTTGAAATGAGAAGACCTTTCTTCTGCTCAGTAATGAGTTCTGTGGGAGTGGCAGTGTAAATATAAGATATGTATTTGAAATGAAATAGACACCACACATGTAACTTGTCCCGTAAAAACATTTTCTGCTATATAAAGCTTCACATATACTTGGAGCTGCTCAAGTCAATAAGTCAGCGGTTTCATGTAATGTGTCAGTGATTTATTGCTCCATATGAGAAATAGTAAGTCACCAGCTGATACACATACTATTGCCCTACTTCCACTTTTAATGTTTGTCTCCCAGATGCCTGAGCCATGTTGTATTTGTCTCCCAGATGTGACAGAAATGCAGAACAGTAATCTGTTCCTCGGTAATTGAACAGATCCTCCATGTTGTCAGTAAAGACAGTAACTTCCTGTCTTTTAGTGCCCATCATCCCTGTAGATTAACAGCAGCTGTTTTTGAGACCCACATTTTGCTCCTGTGTCCCATCAAAAATGCAGTGCCTTCATTATGTAATCTGTCATTAGGGGTGTGTATTACAGAAAACTGGACTAGTGAAGGGCAAAAGAAGTAGTAGTAGGTTTAAATTATAAAGCTAGTAGTAAGCTAATAGTCTGTAGGAAAAAAAGACAGGGAAATAACATCTGTTTGCTGAAGCCTCATCAGAAATGGTCTCTGTGGACGGACAGCTGTCAGGAAGCCATTTTTAAGGAAAGGAGACTGAGAGAAGAGGCTGATGTTTTCCAGATTACAAGAACTAGACTGAAAATCAGTGGTGACAGGTCTGATGGCGAGATGAATCCTCACCAGGGCCCTGACCTCAACATTACTGAAATAATGTGGGCTAATCTTGTCAGAAAACTGAGGGGAAAAGGTCGTCAGGATCCACAGAATTGCCCTTTAAGAAGCTTTTAGAATTATTTCTGAAGACTCTGGAAATTACAAGAAAGCTTATCCAAGAGGGTCTTGGGAGTGTTGAAGGATATACAGTAGACGCTCATAATGACTTTTATACTCTTATAGTTTTGCATGCCATTGTAGCCTGTATGCTGAATTTCCATTCATGATAGCATGTATTTTAGTCAATTTAAAGAATTTTGGATCCAGGGGTTTTATAGCCATTCGAGTTTTACCCTGTTTTGTGATGACAGAAGGAGTTACATTAATCAGTGTTACCTCAGTGTAGGTGGCGGCAGCAGTAGAATCTTGTAAAAGCATACATGGATGAAAAACGTCTGACAGACTGTCCAGATCTTGATTTCACTTTGTCAAAGAAGAGTTGGACCTTTTGCTGCCTTTTCTTCACCCTCACAATCTATTTGAGGAATGTAAATATTGCCATTTCAGAACCGTCAGTGTGCAGTGCGACAGATCATCTTTAGTGATTTCCTCACCTTTAAAACATGCAGGACTATGTTTTTATAGATTCTACCTACAACCTGACTTCATTATCACATCACATTATTCCGAATGCTTTGATAGTATTGTTGTGATGAGTTTAGAGCCCTCTTTGTGATCACTCCTTTTCCCCCCTCTTTATACATTTTATCTGTCCTCCCTCTCCACGCCCCCAGATATCGGAGTAATCTGTTCTTGTCTGTCACCCCTCTCTGTTCGATAAGGCTGGAAGAGTCATGCCTCTGTCCGAGAGCAGATGCTCCTCTTTGACAGCGTTGACACAAACACAAGAGCTTCTGCTCCATTTGGATGAAAATGGCTCCTGATAAGCCCGTAGAATTTGAGCTTGTTTACTATAACTAATCTTCCTATCAGTAGGACTCCTCCTCTGTCAGATAAACGCTGATGTCAACTGCGCTTCTTTGTGTCTTTATCGTTTTCCCGACACTGTAAGCTGTCAAATCAAATTCTTGGCTGTCATCCCTTGATGCGCAATAGTTTGGCACATTTACTCCACGGCAGAGTCCAATCATGGAATTTTTCTTTTTTTTCTGAAAAAGAAAAGATGCAACAGGAGTTATGAGCCATTTCAGACTCAGAGATGAACCTTGTTTAGGGAATTGAAATTGGGCATTTTGCTGAACAAAGAGTGTTTGAGTCATGAGTGAGAAGTTGTAATTGGGTGGTTTGGTATGTCAGTGGTATCATCCAGTCCTCTTTCAGTGTGGAAATGTTGAGGTGAATGAAAATAGACGGATTTTATCATGCTAGTGTAGACATTGTTGAAACAGGAGCATCTTTTGTGGAAACCAGTGCTCTGCAGGGGTGGTTGAATTCTCGCCCCTGCAAGACCTTTGTGTTCAGGTACAAGGATTTTTATCAGTCCTGCTCCAAAGCTAGAATTAGTACATTAAAATGTAATTACAGTCTTACTCATGGGTAAGGACATGGTTAGCACTCAATGAAAATTGAGCTGCTTGTTGAAGGACAGCAGAGGCAGTGTTCATTTCCTTTGGGTCTACTTTCAGTTGGATTGTTGTGGAGTCTTTGTGGCAGAAGATGGATGGACATGGTGTCTTAGATAGCTAGTCCACTCTTCAGACGACTCTTTGCTTTAAATCCGAATGCAATTGCAAACTCCTCGAATGGATTTTAAAAATCACTTGGAAGACATAATAAGTCTCTTTCCATATTAATGGATTATTTCAGTTCAGCAGAGGAAGTAGGATCTGGTGCCCCCTTTGACTTTGGATTGACTCTTGAAACCAGGAGATGTACATTAGATATGCATTAGTCTTGTGGTATTGAATTCTTGGCTCACCTTTGTTGAGGATTGGGTTCAGGCTAGTTTTTCCAGACCTAATTTTAGAGTCTGTAATTTGACTAGCCCTGTAGCCATCACCTCACGAAAGCCATGGTCACCTGTTGGACGCGAGGACAACAGATTTACAACCAGCCGTCAAATTGCTAACGATTTATATGCAGCTGGCAACAGTTGCTCACTTGCAAAGCTCCTCCTATGGAGGTTTTCTGTTCTGTTATATGCATGATCTTGGCTCTCATTCAGGTGTAAAGAGAAATTAAATGAACTTTCTCAATAGCAGCATATAAACATCACTTTCATACTCTTATAGTTTTGCATGCCATAGTAGCCTGTATGCGTAATTTCCATTCATGATTGCATATGTTTTAGTTAATTTAAAGAATTTGGGATCCAGGGGTTTTACAGCCCTTCAAGTTTTACCCTGTTTTGTGATGACATGAAGTCGTACTGTCCTCAGGCTTCCTCTAGATGCTTATATCCTCACTTTGTTGTCTTCTTCTTCTCAGGTCCTAAATGAGACATGGTGGAGTATAGCACTTGGGGCACTCTCGACTGTGCTACCACTAATCACCAGACCCCTTGCAGCTTTATCATAATTAACAGATCAAAGAAGTGAAGAGAAGGGCAGTAATACATTATTAAAGAGACACTGTATCGGTGTGTGTATGTCACACATGTAAGTAATGGAAAAATTATTATGAGCCCATACTTTCTATCTGTTTTGAGAGGGCTTTCATAGTTCATAGTAAGGTTGTACAAATTATCCTCTATCAGATTTTTTTTTCATTACTTTTCCTGTGCTTTTATTGTTCTTAGAATTTTCTCACAATGCATGCAGTTTGGACTTTCGATATACATGCAAAACGCAGAGCTACATTAAGGAAAAAATTAAGGTCTGAAAGGCATCCTGTCAGAGTTTTCCTCTGCATTCGGTGTATTACTTTGCTGCATCAATTTTGGATTTTCACACATTGTTTCAAACAAAATATGCCTCTGCTATTATAGGCAAGTCTTTTTCCCTTTTTTTGTAAAAGGAAAAAATCTCTATTACCCCTCAGTTTTTTAACTGGAGCGATAGCAACATCTTTTGAGAAGAGGAAACTAATTACTGCCTGCTCTGATTTTAACCCTGCGTTCACACCAAGAGTAAAATTATTCGCGCAAATGAATTACATGTTAAGACAATGTACAGATGCGAATTGACGCTCGTTTGCTTGGCGCGGCGCGTTTGTGGCAAATTTGCGGCGCGGAAAGCCCCAATCGCGCGTCCTACTCGCGCGTATGGTCCTAATGGAGCGATTTCCACCCGTTCGCTCGAGTTCAAAAAATTGAACTCGAGCGGATTTTTCGTGCAAACAATCGGAAAAAAATAATGGTAGCGGTGTGTTGGGATCCGTGTCTGTACAACACCACGGATATGTCTTATAAAAACAATAAAAATAAGGAGCTGGCTTGCAGGAAAGTAGGTGAGGAGACTCTGAAATAGCCCTGGAAGCAGCCGTCATCGCGCAAATAATACGCTCCATTTGCGCGAGTAATTCCCCAAATCAAGCGAGTAAACATCCATTGCTCGCGTGCTAAAATACAGGCGCGAACGCGAATGGAAGCGTTTGGTGTAAACACAGGGTAAGTCATTCATCATCAGTCAAGGCAAGTTTATCTGTAGAGCAAATTTCATGTACAGGACAAGTTAAGGTGTTTTACTGAACATTAATAGCATCTCAGCAGGGAGTAAAGAAAGTATTAAGATGTAGTTAAAAGAAAAACGAGATAACAAAATGATAAACAACAAAAGAAAAGAAACCCTCAGAGAAAATAGGATATTTCACTTGTTTTCATAAAAGGCAGCAAACAAAGAAGTTTTTAACCCTGATTTAAATCTGCTGATAGTTTCAGCAGACCTGCAGCTTTCTGGGAGTTGGTTCCACATGTGAGAAGCATAAAAACTGAATGCTGCCTCATTAAACAGGGACAAGAATGTATGACAAATTTATGGTAATATGTCTCTGTGCCAAACACAATGACAGAAGCCACAAGGCATTAAATCAGCTGTGGTGGGACAAAACTTCAAATCAGGACATGAAGCAGCTTTTCTAGCAGCATCTTTGCAGACAGAGTCCTCCCCTCGTCCCAGAGCTGGTTCATGCCGTTATGATGGGGCTTGGTATCTACAGAGATGCTGGTGTGGTTTATGGTTCCTGGAACCTGATTTCCATCTCATTCATTCCACTTTGCTGTGCATCTGCACAGCACCGACATCTGCAGTAGCGTGTAGAGGTAACACCTAAGGTCCAAGTTGACTTTGCTGAACTCTCACCCCGACTGTCTTTTTTTCACTTCCCCAGCCAGTCACTCCACTAGCAGTGATGTTTGCTCTGACTGGCTGGCTGGAGGTCATAGTTCAGCAACGGTTTCATGGTCTGTCTTCTAGCAGTCTGTGCTACAATGTAATAACAGTTGTTTGTCTGTCAGAACCACCATTAAACCTTTGTGCTTTATTCACTAACAGGGTTTCAAGTTCAGTTTGAGAGTAATTTTGTCTTGTCAGCATTACATCTGCCTATTTAAAAGCATCCTATTCATTCCCTTTTTATCTCCTGTCCTCATCTCTTTAGCTCCCTCTTGACTTTGCTCTCTAGGGACTGTAACAAACCTGAGGTTCACTGTTAAAACCATGCACATTTTGGGCTAAATGGCCCCCAGCGTCTCTCTGCCTGCTGTTGGGTCTTATGGCCAATGGGCCTTTAAATGACTTAATTTCCTATCTGCCTCCTGGGGGAGCTTTTAGGGGGAACTAAAAGCTGGTCACAGCCTGCAGAGACAAGAGTACCAGGAAAGCCCAGGGCTAGGTGGCCCAAGCTAAATAAAAAAAATGCTACCACTTTAATTGCCATGGGCGATTTCCTGAATGCAGACATGCATCATGGTGATGAGGGTGTCGAGTTCCATACAGGATGGCGTCTCAACAGCCTGTCCATTAGTGTTTGTTGCTTTTTATAACAGTCTCAAGATCTATTGTTCTGTCTCGGTACAGTACAGTTAACTACTTGGTTTCTAGTCGGAAGTCTTGCAGCTGTTTTGTTTCAGGAGTTGGTTGGTTGGATTTTAAAATCTAAAAAAGGATTAAGTTATTCAAAAAGGATATTTTGTAACATGGACAGAAGAACAGATGTGTTTTTGTTGGATTAACAAATTGATCGATTGAGTGGTTTGGCCTTGCTTGCTAGGCACACTGAAGACTGAACACAGGCTGAGAAATACAGTCATTCTTGTTATCAAAGGCAAACCTTCACTGAAGCCAATCGGCACAATTAAGCCCGTGCACACTCCAAAGAGCAGCGTAACACTGCGCTGATCAATCACTCGCCAAACAGGGTCAAACACTAATATTTTGTCAAACCCACTTTAGCTGTGACTACAACACACATTTCCTGTTGACTCCTCATTCTGTGGTTTCTGATGTATGTATGACGATGATGTTTCATCCTCCCTAAAACGGATGAGCAGTTCAGTCCCAATTTTAATTCGAAAATCTTGACTGTAATGGATGCTATTGCACCAATAAGAACTAAGAGCACCTTGAGGAAACAGAAAACACCATGGAGAAACAGCAATATGGTCAGGAATCAGAAGAGAGAATGCAG
>JBBDHI010000007.1:13407366-13422810 GCA_037177115.1 Craterocephalus stercusmuscarum
GTGGTTAAATTATTTGTTGGATTCTTTTTTGTTTCTGTTTTCATTATATTGTGATTCAGGTCAATCAAATTCACGCCTCCAGCCAAGTTTTTAATCTGCGTTGATGCATTATATGTTGCCCCTAATTCATTTATAGTACTTTGCTTTTGTTTTTGTTTTCCTTTCTTGTACAAACACTTTAGAAGATGTAAGACATGCCATGCAGCTGTTGGAAGGCCAGCTGCTTGGCATGTGCATAGCCGAAATGCTGGCTCCCAGTTGTGTGTGTGTGTGCGTGCGTGTGTGTGTGTGTGTGTGTGTATTTGCACTGCTGACCTCTCTATTGCCTGCACACTGTTTTTATTGCGATGCCTTTGCCAACTACTATAAAAATGTTTTTTATGTAGTTCATGGTTGATATGACTTGAAAAGCAAAGTCATAAAAGCTGTCATTGAAATGGGCAGAAAATCCTCCTAACATGTAAGCAATACTTTTCATGTCTGCGTCCTCTAACCTACTCCTGAAACAACAGCACCGTCTTATTGAGCTTAATATGACAACCAGCATATTCTTTAGCCGATCCTTTCCTCAAGCTATGAAAAATAAGCATCATGCCAAAAACTTTAGCCTGCATACAGCAGCCGTGCTCAAGTCTTGTCTGAGACGCATGTGTCAGGCAGCTGGTTTGCTTGCTCTAATCTGTTAACATGGGAGCTGAGCTGAAAATCACAATATGCAGCGCACACAGCACACTGAGTGGGTGGCAGCTGGTATGGGACCAGTCTTGGGCATCTTTGCACAGTGATTGATAAGTGAGTGTGGTTTAATAAAACACCCATGTGAACATGATGTGTGAAACTGACAGCTGTCCAACTTTACAAACATTTAGGCCGTATCACTGCTGTGGACCAGCATGATTTCAGAGTTTTACAGCGATGTGTTCCTCATATTTTTCTTTTCTTTCTGTCTTGTTGTTCTCGGCTGTCAATAACTAATTAAAATTCTGAGAGGCTTTAGCCTTGCTACAGCAGCAGTTGGAGGTGTTTTCAGGCCTCTTAGTAGGCATGCACGTTTACAAAAGCTCTCTTCACATTTCAATCCCACACTGTCGCTGCAAAGAAAGATGTCATTGTTAAGCAATGATTTTGTTATTTTGTTGTTCGTACATTGACCAAAGTTCAGTCATAGCTTGAAAAGACTGTGTGACTCCTAACATGCTGCTGTCAAGCAATTATTTATATGAGAACCAAGTGAGCTCAGCTTACGAAAGCACATTTAAATGTGTAGCAAATGGAGAAAACATCGTTATCACCTTAACATGTATTTAAATCTATTACACATCTCCTGTGCAAATAAGATGGCTTTGGTGCAAAATAAGCAACTAAAATATGTGTATGTATAAGTAAAGTCAACAGTAGTGTTTCTGAGTCAGAAAAAGGGAGGAAATAAGCTAAAATGTGCCTTCGTTATGGTTGATTTTAGTGCCTCACTACTTAAATTCAGTCTCCCATTTTTTCAGTATCCCCCAAAAATTGCTGAAGCACATTTAAGCTGCAGCAGAATGAACAGCAGCCAAACCAAACTAGTATGAAAGTGACATTGGTGTCCATGCACACAGATTACCTCTCTTAAATCGATAGGTTCCCCATCCTGCCATCTGCTGCTCCCCATACAGATTCTTTGCTTTCTCCCTTTCCTTATCACGCTCTACGGCTTTTTCGGTATGGATTTTTATAGTCAACACTCATCTCTCCCTAGGATATCGAATCCGTCTGGGTTCCAGCACAGACAAAAAAGACACGGGTAGACTACACGTGGACTTCGCCCAGGCCAGGGACGACCTATATGAATGGGAGTGTCGCCAGCGCATGTTAGCCAGAGAGGAGCGTCACAGACGTAAGATGGAGGAGGATCGCCTCCGGCCACCGTCCCCTCCGCCAATTGTCCACTACTCTGAACATGAGTGCAGCCAGCTGGGGGACAAGATCAAAGGTAGACACCTGTGAGCTATTTACTGAGAAACATCACGTGGGAAAGAACAGCTTTTTCTCTTCATATTTTCACTGAAAAATGCATTAAAGGAATTTGACTTAACGGTTTTCTCACCATAAAATTACAAGTATTAAGTAGTCTGACTCTGCGTGACTGCAATGCACAGAACAGTAGGGATGTCACAATTATTTATTTTTACGATCACTCGCGGTAGTAGAAGCTACAATTTAATAATCGTAAAGCTTCCTAAATATCGTCATTTAATAATGTAAATATAATGTGATTGTCATCATTGCAATCCTAAAGCTCAAATTTATTTTTAACTTTTCATAGTCATATATTCATACATATAATACTGTAGCTTTTTTTTATTATTGTTACCAGAGCAGAGGGGATTTTTACTCAATTCCAATGGGAATTTGAATAGTACTTTTGTTTATTTTGTTGCCATATTCTGTTTTTTCATGACATCAACACACAAATAAAACTTAACAGAAGAGGAGTTTTCATGTTATTTTATACATTTCCAGCGTTGTGAAACCTAATAATCGTGATAATAGTAAAATTGTGATTATTTCTCAAACAATAATCGTACCTAGAAAATCTACAATCGTGACATCCCTACAGAACAGCCACATCTTACTCTGACAGAGCTCTTGTCTTGATGTTCTCACTAACTGGGAATTTCTTCTCAAAAGATGTTCCAGTCAAAAGTGAGTAAGATTGTACATGATTGGGGGGGGGTGCGCTTAAGTGTTATGTCATGTATAATTGCTGATACAATTGAAAAATAATAAAAGATATTGTGGGAAGGGGGGAAAAAGATGTTACACAAGCCTTAACCGTGATGTATCAGTTCCCTCTGCTCTCAGTCTCATCTTCCACGTCTCTGCTTGTTCGTTTCCATTTTCTCTTCTTAGCTCTCCTTTCGCCCTCTTTTCAGCTTTCTATGTGGTTTCTGGCTGAATAAACATGTTTCACTAATGAGCAATGGCACTTCCAGGTCTCAGTCACACTCGCCTGATAACAACAGAGCTGTGACTTTCTGCCTCTCTACCATCTGCATGCATCTTTTTCAGCTTTCCTTTCTCTGGCCTTGGTGAGAGGAGCTTCAGCCCCTGTGAAGATTTTTTTCTTCTTTTTTTTGTTTCTTCTTGATCACTTTGAGCTGCTGTGAAAATCCCAGCTATTCACTGCAGGTTTTAGTTTACTTTTTTTTTCTGAGTGTGTACCCAGATGGGAGAAGGAAAAGGGGATTGTGGTGGTTTCATCATTGTGCTGCAGCCTGCGAAAATATTTCACTTAAAATGGGTTTCATACCTTTTCTCACCCAGCTACCATTGCTTTTAGTGGTGGTGTTGTGTTGATTAAACATAGTGTTTGCAGCTGTCTTCGTCATTTTCGTCAACAGTAGCAGCACACCAGAGCTGTGCCTGTTATTCTTTAGCTTTCTGTATCACCTTGATCATTTGAACTTGTTTTTTATTCAGTGAGACGAAATGTGATCATGTGAATGGATAACTCATACGTGGCTGCAGTACTGGAATAAAAAGCAACTGTCATGAAAATAACTATGTATTATACAATTTTGTGAATTATGTGCTTTTAAATACATTTTCCCCAGTTTCTCTCTCAACTTGAAATGTCATTGCACGGGAAATGTGTAACTTCTGCTTGCCCGTGTCATCTCAGACTCTTATGTCACTTTGTCCCCACCTCTCGGACAGACGACGGCAAATTTCCAGAAGCAGTACGTGTGCTGTTTACCTGGCTGGAACGAGGCGAAGTCAACCGCAGAAACGCCAACAACTTCTACTCCATGATCCAGTCCTCCAACAGCCACATCCGCCGGCTGATCGGTGAGAAGAGTCAGCACGAGAAGGAGATGGAAGAGGCGAAAGACAAGTTCAAAACGGCTCTGGCTGGCATACTCGCACAATGTGAGTGTTACCTCTTCCACAAATCACTAACTTGGATGTGTGATGCAATGTACCATGTTTTCACTGTAAGTAAAGTTTTTATTTGGGCCAAGCAGCACAAACAGGTCAGAAACAGGCTGAGATGAAATGAGGCAAATCTTGTGGTTGCTGTATTTTTGGTCACAACTGAATCTGTAGCTTGCACTATATAGTATGCAGCTATACAAAGGGGAAATCCAGATCAAGACTCTGGGGGCATTTTTTTTTTAAGGTGAGTATGAAATTTCTCACAGCCTTACATTTTCATAAATATGTCCTCACTGTGGCCTCACATGGATATAAAGGCTGTTCAGTTTAGTAGAATAGCATGAGCCGCCGTGTTTTTTAGTAATCTGTTGATTGGGGGATCACTTAATGGTAAGTTGAATTTCTTTCTTACTGATGTTGTGAAGGTGTCCCGGTCGAGAAGCACACTAGCTTTGTTTTTAAACTAACAAATAATCCTAAAATCTGAGGAATATTTTGGCAACCATAACAGAAGAGATGATTGGATATGAATATATTAATAAGGCTTTTTCAGGAATAAGCTCTTTTTTTGTGGAGGGGGGTGGGGCAAAGATGTACTATAAATGCATGCCTTGTTCATTTTAGCTCTTGGAAAGCCGAAGGCAAAATACTGTGCTCTAGTAGCACCCACCTCTGACAGCTTTGGCTCTGCAGCTGCTTGTTTACACAGCCCCCGGCACTCCATGTCCACATGTCCCACCACATGCATGTTAAATAAAATGTAACAATCCTTGAAGAGATTCTTCGGTTGTCGTATCATACATTGTTTATTAGGTAGATAATACACATTGATGACCTAGAGGATGGGTGTGTGTTTGTGTTTTTACAAGCCAGAAAGAGAAGCAGACCCTCTCTCCTTAGATATTCCTACCTGGAATGATGCTGCCTTCCTCTTCGGTGCATGTCTGGTCCTTTGCATTATAACTCAGAGCTCATGGAGAGGTATTACAGATTTGCCGGGGAACAGCTGCTCTCGCACCATGTACAGGTTGTTTACTCTCCGTCTTGCCCTCCAAATTGGTCGTCTGTGATGGAATTTATCAATACTCAAATCACTGAAAAAATACATTTCAAAGAATTGCAGTGTGTCTCTTTGCCAGTCTGCAAAGCTCACTGTTAATACCTTGCACACTTTTTACCTTGTTGACAAGAAAAGTACCTAAATGTTTACACTTACTGTATGTGCATATTAGAGCCCAGACCTGAACGTGACTCTTTAAGCTCACATCACTTCTTTGCTTTCACCATCGATCTGTTCATCAAATTACAGGATGCTGGGAAGATGCTATCGATCCCTGAACTGTCCCGTCTCTCACCACTCTACAAGCGCACACACATTTCCACACTGCCGATCTTTATTGACTTCCTTGTGTGTACATTAGGACCTAAGAAACACACCAACCACAAACACAGTTCTCCACAACCACCTCTAACAAAGCAGGTAGCTGATAGGGGAATAACTCTGTTGATGAACTGCAGCTCAGATAAAATCTGACCCAGAGCAGATCACAGCACATGTAGGATCAGTAAAGACCTCGGAGGAGCAGGTTTTGCCTTGTTTTAATCAAACACTTTGACCCAAAGAAGCTCACTCAGCTGAATCCCGGCTTAAGTTTGTACACGGTAACTGACTTTATAGCTACGGCTGTGCCGAAGGTTTAAGAAGCAGGACTTAAAACATACTTTCTTTCTATTAAGATGAAAAGGGGCATCAGCTCAGGAGGGAAAAGTAATCAGGAGCGCTGTATCACTGCGGTAAGATGATGTCCTTGGGTAAGGTTCTTAAGAGCTCACCTCTGCAGTGGAGCTGTGCTGCGGTCAACAGTGGCCGACTCTGAAGAGGTTATTTTTGGCAGCTGGCAGCCGCTGATGCATCCAACTTGCGGGGGAAACAGTATGAGGATATATTTCTGACTAACATCAGCCATGAACTAAAGACAGTAGGATGAACTCTAATCTCTATAGTGTCATGTTGAATAATCGTGATGTCCTACAAACACACATTCGTCTGTGTCTCTGCTTCATTCAAATGTATAAAGCTATTATTCATGGTAAACATGTTATTGTGTCATTTAAGGCTGCGGCCATTTGAGTTCTCATGTTTTTTGGAGGAATGTTTAATGTTAAGCGTTGCAGACAGAGGAATAAACAGAAGCACAAAAAGCCTGACAGTTTCCATCTTGAGTTGTCTTATGATGTGCTAGATGTTAACCTTTCTTTCCACAGGAGATGAAACTCACGTTGAATGCCTTTGGTTTTTGTCAAAATGTTCTTTACAAACAGGTACAAGTGTTTACTTATTATCTTGTAGTTGTTGAGATATTTGAAGACTGTGCAGTTCAGAGGTCTGTCAGATTCTTCTTTGGACACCATAAACAGCTTTAGCAAAACCATAATGTATTAAATAGCTGTTAGATTTCAACATGTGGCCGAGCAGCTAGCAGCTGTGGAGCTAAGCTGCTGTTTGAGGCCTCGAGGTTTCATTCTGGATGAAACAAGTCAGTCACGATGCACATGTGTGCTGGATAAATGTTGGATTTATTGTCACTTTGAAATTTGGGGACTGTTTTGCCAGCCTTCCATAAGATGTTGCAGTAGCATGAGATGGTAAGTGCAGCATATGCATGCATGTGTACACGCACGCGCGCGCACCCACGTACACAAACTAGCACACACAGAGTTCTTTACATCCCTAGTTGACTCCACTTTCTCACTCCTCTGCTCCTTCCCAACTGCCCTCTGTCTTTCTCTGTCTCTGTCTCTGGATGGTCTCCCGTCCCTCCCCGCATCCTGCCACAGTTGAACAGATTGTGTCTGTATTCCAAGCTGCTTCCAAACAAAAGGCATGGGACCATTTCTCCAAAGCTCAGCGCAAGAACCTGGACATGTGGCGCAAACAAGCAGAGGTTGGTACACCTTGATTTCATTCTATTGTTCTCATAAATTATGGATAGGCTTTCTTTAGTTTTGCTCAGTATCTGTCGTA
This sequence comes from Craterocephalus stercusmuscarum, assembly GCA_037177115.1. Taxonomy (NCBI): domain Eukaryota; kingdom Metazoa; phylum Chordata; class Actinopteri; order Atheriniformes; family Atherinidae; genus Craterocephalus; species Craterocephalus stercusmuscarum. Next base: position 13,414,310 of record JBBDHI010000007.1, read on the forward strand.
ATTTCTCTCTCAGTAGTTTTCACTTTTCTGTTTGTGTTACATCATGAAACAAAGTGAAATACAGAGATTTATAATAAAAACCAAAAAACAAAAGCAAAGTTATAGTTCTAACTTATAATGAAACAAGGCTACAGAAGCGGTGTCTGCTCACTGCAGCCAGTGTGAGAGCCAGATACAGAAGTCCATTTCTTGCAAATTCCCCTCCCTTCACCTCTGTCCTCCCCCATGAAGGAATACAAGCTGCTGGGTGAGTGTGTTTCCCCCCTTTAACAATGACCCGGACACAGGTAAATCTGTACAAGCTATCCCCTCTGCACTAGTGAATTTTAAAATGTGTGTAAATAATGTATGAAGAACATCTTGAGAGCAGAAAACATTTCCAAATCTAAAAGTGTTGTTGTCATCCACTGTCTGCTTTCAATCTTCTTTCTCTGGCAAATGGAGCATTAATTGGCATGATGATGCTTTGTATGTAATGGAGGGTCTAGAGGGTGTTGCTGTCCTGGGTCTAATGGACCATTTATGGTCTTTTCTTGATTGGTAAGTTTCTTTGAACCTCCATACGAAAAACAACTCATTTAAGGTGTCACATAGACTCCTACTAAGACGTGCACGCGCAGTGATTACAGAACCTGACACGACAGAAGCAGCAGCCATATTGAACAAAAACCTCTCTTGATAAGGTAGGTGTTTGAAAAGCAAAATTGTTCCTCTAATTCTCAGATTTTGTGACAAATTATCCAAATAATCAGCCTATAATTTCTGCCCATCCACAGCATCAGCTGCTAGATATTTTTGTTGTTGAATTGCTTGTTTGAAGGTCTCTTAACACACCAGATGAGGAAGAGGAAGACGGAGGATGCCTGTTTATGCTTTACTACATGCTTGCCTGCGTGACATTAAGAGACACTTTTTTCTCTTGGGGATTCCTCAGATGTGCGCACTAGAGAGTCAGTCTTGTGAATTTTGTGTCAGGAGGCTTTCAAAAGTCTGATGTGTCCACGTGTGAAGTTTAGTTTCTCAGCCGCTGGACGCTGCAGGACGAAAGCAGGTCCAGGAATGGACTTCATATCTGTTGTAGTGGCATCAAAATGAGTAACGTTGTTAAGGCAGAAACATATACTGTATAGTGACTGGCCCATTCTCACTTCACCCCCCTAGCCCTACCCCTTCTCCTTTAAACAGAGTGTGAAGGGATAGGGCTGTGTTTACAGCCCTATGAATTCAGACACCCCTCTCTGTCTAACCTGCACCGCATCAGGAGGCTGGTCGGCTCCTGGCTCGCTGTTTACAGGACACACACGTTGCACAGAGCTCTCTGTACATCAGAAAAAAGAGCCGTAAGTCCCGGCCTTATAACCACAGAAATAAGAATGACCTATATTCTTATTTTATATATAATGTTCCCCGATTAAAACTTATATGCAAATTATGGCATCGCTATTTTTGTTGATAAAACATGCGTTGAGCCTTCAAGCGTTGCTTTTTCTCGTCTTGGGTAAACATCGACCTCAATGTAAATTGTTTAACAACAGTTAATCATTTTAACGTTATTTATGGAAAGGCAACTTTTTTTAAGTCTTTCGGCGTCTTGTTTATTTTTTTATTTAATCACTTCTTCCCCCTTGCCCCGAAAGGGAAACGAGACACCCCTTCGTCTCTCATGAACGCGCAAAACCAAGGGTAATGGCTAAAGGGGAGAATTGAAATTGGGCCTTACTTAAAGCAGTCATCTGTCATTGATTCATGTCACAAGTCACATTTATGGTCATTTGTAAATGCAGAAGGTGAAATTAAACCTCGTTAAGAGTCTTAATTAAGAAAAAAGATGTGAAGCATTCGGAAATGATTGCTTCTGACTTTGCTGACTGTAGTATCAATGAAGCTGCAACATACAGCTGTGTTAGAGAATGGAAACAGTGCCGCTTTTCCCTCTTGATAACACCTGAAGCACTTTTTACCAATGAATAAATGCCAGGAACAAGATTCTGAAATAAATTCATATGTGTGTGCTGAGCAACGAGATATTGTTATTGCTTGCTTAAAGAAATTTCAAATAGTTAAGAATGAATGTATAGGAAGCAGAATGTTTACTAAGCGACTCCATATGAAACACATCCCTCATTCTCTATGGGAATATAATGCTGGCTTCTTTCTTATGCAAATGTTTTTAAGCTCAATATTCATGTGCATTGAGCTTTGTTTGGTTGGCAACAACTTTATAAACAACATATTCATGTGTCACTCTATGCTCGCATTTTTTCATCAGCTGCTTTATATCTGCCCTCTGTCATTTACCGCTGAGTGCACTCACCCTGTCTGAGCTGAAAGCCGCTGCCTTTGGATATATATATGAAGAGGCAATAAGAGCTGCAAGATGCAAACATACATTCAGCGTGAAGGTCAGAGAACAATAATAATGGGCTTCAAGTGGTGGGAGAAAAAAACCTGCACAGAGCTGCAGAGGTGGATGTTTGGTTGGATAAATCTCAGCTGGTCTTTTTTTCTTTACAAATCCAAAACATGGTGTAATGCTCCAAATCAAAGGTTTGGCCTCTTGCCAGCCTGTTTGGACACAGATCATGTATACCTGCCTTAGAGGCTGCAGAGCTGGCAGCCACCTGTCAGCATAGGTGAGTAAAGTCTGTTGTTTTGGACTCATTCATCATCAAATAGTCATCGAGTTTCCCTCTCAGTCACATTGTGTATTCAGTTTGATTACATGGCAAGGAGGTGAAATATGGAGGAGCCGGCAATGATGTTAAGTAGATGCAGCTCCGGGGCAGAGTTGGACAACAGCTGCCTGCTTCAGTCAGAGTTTTTTATGTGGAGTGTGTGTGTGTGTTTGTGTGTGTGTATGCTCTATCCGCACCAGTTGGTTGTGCTTCTTCATGTGTTTGTGTCTGTAAAGCGCCTGTTTGACCTCTGCTGCGGACTTCGGTCGATAACATCAGCTGACAGATGGTTGTAAATTTGTTTACTCTCAGGACGCTAGGCTTCTTCAAACTTTCTGAAGTTGTTTTTAACCTTGTTTTTTGTTTAGATTTTTTGTTTAGTAGTATCTGTACATACAGGATACTATATATAGTCACAACAGGAAATTACTAACTAGATGTGGTGAAAATAATAGAAAAGTACACTTAAGTAATAATAAAGAAAATAGTTTTAAGAAAAAATGAATAAGTAAACTGTGCCAGCCCAGGGTATCACACAGATGCTATACTAAACACAGCTGCAAGGAAAATTTGGCTTTTTGATAAATTAATTAGACAATTTTTCTCATTTTTCCTTTGCATCGGAAGCCGGCGTTGCCTCCCTGTAGTGGAAGCCACTTCAGGAAATCTGTCATATTTTCTCTCTCACAGACTTGTTAACAGTTTTGAACACTCATCCATGTAATATTACTTTAGTTACAAAAGTTAGAGGGGTTTCTTGGGTGTGTAGGTTTTGTTGTAAACAAGCTTCTTTTCAAAAGCAGCAAAGCAACCCCAAATCATCATGTTATCACGCCCCACACTTTAAGTTTGTGCAAAGCTTTTCTGAAATGATGGCAGGCATCAGTCTGGATAGCAAGAAAGGTGGTCTGGCAGGTTGTCAGTAATACCTGCAAACATCATCGGTCTGCTGCAGTTTGTGGGTCTTGAAGACTCCTTTCTGCTCTTTGATTAAATCTGTTTGGGTGACCGCTTCTGAATAAATTTGCAGTTGTAAGGAATTGAAACTACTGGAAGATGTGGAATGATTAAAATCAATTCATGTGTGAATTGATTTAATCTACTTTAAATCAATTCAAATGCATTCTCAAGCTTTTGCTTCTTTTTTTTTCTTTTTTTGTAAGACCCCAGAGAGCTCTGTTGATCTTGGCATGACGGCTACACACTGCTGAAGGCAGATAGATCTACACAGCCCAGCTGTCAGCAGTTTAAATACGACACATCCCAACTGTTACTCCCAAAGGTAGTGGAATAGTGCCTAAGGACCTGCAGACTGGGATGGTGGTCCTGCATTTTAAAGAGGACGAGAGGGTGTGTTCCAACTAGATGGTCTAACACCTCTCAGCCTCCTGGGAGAATATATGCCAGGGTGCTTGAGAGAAGAGTTGGGCATAAAGTCAAACCTCAGATTCGGGAGAACCACTTTGGTTGTCATCCTAGTCTTGGAACGTTGGACATCCTTTCACCCTTGCAAAGGGAGATGTTTAGGAATTTGCACTGAGAGTTTTCATGGGTTTTGTGGACCTGGGAAAAGGTTCATCACATTGCTTGTGGTGTCCTGTGAAAGGTTTTTCAGGATTATGGGTGAGTGAGGGCCCAGTCTGTTATACCAGCAGTAAGTCAGATACAGTTGTGGTGTGGGTTGGACTCTACCAGGGCTGCCCTTTGTCACAAATGCTGTTTGCGTCTATTGTGGACAGAATGTCTCGGGGCAGCCAAAGGACGGAAGGGTTTTGTGTCAGTAAGTTTAGGATAGCATTTGTGCTTTTTACAGATAATGTGGTTGTTTCACCTTATAAAGCAGATACCACACGTTAGCAGTGGGGTTGCTTAAAGATCCTAGAATGAGCATTAAGACACCAAATTTGAGGCCTCTGGTCATGGTCTCTGACTGAAAAAAGTTAAGTAATATAGGGGATGAGGCTCTGCCTCAAGCAGAGGAGTGTAAGTATCTGGATGTCGTTCATGTGTGCGGGTAGAAATGAGCGATCGAGTGACGGGTGCAGCGTCTTTATCGATGTGGAAACATGACTGAAGAAAGAGTAGATTTAGCAGCAGCTGTGATACCACTTTGGAAGCTCTGAGGTTCTCTGCAGAAACTCTTGCCCACATGATCCGACCTCATATAAGCATTAAAAAATTGGACGGATGAATTTAATTTGTTTTCATTATCTCTTTTTAACAAAGGCTGGATCAATGATTGCACGACTGTATAGGTTGCCAAACTAATGTTTTTTTTTTTATTATCTTATATGTACCGCCACTGGTATCCTATCATATTTATACTTCTGCATATGCAGTATTTCTTACCAGAGGAGGACTAAAGCTTAACCCCTGAGACATTTAATCTTTGTTCTTCTGCACTCCTTTGTTCTGCGCTGGCATGTTAATGGTAATCCTCAGAGCCCATGCTTGGTATTAACTTTAAACAAGGTTACTTAACTTCTGTCTATGCTACTTGTAGTTCAAAACCTGCTTGAAAGTGTTGCCCTATGAGTGTTTAAAGTTTTCACCCAACACAACCTTTGTTTGTGTTTTGCAGGAGATCAGAAATATGCACAATGAGCAGCTGATGGGCATCAGACGAGAGGAAGAGATGGAGATGTCTGATGATGATATGGAGGACGCCCCTGACAGCAAGGACTCTGAGGACTCAGGTATGCATATGCATGCACCTATCTGCAGTTCAGTGCTTCTGTCATCTTAACAGGACATATACAGATGGAGATCTCTGGAGGATGAGAGTCCTGATTGATAAATAACAGAGTGAGACGGCTTTGTTTGATTGAGATGACTGTGATCATCCCCCAAGCATCTGACAGCCATCTCACAGCTATGCTTGAATAAAAAACATTTTCAAGGGGCATCAAGATGCTGACTACATGCATGCTTTACTGAGTTAATGTTGAACGTGACTGTTGAATGTCATTCAGTAAATACACACTTATAAGAGTGTATCTTGATGCATCTCTCCACACCTGCGTCAGGTTTCAGACTGGGGAACAACTTACAAGCAGAAATCTTATATTTTTCCCTGCAAGCACTCTGTGTGTTTGCTGAAATAACAAAAACTAATGGTGTTGCTTATCTTTCAATGCCCATAACAATAACCCAAGAGTCCTGAGTAGTCACCAGGGCAACATGTAGAAACAGCTCAGCGCCACATATAAGGTTATCCATCTTCTGCGCTCTGTGCCTTCTCACCTGATAGTCTTTCCTCTTCCTTTTTTCCTTTTAATCAGTCTGATCTCTGCCATTTGCTAATTTGACAGCATCTGTAATTAGCATGCAAATATATGTAAATGCAGTAGTCAGCGCAGCCCCTTCTCATTTGCAACCTTGCTATTTAGCTATCGGTAATTAGCATTGCTGTCAAAGACCTGTCATACTGCTTGATGCTGCAGGATTAAATGAGGCGACGGGTGTTAATGTGACACATTTTGGTATTGGTGTTAACAGACTGAGCGTTACACCCCCTTCACTGACTTAACCTTTAAGAAAAGGGGCATGTTTACACGCCAACCTGCCCTGCTGAAAACACCTGTGTTCTAAGTGCAGCCTCTTAAAAAGTGAATCGATGCTATGAGTCTGACTCATGCGCAGCATAGAGTTAAAGCGCGCGCTCTTGTGCATGACTGTATGCCCGAAGGTGTGTGCGCACATTTTGGCTCACGCATAACTGCTGGTCGATAGCGCTGCCTGTTATATAACAGAATCTGGCCTAGCAGCCGACATCTCCTCACACCAAGCTGATGGGGCTCTCAGATCAATACCCTTCTCACCTCAAACCTTCATTTTGCTTAGAGAGACACACACACAGACCCAGTGTGGACACACACACTTACCCAGCAAGAGTTCATTAACGCTGCCAATGGTCCTTCATGATAGACTGCAGGCAGCACTCGTGAACACCTACGCATAACCTAACAAGAAGCCCTTTCATGCACTCACACACACACACACGCACACTCTTTCGCACAGGATGCGGCTTATCTCCTGTTCAGTCAGGGTATTGCTTTTTTTCCCTCAGAGCTTCTTCTCCAGCCTTGCAGGAGTGGTTCAAGCAGATAGTACTGGACATCTCTGGAGCTGAGCAGGTCTTATGATTAATAATGCCTCCCTCTGTCTAGTCCGTCTGCTCAGCAGGGCAGGTCAGACGTCCAGCAGAGAGCTATTCGACAGAACACTCTGGGATTATTAAAGCTTTCGGTCATTGTTAATATGCTCCAGGGTTTTGCTCTTTGGACTTGGCATGAATATAGAAATATCATTGTTCCTCATTCTTATGCAAGGCTATTGTAAAGCACATTTCATGTACTGTACAAGGCATTTCAAAGTGCTTTACATAAAACATTAGAAGCATTACAGCATGGTGCAGAAAAAGCATTACATTTTAAAAAATGATAAGAAAAAATGCATAGCAGTTAATTATCAGATGTTTTGATTGACAGTTTCAGCAGACCTGCAGCTTTCTGGGAGTTTGTTCCACATGTGATGAGTATAAAAACTGAAGGACTGGTGTTATATGATCCACTTTCCTGGTCTTAGTGAGGACTGGAGCAGCAGCGTTCTGGACTAACTGCAGCTGTCTGATGGACTTTAGGGAGACCTGTAAGGACAGCGCTACAGCATTAAAATGGATATTTACATCCAGTTTATTATGTGTGTATTAAATTGGAATTGAACTATAATATATTCACAGGCAACGCTGTGAACTTGGGGAAGCACTGACAATGAAATGTTTCTGCTATCTGTGTTCATGTTATCAAAGACCTTAACTAGAGCAGTCTCAGTGCTGTGATGTGGCCAGAAACCTGATTGGTCGACATCAAAACAGCCATTTAGTGTCAGCGTCAAGTTGTGTAGTTGTTGAAAGACAGGCTTTTCTATAATCTTACTAAGAAAGGGGAGGTTTGATATCGGCCTGTAGCTGCCCATGAGGGACGGGTGTAAGTTGTTCTTTTTCAGGAGTGGCTTGATGATGGCTGTTTTTACAGTAGGCTCTGAGGGAAGACACCTGAAAGCAGGGACATGTTTACAATCTGTAAAATATCTGAGGCCATGCATCCTTAAACAGTCTTGGAAAAACCCTGTTGGCAGGGTGTCAGACAGCAGGTGGTGGTTTTCAGATGACAAATGATCTCATCCAGGTTTTTAGGACTGATTAGAGGAAAGTGTCTCATGGTGTTTATGTCTTTGAGCGGACACAGTGAGGACACATGTCTTGCCCATAGCATGGAAGCACTGACTGGCTGCCAAATCTTCTGAATTTAGTCATTAAAAAGCAAACTCATCACAGGCCTGTTTGGATAGAAGTTCCTGGTTTCTGACACAGGAGGACTAGTTAACCTGTCAACAGTAATGAACAGGGCTCGAGCATTATTGCTGTTCTTAGCAATAATGTTAGAAAAGAATGATTGTCTTGCATTCCTCAGCTCCAGGTTATAAATCTCCGGTCTCTCTTTATAGATCACTTAATGAACCTGTAACTTTTCTGTTTTCCTTGTTTTCCACCACCTGCGTTCAGCTTTTTGACATTCGTGGCTTTCAGCTCTTACCAGCATCACATTTTCCCTTGGAGCTCTCTTTTTGGCAGTGATCACTTCCACCTGTGTTTTTAGTCATTTTATGTGTTCCATTAGTTTTGTGTATTAAGTTGTGTTCTTAATGTTTTTAGTTACTTTGTGTTTTTATATTTTATCTATTGCACTGCTGTTTATGTAATGTGTGTTAATATGTGAAGGTGTTTTTAAAGTTGAGTGTGTTTTTTTTTATTGTCTTACAGAT
>JBBDHI010000007.1:13433328-13446376 GCA_037177115.1 Craterocephalus stercusmuscarum
GATAAAATACCGAACCGATAAGGAGTACCGATAACAGTAGTAGTATCGATAAATCCTTAACGATACCCATCCCTAGTTACTGATATATTAAAAACTGAAAAAGGCCACCAGGCATCCCACACCAGATGCTGAAATGCCAGACACACTTCTATGTATGACAATAAATGAAGGGAGAATGTCTCCTGCCTATTTTTTCTGCCACCTGTCAGAGATCTGAAACAAACAGCTCAGTCATACCTGCTGAATGTCTTCCCGCTCCCTCTGATTTTTGCTTTTATGCGCTCCCTTTTTTGTCATTGTGTGTGTTTATGACATCCATTGCTTTGTCATAAATATACCAGCAAGCTGAATTTCCTGCCTGGCCTTATAATCCTTATCATTTCTGCAGACTGACGTGTTGCAGTGAAGCTGTCTGGTGTGTTTATTCCACATACTTGTGTGTGATTCTTCACATATTCTACAGCTTGCATCAGCTTACGTTTAAGTTTTACATCAGCAGGTGATGGTAGATTCATTTATGGTAATGTTGTGTGTGTGTGTGTGATTGTAGGAAACCACAATGTCAACAGTGGTGTCCTGCAGTCAGGAGAAGGAAGGTCCCACAGAGAAGAATCCCCCGAGTCCCATCCAGTCTGAGAGGGAAGCTCTGCTAGTTGGTAAGCTGACATCCATCTGTTACTCCTCTGATGCTGTTTATTAAACCCAAAGTCCTAATCCATGAAATAAAATCATCTAAACAGAAAGTTTTCAGCCTCTTTTAAGTGTTTTTATTACACAGTTCCCCACAAAGACAAAGCTGAGAGGTCCTTTGGGATGCTTTACAAATTGATCAAAGTCATTGTAAAACAGAAATAAATATGAGTTTGTCACATCACAGAAAGATGTTAACATGAATGATTCAAATAATCAACATCATATAAAAGTGAGCAGCACCCTGCTCTAATGCTGACTGACACGTCTCACACCAGCTTAAATTACCCTCCCTCAGAGGGCAAACAGATTGTTTAACCAAATCAAGCTGCACGGATATGAAATCACAAACACATGCTGGAGATTTTAAATATTTCATTGACCTTCCAAATGAAGACGATAACAAATATAGCTGAGTCGTGACTATGATACACTGATCAGGAATCTTTTCATACATCTCTTTTGTCCTCATAAATAATGTAAAACTATTAAAGGAAAGTAAAAATGGAGAAGGTGTTGGTGGTGATCCTAGACGCTGTTTCACATTGGCATAAAAGATCAAGTGGTTTGTCCACTTGATCGCTCCCTTGGTATTAAATCGGTGTGTTGCCAAGCTTCTCTAAGTACTTGCATGGAAATTCCCCCGAACCACCTCACTGCAGTACTTTTGTGTATAATAGTGGAGTCTGAAGAGCAGGGTGCATTCACAGAAGTAAAGTGCATATTTTCCGTTGAAGAATGTCACCCTAACCCCAGCTGAATGTTGAGGTGGTCTCTACTTCTTGGTAGAGAAGAGGCATTTTGCATTTCCAATGCTGAGGAAGAGGCTGAAGTGGAAAAGCAAAGTGTTTGGACTGGGCTGTACTTCTGCATCACAAAGTCACAATTTCAAAACAGCCTGAAAATCTGAACCGAGAAACCGTTTGATGGTCCTTTTCCAAAATTCTCTCCTCTATAATTCTCTGTAATTTAAGAGTTTTAAGGATGTTATGCTTTTTTTTTACTTTCATCATGAAAATGTCTGAATTTGCTTTTCTTGAGTATTTGGTTTACAATGAAATTCAGACTCTCTGCTTTGTTCTTGGTTAAAACACTTTTGGAAGCAGTGGCAGCTTCAAGTCTTCATGGAAATGATGGTACAAAGTTGCTGCATTTTTACCTTTTTCTCCCGTTTCTACTGAAGCTCAGCTGGGCTGGTTGTGGTAGTTTCCTTTTTATCTTAGTTTCAGTGATGGGAATAAAGATCCTCTTAGGGGAGAGCTATGTTATTATTTACGGTATTGCAAACAAAAGCTGACAGAGGAAAAAAAAAAGGCCTCGACCTGATCAATTCTAAGCATATTTTATGACGTGAGTTTTAAGTATAATGAGGACTGTCATTGTCTCTAGCACATAGTCAAGACTAATGCCTGAATGCAGCCGCTGCCATCGCATTTCAGGATCTCAGGTGGATCTGCACAACTCCCTGCGCAGCATTTTGTTCGTGCATAAGGAACATTGTCAGATCTTGTTCTTCAGGACATTTATTGTTGCTGGTTCTTTTGGGTGTCGATGGTTAATTACACGTGTGTTTTAGACAGAAAACCTAGTGCCGTAAACTAGCAGAAGGTACTTTTGTTTTGTTCTGGGGCTGAGAGGTTGAGTCTGCAGAGTCATTAGTTGCTTTACACGGAGGAGAAAATGAGCTGCAAATAAGCCGAACAGCTGGAGCTTCTGTTAATACCTGAAACCTGAAAGTCATCATTATTCATATTTGATTGTAAAGACATGGAACTATAATTAGTGCGAGTATGAGGTCTCAGACTGGTGCAGTAATGGAAAGCAAAGCGTTTGAAGGGGGCGAAGTCAGGCTAATAAATCACAGAGGGATTTTGATTTGTTCTTCTATCTGCATGTACTTTTAGCCATTCAGCAGAGCAGCTCCAGACTAGCTTGCTGTTTGTGCTCATGTATTGATTAGTCTCCTGCAGGTGACAAAAATGAAGTCTTGAAGTGGCTTTTTCCTCTTAGAAACTTCAAGTGGCTCTTGTGCTGTTGCCCCACGGAAAGCTTTGTGGTTTTAACTTTGTGTGTTTGTTTCAGATATTGCTCTATGTGGCAGTCAGCAAAGGCAGCAGGATTATCTCTCTCCTGGTCTCTTCTGTGAGCTAATAGCAGATGGTTTGTTTGAGCTGGGGGAAAGTATAGCTTTGATTAGAGACAACGGCATCAAAGCCGTCATTAAACACTCCTTCTAATCTGAAGCTGTAATGTACAAGATGGTTCTTAACAGTGATGGGACTCTGGGAGAAGTCTCTTGAAGCTGGTGATCAGCCAGACGCGATATGAAGGAGCTGGATAAACTGGGGCCGTAAGCGTCCTCTGGTGATTCGCCAGTGTTTTGTGAATGAGCGGAACTGGAGGTTTGTGTCACGGTTTTGTGTTAACATCGTTTTTGTTCTGCCTCAGGGATCATTTCAACCTTCCTGCACGTCCATCCGTTTGGAGCCAGCATCGAGTACATCTGTTCCTACCTGCAGCGCTTAGACACCAAGGTAAGGCACTGCCATGAATCAAGACTTTCACTTCCACCAGCCTCCGTTACAGATTACATGTTCTCATACAGTGTGTTTAGCTCCCCTGCAGAGCTGACATATGGACTTGTTGTGTGTCAGGGTCCCGCTGTGCACTTGAACTTAACGCAAGCAGTGCTTCTTAATGCTTTTTACAGGCTGTTTTGTAGAAATGGATAGATTTACCTAGAAGTGCTCTGAAGCACAAGCACTTCTGTGAATACTTTGCATTTTGACTAATACACATACCTGCACTCCTGCTGAGATTAATGAGGAGATTGATGGCCCTCATGACTGTGCATGACGAACGGAGATACTTGAAGGTTTCTTTTAATATAATTCAGTATAAAGTCTGTAATCAGTATGAAAAGCTCCCCTAACTTTGTCCAGCAGAAAGAAAATCAGCATTGCAGCACATCTCCAGCTCGTTTATACAATGGTATGTATCATATTTGCTAAATAGTCAGAAAAATTTAAGATCAAATGACAGCAGTGATTAAAAAAAGTCACATTTCAGCCTCTATTGTCACCAAGACTTGTCCAACAGGAACCTAACTGTCTGATCTGGTCTCACACACGCCTCCTCAGTATGTCGCACAAGTTTTCATTTCTATGAAATGAAGCTTTGGAGTTCTGAATGGCAAAATAAGAAGAAACTAATATTGTTTATGAATTTTAATGTTCATTAACATCAGAATGTTCATATTTAGCCACATCTGATCTATCGAGCCTTACGGTGGAGCATCTTTGTCCAAAGAACTTGAGGCTTCACTTGGTAACCTGCTGGAGGTCAGAGTATCAGCATGAGCAGATTCTGCTTTTACTGCACTTGTGGCAGAAGGGAACCATCCATCCTGAGAAGCTGGAACTTTTCCCCTCGGAGAACTCTACAGTCGGTCAGTGTGGAGCCATCCTTCATCCGTGATGCTGCACCGCTGCTGCATGTCCCATGTGTCGCCAGCTGTGGGCTCAGGATCGCCATATAAAGAGTACATTCACACCCATAATCACAAACCTTAGAGCTGCTTCTCACAGCAGCATGTGGATGTATTCCAGATATATGTGTGTTCAGTCACACCTTCGGCCTTTGGCAGTGGCCATGAATACAGAGTTTTCTGAAATCCATGGTTGACCTGCAGCTGCTGGTGATCTGGAAGTGAAGAAGATAATCATCAAACAGATCCCTTATTTTTCATGTCTGTGACAATTTTCCTATTAAAAGTACCATGAGAGCTGCACTCGTTTCAGCACAGGCCAATAAATGAAATGAAAAATGGACCTGACAAAGCTCAACAGTTTTTATTGTGGCGTTATGCAGGCGATGAATGCGCTCCCATCGCTGGGAGCGCATCAGTCGCTGGAACGAAAACCCGGAGTTCTCGCATTTCACCGCCATCCAGCTGGTGTAAAGCTGGCCTCGCTGTTCTTCCATCACAGCAGCTTCCCCACATTGTTGCTAAAGTTTGGGATGCTCTGTGAAATCTGTTTCACTGGTAGACCTGACTTCCAGTCATCCCCATCCCAGTAAGGCCAGCTCCAGGCAGACCACTGGCTCTATGGCTCTGCCAGCTGTGGCACTGAGCAGATATGAGGACAGTTTAACTTTATCTGCCTGGATTACACATTTTCAGCCACCATGATGAGTTAGATGCTGCTCTACTGCAGGTCAGCGAAGCAGAGCATGAGAAATGCCTGTTTCTCAGAGTTTTGAAGTGAAGCAGTGAGACTTTAAGTATCTACTCTAAAAATGTGGAAGATTATTCCCTCCTTTGTTTTTAAAGGCCATGAATGTTACGTTCAGACTCTCCTTTTGTTTTCATCTGTCTTTCTCGCTTGATTTTTTGCAGCTGTATCTCATTCCTCCTAATGTCAAAATATATCCAAACCAGACCCTTGTAGTCTGGCGCTACCTGTAGATGTATTTTATCCCCATCTTCCCAGGAGCTTTAAAAATGCCAATAGTCACAGTAAATGTCACGTCTTCTGTATTTTATCTATATTTTTGGTCTGATGTGACCAGACGGACACAAACTTCTCGAATGAAACCTTCAGATCTTAGTTTTCCCTTTTCTCACCACTTAACAGAATTAATATATTATATATAATATATATCTAACCACTTCCAGAAGACGTGGGACAAATCCCCGCTCTGTGCAGCAGCTCTCTGAATGTTCTCCTCGCCGGTCTGACTCATTTTCACACATGCAGCGAGTGCGGCGGTCTTCTCTCATGCCTTTATTTCATTTTCGGCTTGTGTGCGTTCATGTGATGGCTCATGCACTCGCGCCTCTTTTCTGTGTGCGTCTGATTTCTCCCGTGCATCTGCTGCCTCTCCACCACACACAGCAACCAGCGGAGTTTTGTCACTTCCTCTGGCCAGGCTCCCTCACAAACCAGCCTCATCCTGCTTATCTGGTGGCTCCACGCGCATCGCTCCAGTCCAAAATGACACAGCAGTCCCATCTCATCACAGCGGACCGTGATGCGTCCTGACATCAGCACAGGGCCTCAAACAATCCGCTTATTAATTAAAGACACTGCAGCTTGTGCAGTGGATCTTGGAAGCATCACCTGGGATTTCAGCCGCCTGGCTGATGCTCAGCCCACCCGTGTGAGCGAACGGTTTGTGTGTGTGGATGTGACGTAAAGTAAGAGGATAAAGTGTGAATGTATGATCAATGCAGTGGGTGACACTGGCTGGGAATGAGCATTTTTTCACGGCTATCTGAACTCGTTTACTCAACAGAATGTGTGTCAAGCGTGAGAATTTGTGAGAAGCTAAATGAAAACGTGAAAGCTCTGAGCGGAGAGCTCGGCTCAGACCGACTGGGGCTGGCACAGTCCTACAGAGATGCCGTTAGTCCCGCAAATAAGAAATGTATTATGAGCTGATGCAAACGATATTTGATGAAGATCATCTGAATGATGCTGTATTCTCGTGCACATGTGCAGACAGATGTGTTACACAGCGTTTCATCTTCCCGTCTCTGTCTCCAGATCAACCCCAGCGAGGTGGAGGCTCTCCTGTCTCGGTTGCCCTGCACCTTCAGACAGGAGCTGACTGGCGTCGGAGCCAGTTTGGAGAAACGCTGGAACTTCTGCGGCTTCCAGGGCATCAAGAGCACATAAGACTCTGCCGCTGACACTTCTGGGCCGCGGAGGAGAGCGACAGGCAGACGAGGAGCAGCAGCAGCAGCAGCAGCGTGAGAGAAACGGTATAAAGCCTGAACTATCAAAGCCCGGAGACTCTACCTGACTGTACGAGGACACGCGGGACTGATCTGGGATCATAAGGAGCGCTACACAGTGTGAGCATTTCAGAGACTCTGTGTAGGAGGCAGAGACTTAAAAACCCATCACCATGGTTACAGGGATGTTGACGCCAAGCACCAGTGATGGGAGTCCTCAGAAGCCTGAACTCTGAGCGTCTCTGTGTCTGCAGCATATTTTTAGAGGCGATGACTCGCTCGGAGTCACAGAGGAGCAGCGGTTCCTGCCGTCACTGGATCGTGTCGTTTCGCCGGCAGAGGCGGGGCGTCATATCACCGCGGGCCGCGTCTGCAGGTCCGATCGGGGTCGGATATCCTCGGATCAAGCGAGCCCTCTGACCTCCTCTCTTCTCTTTTTGCTGTTTCCCGTTTGTATCATAGATCAGAAATGGATATATTTCTTCATTCTCTGTAAAGGCTGTGGACGGTTGCATAGATCATTTGTTGTTATACTCTGTAAATGCTTGGATGATATTTTTGATTATAAAAGATGTTTAAGTATAGAAAAGGCTTTGCGTGTGTTTTTGTATCTCTGCTCCACAGACATGCCTGGAGTTACTTAAATGTGTGTGTCGTGCAGTTGTTCGAACACTTTTAAGCCTGCAAACACTCAAGAGACACACACACACCTGCACAAGACAAGACTAGCGGGCCGTTTCTAAGTTTGTGCTCATTCTTGCTTGAAGGGATGCATTTTTCCTGCTTTTCACGCTCCTGCTGAAGCTGGACTGGAGGCTGACTTTTGAACTTTTACAAAAGGGCGTCTGTGTCTTTCAAAGCCAATTAAAGCCGGCTGTCAGGCGGGATGTGTTCGTATCACACGTACGCACACGTTGGGGATCATGTTAATGATGTTTAATTGGTGAGCTGGTTGTTATGTGTGTGTGTGTGCGTGTGTAGTTTCTGGCAGCAACAACACAAATCTCTGCCTGCTGCCTTTATTTTTGGATCTGTATATCAAATAGTTACTCAGCAGTCTGCAGAGGGGTGTTTCCTTCTCCACTTTCAGCTGATCGACAGCTCATGCCGCCAGGACTTCAGACGCCCCCCCCCCAAAAAAAAAAAAAAAAACGCAGTCAAGCATCCTTAATACGCCTCCACAGGGGGGTTTTGCGGCCCGCTCTCTTTATCCGTTGCTCTGGGAAACAAAGCTTTATTATTATGCATGATTTGCTCTCATTTGGACTCCTCAATCTCCTACAGTCGCTGCTTTTTGAGAAATTAGGGCTGGCGCATTTCTTAGCATACTATTCTTGTTGCTGAATTAATTATAAGGAATGAGTATGTTTTGCCTTGGAGGCCGTTGTTCGCTTTGCAGGTATCCATTAGGCATGCGGGGATTTTACAGGAAGGAGGGTTTCACTGGAGAACGGTAGTAAATCTGTCAGTGGAGGGGGATTGTTTACCAGTTAAATATAGTATGTAATCTCCAGCTCGCGTCGTATCTGGAATGATTAGGAAAGGGTGAATACTTTGAGCTGTAATGCACTTTTTTCTTTCTTTTTTTTTTTTTTTGTAGTCAGCAGCATCTGAGAGCTAAATTCAGGCCGTCTCTCTTCTTATAAGACATGTAACATTTATTTGTTATGATAATGAAGTTGCAGAGGGATGAGGAAGTGTAAATCCACACATTTTCGCTTCCGCCTGCCTGACAGCGCGCCTGGGATTGTGAGAGATGTTGTCTGTGCACGGCTGTGCATCGGTACACTTCCTCTCCACGCTCTAAGACTTGATCTCCACAGAACATCCCTGATGACAAACTCCAGCACACCTCACGCCAACCTCTTCTCTGACTCGCTACGCTTCCCTCCCGCTCTCCCTGACACAAACAAAACACTAATATGGCATATTCTCATCTCTGAGAAGCTGCTTTCTGTCTCGTTTCCTCCCAGCTGAGCCGCCGTTCCTACGCACTGATGGTCTGGAGACGCTCGCGATTTATCTCTTTTACAGCTGTTTGTGTCTGAGCGTTCGGGAACAAACGCTCTTGTGATTGTGCTTTAGGTTCTCAGGCGTCACACGAGGAGGTAAACACAGACTAATTAAATCCGCCAGCGGTCCCCGGTGGATGCCGCGCTCCGTTCACACGTCTTTCCCTTCGCTGGAACACAGCAAGGATCATTAATTTAGTTCAAGGTATATGTAAGCAAAAGGGTTCGACCTCCCCCCTCCCCTCCCATTCCTCGCCCTACAGCAACGCTGCCAGAGGATCAGTTCCACTTCGGAAACTTTGTCGCTGAAAGAGACGTTAGTGCTTCATTCATCAGGCCATGTGTGCATACCTGCATCATGTTACTGCCTAATATAGCTGGATGTGAGGAGATGGATCATGTGATCCAAAGGCTTTTTATTCCCCCGCCACCCTTCTCATGTGCTTTCCTTCCTTTGTTCATCCAGAACTACATCTGGAGATAAGCAACCGGCCAAGGACCTGGATTAGAGGAGCACAGGAGGCTGGACCACCTTCTAGTCATGGATTCGCGGGTCTAAGAGTTTCAACACATCTCTCGGACCATTGTGTTGCTGATGTGCTTATGAGATGTGTATCTGCATCCCTCACTGCTCAAACAGGCTTGTGACAGGGGGGGGATGAGTCAACAGCTCCTCCTGTTGAACTCAGCAGCAACTACAGCTCAGGCTGCACCGTCCTCCGGGCAGCACCGTGGGTGATTTGCATTGACAGAACACCAGGAGACTTTTCTCACTAAAGGCTGCATCGTCCTCATTCATCTGTCCGTGCGTGACAGAGCTGCAGCACATCTGGCGCTCAAACTCTCTGATCATTACATCTACGACAGTTTGTTTCATAAAAGTTGCTTCGTGCTTTCTTTTGTTACTGCAGTGAAGTGCAGAGATCTGCAGATACTTGTAGCCAGACTGAATGGGAAAGAGCAGCAGCTTTACGTTTTGCACTCTTGTCTCGGTTTGGGTTATTAAGCCGCAGATTTCAGTGGAGCGCATTGAATCTCACTGTTTCTAAGCAATCACCGCCCTATTCTGTCCTTTGCACGGGTCCTCATACAAAGCAGGCGAGACTTGAAAGCGCAGTGCTGAATACCCATAAGGTATTTAGACCCGCCGAGCCACTCTGCGCGACATTAGATACTTCCCTACAGGTAAGAAGAAGCATATGAAATAAATAAGACTTGGCAGGGAATCTCTTTGTACTTAGCTCAATGTATTCATTGCATTCCTTTGCATTTTAACTCATGGCTGCATTAAACTGCGGCATGTCGGGCCTCTGCAGTGAGGTCCTGCAGCAACCCTTCAGGCTGTGAAACCAGTGAGTCTGATCAGTGCTTGATCTGAATGCCAGCACGCTGTGACTCACGCCAGGTTAGGTGGGACAATGATAGTCTGTCCTAACGAGCAATAGCCACCCATGCCGTTATGAATCAAGTGACCTTTAGCAAAGATGAATGGCTTTGCACCGCCAGCAATTATCCACACGGCGGACATTCGGCAGAGAAAAATGTATTTTTAGAAAAAGAACGTGGTCAGGTGGGTTTGCTGCTCTTTGACATATTTACCTTCACTCTGGCTTTGTCCTTACACACAATTCGAGGCGTTTATTATGTTTGGCAGCAGACAGCAGAGCGTCCTCGTGGTATTTTGGGTTAAGTGGTTCATCAGCTTTTTGTTAAATACAAACACCTGAAGGCCAGCAGGAGTGTAAAGGACAAGAGTTATGCATAAAGTAATGTGTGGAGGTGCTACCAGTCCCATTATGTATACGCAAGAAATTCTCCATTTTTTTTCGCCACAGGTTTGAATAAAGAAGTGGAAAAATGATAATTATTTACATGATGGCAGAATAGAAATAGCTGTGTCTGGATGGATGATGGACGGACGGGTGAGGTGTGCCTGAGAGGAATTCGATGAATGCTGAAGGTGAAGAGTAGCAATTGAAAAACATCGGGCCGAAAGACGAGCGCTTTTACAGGTGTTGTTTAACCGGAGAGCGACGTACCCCCATTAGCCTGTTTATTAGTCAGATGCGTGGCGACTTGTGTGACAGTAGATGCATTTTTCCTTCTGCCTTCTTCTCCTCGTCAGAATACAATTTTCTCAGCGCATTCACAAAAGTACACATTGTGTTTCCCTGAGCTGCAGCGACTGAACGAGTCACAGCAGACGTGCAGAGTTCCACAATCCTATCTGAAATGAAATATATTCATCTCCAGCCGAGAAATGCTGAAACATTTAGTTTCTTTATCGTAGAACCCGGAGAGACTTTACACATCTGTCAGCAAAATTATTCTGCTTCATAGTTACTGGAACTATGATCACAATCTTCCTCCATGCAGAGGTGTTTTGTTGTGGAGCTCCGGCATCACATCACTCTTTGTTTACGTTGACATATTTGCAGGAAAATCTGACAAACTAGATAAATGGAATATTTCCTCATGTCCCCAGTATACTTTTTAAAACTTTAGAGGTGGTCAGAGCAGACTTTTTACCCTGAAGTATACATTTTCCCTCATCTGGAGAACCCTTAAAGCCCGCAAACAGCTGGAGTGATGCTGTGTGAGCAACAGGAAGCCCAATAAAATCCACACCATGGCACCTGGTCTAACGTGTTTGAAGAACTGGGTCGTCTATTAGGAATCATAATGAAATCAGGTCAAATAAAATGATGTATTAAGTTTAGGAAGTGCTGGATTTGTAGTGGTCACTACATATAATATATAATAACATAATATGATACATATAAGAAGAGGAATCCATTGCCTACAGGCCCCACTGCTCCACTTTCTTCTCATTGCTTATAAATCTGCTATTTTGTTGTTTTACTTTGTTTATTTCAACAAAATTGAAAAATTCACAGAATAACCAAAAACAACAGTTTCTATGAAGTCAGAAAAGAAGCTAGATGAAGTAAAAATAATCTATCAGCGATGAAAGTTTTCCATCCTTCTCTACATTCTGGATCTGTACTTCTTTTAGATCCTCTTCCCTTTGCTCGTCCTCGGTTGTTCTGGCATCCTAGAGCGCAACAGCAATCCACCATATTTATGTTAAATTTGCCAGTTTAGCTGCAAAATTACAGTGTTTTTGTTTTTGTTGTTGTTTTGTGTTTTTGTGTGTAAAACTGATCAGCGGGGGTACCGATGTGCATTGCATAAAGCGGTCTTTCCAGAGAACTCCTCTCCATCCATAATGATTGATGACAGTCCCACACACATATGTTTGAAAATCACATCGATGGAAGATGCTGGACCATACCACAATGCTAATGAGGGAGTTCGCCTAACATTCACGATGTTATGGATGCGGTAATAAACTGGAGCATGAGTGGGTCTGACATTTGATGTACTGGGTGGACCCTTTCACAGGTGCAACGTGCACAAGATCTAAATCACTAGCTTTGTGCTTTGTGGCTTTACAGAGCTAGCTGCAGCTGCAAGAGAATGCAAGAAAGCATGAACTCAACCTTACTGACAATATACTGTCAAATAGAGATGTTCCGATACCATTTTTTTTCCTCCCGATACTGATTCTGATACTTGTGCTATTGGTATCGGCCGGCACCAAGTACCGATACCATTATATTATAAAACAAATGTCATTTTACACCTGCATGACTGCGATATGATTAGCATTGTGATAAGGCCTGGCTCAGGTTAAACTCTTTGTAAAACATGAATGAATTCAAACTGAAGCCATTTATCCTGAAATGTAGTCTTGCTGGTGGGAGTATTCAGTGTGAAATACTGCCGCACCGCTGATGTCATTACTATTAGCTCTTTTTCTAACCGTCTAAAACAGTAGGCTGCAGACGGCTGCAAAGTGCAACAATAAAGAAGAACTGTGTCAGAGCTAATAGTAAATATAATTATTTTCATAAATTATGTGATATCGAATTGCTATCTGAACTCCAGTACTCGTCGATACCGATACCAGAATTTGGGGCAGTATCGGAGCCGTTTCCGATACCGATATCGGATGATGACGGATGATGTGAGCACAGACCAGATTAAAGAGGAAAAAGGAAACCTGGCAGGAAAGTTGGAAACATTTGTGGTGTTCCATAAATGTCAGGCATGTACTAATCCAATTTAAGGTCATTCATAGGCTCCATTATACAAACTCAAGATTGCACAAGCTGCATCCAGCAGTGTCTCCAGCCTGTGATAAATATAAGATCTATGAAGGCACGCCGCTCCACACTGTGTGACTGTCTCCAAAAATCCAGCCGTTCTGGAAGGAAATATTAGATTTCCTGTCCAGAGCAAACCCCGCTCCCCTGCAGCCAGATCCATTAATAAGTGTCTTGGGGGCCGCATTTAATAAGGCTGACAAATTTAAATCACAAGCAGTTTCACTTAGCATGGTATCGGCAAAGAGGGGCATTCTTAAATGTGGACGGAGGCGTCAGGGCCCAACTTTGACAAGTGGCTCAGGGAGCTGAGCGGCGTATTACATCTGGAAAAACTCAGGTACAAAAAACATATTTGCAAGAATTTGGAATCCTCCTTAACTCATATTAATGTTGAAATCTGATTTTAATACCTGCAGAATAACACTGCTTTTCCT
>JBBDHI010000007.1:13508338-13519235 GCA_037177115.1 Craterocephalus stercusmuscarum
AAAAATATGACCCAAAAAGAATAATAAGATATATACGCGGCACCGGAAGTGAATAAATTACATTTTTCTGCACTCCTAAACGCTCGAAAAATACAAAAACAGGTATTTAATTACTTTAAAAAGTGGATTTTGCATGATATGTTCCCTTTAAGCCTCATGATCACTGCTGACTTGTTTCTTGAAATAAAACTGTGGGGTTTTGCTGCCCTCTCATGGTGAAACGAGGAATTGATAACATGAATGTGTTTGTCATATTGTAAATGTAAGCCCACATGTAGAAGCTTTACCAATAATGCTGCCCTCTATGTAGAACATGGACCAGTGGACAATGAGACAATCGTCTCTGGAGCTGCAGCTGATGATCAAACAGAGCACAAACAATGTAGGTCCTCTACGTTGCAGCTGTTGCATTTTAAACATGGTGTTGTCCCTCATGTTCATAGTGTAACAAGAAATATAAGATTTTTTTTCCTCCCATTTAGGAACTTTACTCTCTCCTGGAAAACATAGCTAAGGCCACTATAGAGGTTTTTCAGAAATCAGCTGAGATGAACTCCAATAACACCTCAGGAAATGGAGCAGCAGCCCAAGGCGGCTCTGCGTCCAATAACAACAGCACCACGAGCAAGATGAAACCTATTTTAAGGTGCGTGTCAGCTGAAGACACATTTAGTTGTGTCTTTTTTATTCCAGTTTCTTTAAAATTCTCATATTGCGGTAAATAAAAAGCATTAATTTCTTAAATGGAGATTTAAACTAATAACTACTTGTTTGACTGACTTGCAGCTCATCAGAGCGATCGGGTGTTTGGCTGGTGGCTCCGCTGATCGCCAAGCTGCCCACCTCAGTTCAGGGCCACGTACTGAAGGCAGCTGGAGAAGAGCTGGAAAAAGGCCAGCACCTCGGCTCCTCCTCTCGCAAGGAGAGGGATAGGCAGAAACAGAAGAGGTTTGCAGCAAACTCACACTTCACTCAATTGTTTTTTTTATTTTTTTATTCTGGCTCTTGAAGAACTGTGTGGTTCTTCTCTTGCAGTATGTCTCTACTGAGCCAGCAGCCCTTCCTGTCTTTGGTACTGACCTGTCTGAAGGGGCAGGATGAGCAGAGAGAGGGTCTTCTCACCTCCCTCTACAGCCAAGTGCAGCAGATTGTCACCAACTGGAGAGAGGATCAGTACCAGGATGACTGCAAAGCAAAGCAGATGATGCACGAGGCTCTGAAGCTACGACTGAATCTTGTAAGAATCTCTCAAAAAAGGCACAGCCAGCTCACCATACAGCTGATAACGGGTTGTATTGATTTAATATATTCATAAAATGAAAGTTTTATTGTTTTGTGCTTCTTGAGAGTCAAAAGCATGAGCCCCGTCAGTATAGAAAAATAACAGAACCTAACAAAAATGGTCCTTTTGTCTCAAAATCCATCATTAATGCACCACTGTTCTCTTCTAGATCCAGAATTATGTTTGTTTCTGCAAGTTCCAATCAATATATTTTCTTCCCTTTTTAAGGTCGGTGGCATGTTTGACACAGTGCAGCGCAGCACCCAGCAGACCACTGAGTGGGCAGTACTGCTCCTCGACATCATCAGCAGCGGCACAGTTGACATGCAGTCCAATAAGTGAGTGTTGACCACAGTGTAGTCCATATGATCATTTTCAACAAAAATATAAGTTAATTGAAAAAGTGTCAGTCACCACTTAAAGTTTTCGTTCCTCTCCAACAGCGAGCTCTTCACAACTGTGCTGGACATGTTGAGTGTTTTGATAAATGGTACACTGGCTGCTGACATGTCCAGCATCTCTCAGGGCAGCATGGAGGAGAATAAGAGGGCTTACATGAACCTGGTCAAGAAGCTCAGGGTAAGATCTGCCAAAATCTTTATGTGTGAATTTGCCCTGGATTTTCAAGTTCTTACATTTTACCTGTAAGTGTAGAAGATTTTTCATGAACTTCTTTGATGGGGAAAACAAACACCAGATGAATGGATGCAGCATCATCTGTAAAAATACTCAAAAGATAGTCTGAAGTGAAGCTGGAGTTCATGCTGAAAATTCCAGTTTGACTAGAATGAAACAATGGAGCCATTACTCAGTGTGTAAGAGTTTGTTTAGCCATCAGTTGTTGATTATTTCATGAGGGTGGGTAAAATATATTTGAATAATATCCTCTTATGGAAATCAGGCAAAGAAACGTCCCTTTTATCATCAAAGAGTTTCATTTAAATGTTCATAATTGTTGCTCCTCATATGTGTTCGTTCCACAGAAAGAGCTTGGAGATCGGCAGTCGGAAAGTTTGGAAAAGGTCCGCCAGCTTCTGCCGCTGCCCAAGCAAACCCGTGATGTCATAACCTGTGAACCTCAAGGCTCACTAATAGACACAAAGGGCAACAAGATCGCAGGCTTTGAGAAGGAGGTAAACCGTCAGCGCTCTGTCAGATCTGGCTGTCAGACTTGCAAGTACTTGCAGGATTTAGTGGTGGGGCGAAAAATGCCGGGTGGTTAAGTTACAGGAAAACCCGACTGTTTTTTTCTTGATCAATGACCGGCCTGCCTTAAACATTCGTAAGCAAACATCAGAGATTGAGTTAGTGAAATCTGCTGTGTTGCTGTTCCATAAGGGTCTTCAAGTATCAACCAAACAGAAGATTTCTCCGTGGGATGTCTTTGAGGGTCAAAGACAAACCGCCCCTCTCTCCTGGGCCTGGTTCGGTACAGTGCGCGTTGACCGCAAGATCACCAAATTTGAAGAGCAGCAGCGTTTCCTGCTTTACCACACCCACCAGAAGCCCAAGCCTCGTAGCTATTACCTGGAGCCACTCAAGCTGCTCCCCGAGGAAGAGGAACCTCTGACACCCGTCTCACAGGAGCCAGAGAAGAAGATAATGGAGGCGGTGAAACCAGAGAAGAGCGTAACAGCCGTTCCCCCGGAGTCAAAAGCGAAGAAGAGTAAGAAAAAGAGATCTTCCACCAAGACGGAGGTTTGTTACCTGTAAATTGTAATCGCTCTGAATAGGACGTCTTTACAAAAAGATGATTTCCAGATTGCAGAGGGAACTTATTTTCCTTTTTCTTTAGCCGGACTATGGTAACCGCACACCAGGCGCCGTGGGCTATGGGACTAACGTGGCAGACTTGATGCCGGCCCACACATATAGCAGGCTACCCTACAACCAGCAGACCATGGGCATGTACACACAGAACCAGCCTCTGCCTCCAGGTCAACCCATAACCCATCATTTCAGCTCATGATCTGCCTTCTATATCAACACAAGATGTTAAACGTCATCCGGGTTTCCGTTTTTATTTGGTTTTCAACAGGTGGTCCTGGTTTAGAACCTCCTTACAGACCTGCCCGCAACCCCCAAATGAACAAAATGATGTCCACTCGGGCCAGCTATCCCGTCATGATGCCTGGCATGCAGGGCAACATGCCTGGTATGATGGACAAGCAATACCAACTGGGCTATAAACCCCAGCCTAGCATGCCACATGGCCAAATACTGCGACAGCAGTTACAGGTCAGACTGGTGAGTTAGTCCCCTCCAACAACTCAAGCAGTCGTTTATTTTACACGCTTAAATGCGCACACACACACACATAATAAATATTATATACTGTATAATCTAATATACTGTTATTGTTTACACGAACCACTGCAGTAATATTCTTATCATTATAACTTCTTTTAGCAGAATCCAGGCCTCATGGGGCAGCAGATCAGACAAATGACACCTAACCAACCATTCACTTCAATGCAAACACAGGTACGTCTGCTTTTGTATCTCCACCTTTTTTTTTAATGTTTTTCATTTTGAATATTATCTGCCAGCTGCTCTGAGGACAGATGTGTTGCTGAATTTTCATATGGTTTTATGGCTCTGTAGACCTTGTTTTAAGAACCAGATCTGTAATAGTCTCCTTCTCTCTTTGTTTTAATTACCACCAATGCTCAGAACATATCTCAGGGCTATACCACATATGGATCAAACATGAGTATGCAGCAGCATCCTTCCCAAGTTAGTAGTATAGGTCCCCCATCCTACGGGAACCAAAACTTCCAGGGTGCCCATCCTGGAGCCAACCCAGCTGTGGTCGATCCTCTGAGGCAAATGACACAGAGGCCCAGTGGTTACGTGCACCAGCAGGCTCCTGGCTACGCACACAATATGCAAAACACACAGAGGTGAGTATCTGAGTAGCACTCATGCATGCAAAGGTTGCTGTGTTTACATTGGCACAACAGTTTCTGTGATTTTAATTGTACTTACACTGCCATTGCTCCTCATTTTGCTTTTTTTCACTTTTAAACCCAAGGTTTGCCCACCAGCCCCTCCAGCAGAATCCTATCATGCACAATCTCGGTCATGTGGGAGCCCAGGGAGTCCATCCAGGCCTGAGGCCAAATCCGATGCTTGCAGATCAACAGCAGCAGCAGCAGCAGCAGCAGTACCACCTCAGACTCCGAGTATGTCCCTGATCATTCATTTATTTTGTTTGGGTTTATTTCTTGTTATTGGTAGAATAGGTTACTGTGGTTAGAAAATCAATATTTGGATAAACATGTTGGCCAAGGGAACATGATTGCATGAGGCTTTAAAACTCAAGTTAATATTTTAATTTATTCGGAGCTCCTGCTGAATGAAGTTGATTTTTTTTCAGCCTTGATAACTCTTTGTGAGTAGGGATAATTGTTTAAACACTACTTATTAGAGTCATTTAAATAAATGTATTTATGTGCATAGCTCTGTTTGGAAATTTCATTGGCTAAGCAATAGCTTTAAGAACCTCTTGAAAGAATTAACTACAACAAATGAGGTGCTATCAACTTAAAATTTCACTATAGGTCTTTTTGCTGGAGCTAAAAACCCTGCTGGTTCTGGAGCTCATGGCTCATTCCCAGAACTTCTCATCTTTCCAGGCAGAGCAATAACAAACAGAGTAACAACATCTCAGCCTAGCTTCTGCTGTGTTCTACATCTACCTTTTACAAACTTATGTATTTTGCTAGCTTGCCATCTCCTTGGTTCAGCACAAGCATTAGAATCCCATTCCACAATCAATCATGTAAATTGGAGGAACCAGTCCTTTCGTCAACTCTACTGTAGGTGGTTCTCTGCAGGGTCCAACCATATATTCTTAGCCATAGCATTGGTAATCCTTTAATAAAAAGATAATGAATATTTCATTTTAAAAACCTGAATTGAGTTCAGTCTGCAGGGGGTGGTTGAGGGCATTAGGCTTGAAAAGCGAAGAACTACTTCATTGGAAAATTGATTTAATGAAATCTTTGCCCTTAACTTTTCGTCTCCTTCATTTCCACAGCAGCAGCAGCAGCAGGCGGCCCAAGTTCAACAACAACAACAACAACAACAAGCCCAAGTTCAGCAGCAGCAGCAGCAGCAACAGCATCAGCAGCAGCAGGTTCAGCCACAGCAGGTTCCTCCTCAACAGCAAGTTCCACAGCAGCAACAGCAGCAGGTGTCGACGGTGCCTCCTCCAGGACAGGCACCAAACCAGGGCCTGAGCATGCAGCCGCTGCCGCCCCAGCAACCCATGGTAAGTTCAAACTGGACCTCTTTGCTCTTGGAAAGTCTTGTATTTTGCAGAATATATACCTGAATTGTATTTGCTGATACACAGATTCATACTGCATATTAATGTACTGTTTAGGGAAGACAAGTTCTTAGTTCATTAGATATTCACAGGCTGTGTTTTTATTTCACAATTATAAAATGATCGTAGAATCACAAGAATCCCAATTTAAATCAAATTGGCACCGAAAAAATTGTAAAGAAATCAAATCGGGAGGAAAGTATATCATCACAGTGATAATGTTCACAATGCAGCAATAAAGTGGCCCAAATCTGATATCTTTACGCACATGGCTGGTATCTGCCTTCGTTTTTTTAGTGATTGTCTGAAAAATATGAATTTGTTTTTACTTTATGAATTCCGACCAGGCTCATTGTAGATGATGTAATAAATCAGATGCATATCTGATGTCTTTCAACGGTCAGGTTGAATGTCATTTCATTACATCACTGAAGTGAGACAGATGTCAAATTCTGTTCTGGTGGAGGCAGAAAAGCTCTAAACAATATCTGACCTGTTTTTGCTTCTGTTGCCCATCAACTTCTAAAGTATAACAAACTGTTCTACAGATAGACTTCTTATTTATTTCTGTAAACTGCGTGTGGTGTTGCATCCTTTTCTGCCAGTGCAGGGCTGTAGACATGATGGGGGTTATTTTTATGTTTATGTTTAAAAGATGTGTACAACCACACAAAAATGAACAGATTTCAACCAAAATCAGAATGAAGTATTAACACCAAGAACCTCCATTCCCTGAAATCATTCCACATGGATGCTAACAGGGATAAAAAAAAACATATTTTAGGGTTTAAATCACAAGTTTAATCTTGATATATTGATTTGATGGACCATGATTCGATGTTTGATTATAACAGAAATCTTACCAAAATGTAGTTTCCATTCAGTTTCTTTTAGGAGCTGGCATTTAATACTGCACGGTGGAACAAAGCAAACTTTATGAATATTTAAACAATAATTTCAATTTACATTGATACAATTTGATCGTTTATCATTGAATTGGTGTAGATTAACATGTCGTTCCACCCTAGCACCAATTACACTGAACTGTTTGAAAATGCTGTTAATTACTGAGATTGTGTAAATCTGTTCTAGTTCCCACGACAGGGAATGCAGCAGACACAGCAGCAGCAGCAGACCGCAGCTCTGGTCCGACAGCTGCAACAACAACTTTCAAGTAAGTTAGCCTTCATTTTTCCATTTACAGAGCATGCTTCTAATGCCATTGGTTTTAATTACTCACTCTCCCTTTTTTTTATCCCCAGATACACAACCAGGACAAGGCACCAATCCATATTACTGATCATGCTTGTTTATAGTAGTGTGTGGAGATTAGGCCCATTTTGTGGGGAGAACATGTCCTGTAGAAATCGTCTGACCGTGAAGACGGAAGAGCAGAGGACCACCAAACAGATGAACCAAATCTCAGCTTTGACCACTGAGGCAACAATGTGAAAATATCAGGACTTCAGCTGCGTAATTACGGATTATCAAAGGAGGGAGTCTCATCTGAAGTAAACACTTAATGGTTAATGATGGAAAAGTTTATGTAAAAAAAAAACAACACAAATTATAAGAATAATGCAATTTTTTATTTTATTTCAATTTGTACAATTTTTCAGTTTCATGTATTTCTCATTAAAAAAATCATGTCAGTTTTTATGTCTTGTACTTGTGTCGAGTGCCTGTTGAACACTTCGATCTTTTCTAAGAGAAAATACGTGTCCCCCACATGAGGCGGTGTGAGAGGAATTTGTATTAATGCAGGTTTGACTCAATTTAACGTAAATAAGTACAAGAAATAAGTGTCTCTGTTGCGGGTGAAACAAAACCAGTCATTTACAGTTGGACCATGAAACTTGGATATTTATGGTTCATCATTAGCTTTACTTAAAATATCGTTTTTCTACTGTGATGTTACTGTTTTACAGCTGTAAAGAGATTTATCATTTCGGAGTGAGAAGGTCCACGTTTAACTTTCAGAAAAATTGTGTGCTGGAAACAGATGAGGCTTGCAAACGGTTTGGCATACAGCAGCAGAAAATGAAACTAGATGTATCTCCAAAAGAGGTTTGTTGTAGGAGCACGGATAGGCAAGTATATACGAAGGCACAGAGTGTGCATACTTGGATAATGGTGTAACAGGGTCATCAGGCTGCTTTGTATCCTTGGTTCATATATATTTTTGGATACAAGTCAATATAGACTTCATGAAAATGATAATGCTTTCATTTTAAATGTGCAGACTTTTTAGTTTTATTTGGTTTGTTCTTATCTCCATTCTGACCTTCCAGGCGGCTAAACAGCACTCCGGAGTCAGATCCCAGTGCTCTCCCTTCAAAGGGACAGTCCCGTCCCTGGAACTTTGGCAGGAAGTCCAGAGCTTTCCAGCTCCTCTTGCCTGGTTGCACTCCGAGTCTGCTTAGCAGCTTATCAGCGATCTCTGGCACTACCGGCTGGAGGAGCGTGCCGTAGATTCTTAGACATTCAAGGGAGACGTGTATGATGGTGTCCAGCCAGTGCAAATCTTCATTTTCACTCCTGACTAGCTTCCAGGGTGTGTGGCGCTGAACAAACCCATTCGTCAGCCTCACGCAGGCTGCAATGGCCTCCAGAGCTTTGTACACATGCATGCTCTCGTAGTGCTCCTCTACCACAGCAGGCAGGCTTTTCACAGCATCCAACATGAGGTAGTCTTCAGTCACAGCTCTGCCTCCCTGTTCACTGGGGAAAGACTGAGAACAGAATAAGGGGTAGACCTGAGCTGGGTTCAGAGCCTGAGCTGTGCAGCGGTTCAGCAGACCACCCAAAGAGTCGGCAAGCTCTGCGTTGAGCAGCTTCATAACTTTGTCACCGGTGTAATCGCAGTCCGAGTCTGGGACTCCCTGACGCAACAGGAAGTACCTCATACCATCCGTTGTAAACATCTGTGAGTGTTCAAGAGGATCTACCACATTACCCAAACTTTTAGACATCTTCTTTCCTCCAACTGTCCAATGTGAGTGGACATGTATCGCCTGTGGAAGAGGCAGCCCAGCGCCAAGAAGGAAAGCTGGCCAGTAGATGGCGTGGAATTTTAAGATGTCCTTTCCTATGATGTGGTGAGCCGCGCGCCACCATTGGTGATGTCTCTCTGGATAGCCAGCCACAGTGAGGTAATTCACAAGCGCATCTAACCACACATAGATGGTCTGTTCAGAGTCACCAGGGACCGGGATGCCCCACTGAAGACGGCTTTTCTGGCGGGACACAGAAAGGTCATGAAGATCTTCCTGCAGCCACTGCAGAACAACGTGGTGGAAGCGCTCCGGCTGTATGGCTCTGGGGTTTGCCTTTAACCAGTCGAGCAGCTGAGACTGAAACGCAGAGAGGCGAAACATGTAGTTCTCCTCTGTCATCCACTCCACCTGCAAAGTGGGAGAGAAAATTTACTGAAGCCTTGTAAATGGGGATCCTTTTAATAGACATAAATGTGAAGAGGGTCAGTTTAATGCTCCTTGCTCTGAACCACTTTTACACTATTAATTAAACAAGATACCACAGCATTAAGGTAGAGATGGTGACTTAGTAAGGTGACAAATTCTTGCAAAATTTAAAATAGTTCAAATGTAGCATTAACACAAATGATAATGGGTCAAAAATCTCACCATGGGGGTGAAATCCTGACTTTAACCTTAACATACTGATCAGTGATCATACATTTCTCACAATGTTTTCACCTGCAATTCATATCTCTTTGTACCACAGACGTTAATCTGAAGTAGATTACAAAATATTTCAAAGCCTGGGACAAAATAACAGGTAAACTGGCAACGTTCAAAGATTGTATACAGTCACATTAAAAGTTTGCTCTTATTCAGGCTTGACCTTCCTGACCTTGTGTCCACTCTCCAGTGATATTTTTGTCTTCCTCCCTGATGAGTCCAGAACCTCATCGACCTGTGATGGCATGAGGAAGCTTTCATCTTGTGTGGAGTAATAGCCTTCATAACTCCCCTTGTAGATAAGCCCTTTGTTCCAGAGCACTGACCAGAAATGCTCCACCACCTGACGGTGTCTCTGCTCAGTGGTTCTTATGTAGTCTGTGTAGGATATGTTGCAGCTGTTGAAGAGGTTTTTGAACTGCTCAGACACATCGGTGCAGAAAGTTAGAGGATCTTTTCCGGCAGCCTCAGCAGCTTGCTGGATTTTCAAACCATGTTCATCTGTTCCTAAAATAAATGTAAACAATGGCATTACTTTTAAATGTGAATCTATAAACACAGATAAATATATGTATATATATGTATATATATATATAATATTATTTTTTAATGACAGCCTTACCTGTTGCAAACCTCGAGTTAAATCCCTGAAGCAATTTAAACCTGTGCAAGCAGTCAGCTATCACAGCTGAATACAGGTGTCCTAGATGAGGAGAAGCATTGACATAAAAGATGGGAGTTGTCACGTAATAACTTTTATCATCCTGGCACAGCTGGGTGCTGTTTCTCAAAACAATGCACCTCAGTTCTGACGCTGGTGACAAAAACTGTCTTGGTTGGATTCCATGGAAAATCTTCCAGCCTCTGCTAACAAAAAGAAAGGGGAACTTCATCGTCAGATAGCAGTCGATACCAACACGAGGACAGTCAAATTTAATCCTGAGGTTGCAGGTAGGTGCCAATACTAGCCATATATTTATCTAGCTGAGCTTCACTAAAAAAAAAGAAAGTCCGAGGATCTGGACGTAGTATGGCAAAATGTCTTCAGTCAAACTGGATGAAATCATTTCACTTTTAGCCCTTTGCGTGAACGTTAAGCGCCTGTTTTGCCTGTTTGTCAAGGTTAGCATTTTTTCCGGGTTCTTTGCGCTACAATCGCTCATCCAATCATAACGCTGCATAGTGAGCGTCGAAGAACAAGCACCAATCCATTCTCGAATTTCTCCTGATACTCCTCCCTCACCAATTTCAATTAACTTTATTGTTTGTTAAGACTATGAAGCAAATACAATTGCGTTTTACTGCACACTAGAACATCAGACACTTGAAAACATCTACATTTAATCTAATATGTGAGTCCAGTTTTCTTTAAGTATTTCAGTTAAAGGCTAAGCCTTCAGCAAGACTATTTGCTGTTTGAATACGGAATTCAGATAATTATCATATTGTGCCAAATAAGGGTATACTCAGTATGACAGCGTTACTTATGTAGATACTAAGGAACATCTTTCTTTCTTTCTTTCTTTCTTTCTTTCTTTCTTTCTTTCTTTCTTTCTTTCTTTCTTTCTTTCTTTCTTTCTT
>JBBDHI010000007.1:13530514-13540629 GCA_037177115.1 Craterocephalus stercusmuscarum
TCTATCTATCTATCTATCTATCTATCTATCTATCTATCTATCTATCTATCTATCTATCTATCTATCTATCTATATATCAATCTATCTATCTATCTGTCTGTTTATGTTCTGTGTGAATTGCTCTTGAGTCACTGGGGTCCCAGCTTTTGTGTCTGAGTCCTCTCACCCGTATTTGTCCTGGGCTCTCCACCAGTTGGGGTCAGACTTCTCTAGGATGGTGTACTCCTCATCCTTCCTCAGCGCCAAGTCCTGGTCTGACATAGGCGTGTAATTGTACTCAGCTATAACAGTCATGCTTGAAGAGGGAGCGGGTGGCTCGGGTGGTTGTGGGGGCAAAGGGCGACTAACTTTCTCCTGCAACAGGAATTTTGGGTGTAATATAAAAGGAATTATTTTGTGATTGGTTAAGATGAATCTAAACAGGACTAGAAGAGTACCTCTGTGGGGGTTGGAGGGAGAGGTTTCCTCGATGGCCTTCGGTTTGATGTTCCAGATTTAAAACCTGTTATGGATGTTATTCAATCAGTAGATGGATTAACTGAGAAGTTCATTTATTAAGCGTTTCAGATTTCAGAGTGAAGGAAGTGTTGTTCCCACCGTTTTTAGTATCCAACACTTTGCAACCCATCGCTTGTTTAACTTCCTGTTGGCAGCACAGCCACAACCCATCGACCCAGAAACAAGGATGGTACTTCTGCATCAGGTCTTTGTTGAAGCATACCACTATACACAAGAATAGACACACATACACACACACACCACATTAACATTAAATCAACATTTGTATTTACATAGGCATGCACCTCCGCTATTGTACAAGCTGGCAGATGCTAAGATAAAGATTGCAAAGACTATGAGATAGCATTACTGACAAGACACGTAAACACAGTTATGAATCTGTCAGACTGTTTACTCACATTCTTTCAGCTTCTTTAGCCACATAAACTGAACATCTTCAGTCTTTGCAAAGATGTAAAGTGGCCCTTCATCGTAGATGATCTGTGGCAAATCAAAGATATTCCATCAAGTGAAAAGATGATTCATACATGTTTATCTGTTACTAACGTAAAATTTTCTTACATTTCTTCAACTGGATTAAAACTGATGATATGAACTGTACAAACTTTAACTTGGAGTTTCTCCGAAGTTCTTTGCTACCTTAACTTAAATCATGACCATGGCCACACCTGCACTGAAAGCCCCTGATTCATCTCAGACAGTTTCACTTCTTTACAATGGACTTTCATGAGTGTTAACTGTTAGAAGTTTGGACAGGTTTTGTCCAAGAAAGCACAGATGTGACCCTCTATCACGTTGCAGCTTCCAACGTGCAGATAGTTTTTTTAATGAGCGGGGAGGACAGTTTACAATAAGTATTGTTATACTTAAGATGTGAGGGGGAGGCTAGCTGAATTCAGCTGAAAAATATGCAGTGAAAGTAAAAGATATTTGGAACTCAAATAAATGCTATTATACATCATTTGACACATTCTCTGTCAGAGAAGTACAGTGAAAAAAGTTTACCTGGAACGGATACTTGCGCTCCTGTGGAGCGTTCGCCTCCGGCTGGACCACCTCGACACACTTGATTTTCTCAATATCAACTGATCCTTTCAGACCTTTTTTCTTCTGCACAAGACAAGAATTGTCAAAAAACACAAACAAACTCTGAAATAACATCAGTAAAAACAATGAATAACATCTGCCTCCAGTCACATGTCCGTACCCCTTTGTCAGCATCGTAGTCGTAGTAGGCTATCTTTTCCTGTGTGAGAATAAACAATCTCTCCTTGTAGTTCAAAGGAGATGTTTTCTTCTTCTGTTGCGATCGTTTAATGAAGACTTCTTCCAGTATGGTGTCTGACATGATTAAACCTAAATTAGTCAAAAGAGACACAAGCGGTTAATTAAAGCCATTTCAGAGGGAGGGTTAGCACCATCTAAACAGCATCTTCACACCTTACAGCAGTCATTTTGCTGAAAGCTGTAACAGTTTCACCCATTGTCACTCCGCTCAGTAGTTAATAGAGGGTTTGGGTTTTTTGCAGTTCACACTTTTCAGGCTTTTTTTTTTTTTATCATTCCTTTTTTGTAAATGAATACTTGCCTGCTGTTCATAGAGTCAGAGCAATGCCACTGTAACGGGGGAGAGTAGAGATCTGGAATGAGATTAACAAACAATGTGAGCAACTATCAGTGAATGATAAGCCGTAGTTTGCATATTGGCTCTGCTTCTCATGCCAGGTGTTCTCTGTTTCCAACATTTCCGTCTTTTCCATGCCTGGTTTATCACGGCCATCATCTCGCTGACCCTAATGTACAGTTTTCCTTTTCTGCCATATCTTTGTCTGGATCATAAACTTTACTGTCTAAAGCTGCACATCATCAGATGCGCAAAACGTTCTGTAATCGTTTTTTTAGTCAGTTAGGATCCAGTGATTATGAATAAGGCTAATACAGAATATTTAAATCCAAACCTTGCATTTGCATCCACTATGTAAAACATGTTCCTATGCATTCATCAGTTGAAAACTCAGATGTGACGTGAACATTGAAAATATTTCACCCCTACATGGAATTAATCTCTTTCACATGTGAACCCACACACACTTAATTAACCTTTACCTGCATTCTGACTTAAGGAGGCAAATTAAAGAGACTGCAGTTTTAGTCTGTGTGTGTCTTGTTTCCAACACCTTCTAACCACCAGGCTTAAAATAAAACTTGCACCTCCAGAGTAAGAAAATGCTGATGATGGTGTGTTAGCTAGAGTGTAAAGCAATAATGGAGCCTTTGTCAGAGCACTGAGACAAAATGAGTTTATATTATAAAAACAAACATGAACTACAGTATATGCAGTGCAAATGAGTTCCCTGCACATATGAAAAAGGGTAAAGGATGAAAGCTGCTAACAAAGTCAGGCATCAGTAAATAAATAAGGCAATGAGTGAGTCTTGACTATGGTTACAACCAATGCAGAGTTTCAGCTTAAACCTTATCTATTATCACTTGTGGCTAAGAGAACTATTCTCTCATGTATTCACCTCAAGCGGCAGGATGTTGGTACAAAAAACAATTCAAGGTTTCAAAGTTGCAGTAAGGATTTGTATTAACATATTCACCATCAGATTCTCTAACTTACCCCGTCACCCGGCCGTATGCTCATCCGTGTCTGTCAGATGTTTTTGCGTTTTAGTTCAGCCTATTTTCAGCAGTGAGCACTTCCTTCTATCAGCCGAACTGTAACTGTGACACTACCAGAAACTTCTGTCACTCCCTACTAACCAGGCCTCTGACATTTCCTAACAGCAGAATGATAAGACCTCATAGCTATTTGTGCCGTCCCAACAGGCATTAATGTTCCCTATTCTGTGAAACATTGTTTACTCATTCCTCATTTGTCACCACCGATGCTTTCTCACATCGTTAACGTGATGACACTGAAAATCAAAGTACGGATGTACTAAACCTGTCGACTTAATGGCATGTTGTATAACTTGAGGTCGTACTCCTATTAAAGAGGTTGGGTTTTTCTTTTTTTTTAGCCTTTTCTTAGGGGAGTTTACTAACTGTGGCTGACACAGACAAATTCATGGGGAAGTTGCATCAGTGTTGCACTGCAATGTGAAGGGAGAAAAAACCCCAACTGGCCTACACATCTATAATTGGCATGTTTACAGAATATATTTCTCACATCTGATAGATACCAGTTGCCTACATGTCAGGTAAATCCCCATAAAGATGATTTTTTTTTCCTGCATCCAAAAGAAGCTCACTTTTTACTTTATGGTGTCTGGCATGTATGGGTTGGATTAGAAACCAGACTACACACTGACATTATGCCAGAAGTGTTGCTAAGTATTCTAAATTGCAATTAAATGTATGAATAAATATATAAAAACATTTATGTATGTTTTAATTGAAGAAAAAGCCCTGTTATTCAACAGCATGGTGTTCACCGTGTATGACGGCAGCAACATGACCATAAGCACAAAACTCTTGCTTAAACAGGAACCTATCAAGATGCTCTCTTTCCTGATGTTTCCTGACAGATAAGTATTATGTGCAATAAACGTGCTTGTGTGAGTGTGTGTGCGAGAAACGATGAGAAAAAACACGGGAAACCCATGAAGTTTGGTAGTTCTAACTACAAATATGTGACATACCTTCACATGGATGTGATCTGGGAAAACCAATTCTCAGGATACTTTAAAGCAATACTGAATTGCTTTAAAGGTCCACTAAAGACATCTACAATGCATTAAATGTAGAGTTGGCAAACATATATTACCAGGATCTGATAATGAGATTATGGTTTGATGATTACAGTTTTATCAACACACAGCACTGTCAGAAAAATGAGAAACCCCAAAGTGCATCACTGTCAACAATTTACTTGAACGAGATATGTTTCAGCAGATAAATTCACAAAGATATAATCTATTTTCTTTTAAAGTAAACTCTCTCTGTAGGATTCAGATAGACACCCAATACTGACAGGTTTCAGTTGAGTATTTGCAGAAATTGACAAAACATGTAATTCTCGTTTTATATGCATCAGCAAACACTCGGTATTCAGTGACTGATTCTATGTAGTGCATCCCGGCAAGCAAAGAGAGACCAATAATACCTCTTGACCTTTAAGCAAACATTTAAAATTTGTGTCACTTACCAAGCCCCTGAAAAAGTAAAGCTTGCGATAAACAACCGCAGATGCTGACGCCTGAAACTGTGGCATGAACCTTTGCCTCAGTAGTTCGCTTTCCATAAAATGTGTCTTAGTCTGTGATGCAAGAAGTTAAAACACACCCACAGAGAGGAATCGAGTCTGCTTACTTCCCCTTTTTCTTCCTGCTCATTTTCATATCAACCCTCTGGTAAGTTTTGGTGATAAATGGATGCCAGTTCAACATCACAGGACCATGTTTGGATACTGCATGCAGTCACACTGCGACACCTTTAGTTGAGAGGACTTCTTGTCTTGTGAAATGCCAATTTGACTATTGCAGGAGGACGATAAAAACTTCAGGATAAGATGAGTAAATCTCCATCAGTGGAGGAACAAAATGCCAAACAGCTAGCAGCAAACTGCAATCCCTCTTATGAACATAACAGCATTTTTCAATTATATCTGGTTAGAACTCCTTTATTATATATTATGTATTATATTATCCCTGTATGTTATACAGGGATAATATAAAACCTGAAATGTAAAGGAGTTATAAGTGGAAAAGAGAAGAAGAAAAAAGGTTCAGATAAACAAATTATGGGTCACGTAATAGACTTTTTCCCCTTGCCCTTGATTTTAAAAGGGCATTTGATCATTTGAGTATTTAATAAAACTCATGAAGGAGAGAGGTTAAGGTGGTGTCATGGTGCAGCAGGGGCCTAACCATTGGTGGATCCCTGTTTGAATCTGAACTGGGCCGTGATGTGTGGGGTTTGCTTGTTTTCCCTCTGTCCTTGTGGGTTTTCTCCTGGTAATGCGGCTTCTTCCCACAATCTAAAACTCATATGCATGGTTGATTGTGTCTGTGTTGGCGAATCAAATAATCAAATGTCCCAATTACCATTGTAAAAATGTACATCTTAATAACTACAAGATTATTTTAACATGTTGAATAAGTATAGCAGTAAAAGGAACAAGTAAGTGAAGTTGAACAAAATATATAAATTCAATTAAAGAATAAGCACCTGAGAATCAAACTTACATGGCAGCTGGTTTGATCTGCAGCTTTGCTAAAAATGTTTTCTTCTCCTCACTGAAACTTTAAATCTGAATGTGTTAGGAAAATATCCTCAGGTGTAGCTAAGTTTGTAGTATTTTAAGTTAATGCTCTGTCTTTTTTTTCTTATATGCCTTACTCTGTTAGGGATGTGTCATTTACAGTCCCCTGTCTGTTGTGTATTATTGTACTTTTTCCACTGTTTTTGTACCTCTACTAGATGTTGTATTCAATCTGTAAAAAAAGCATTAAAAAAAATGTCATCTTCCTTTTTGTCCACCTGTTACCTCCGACCGCTAGGGGGCAGACCACGGCATTGTTGCTGTATTCACCGCTGAGGTCTACTTCACAAAGTGCTTCCGGCTCGGCCTTCCTCTTTTCCGCAGCACCGGGTCGCAGCCATGGTATGAAATTGCTACACGAATATATTTTCTAAAATCTCACTCAATCCGACCATTTATGGCCTTCTACCTGCATCTGTTCAGTTGAGATGTAATGTTTATGTCTCGATAAATCCAGTGATGCCAATATTAGCTTTTATGTGTACGTCCTAGCACAAATATTGAAGTTATGGTGATTACAACGGTAGTCGATTTAAAAATTGGTTTATAGCACTTCCTGTCCAATTTCTTGTGCAGTTCAGGATAAATCTAGATTAAGTTGCCGATTTGACAGTAGAATTTAATCATATTTACGGTAATTTACTCTGTTAATGTTCGGTAGCTATAATGCTAACACGGTAGCTTGCCAACAGATCCGTTTACACTGATAAGAGTGGCAACAGTTTAAAATCACGCTTTTAGATTAAGCAAGCGAAAATATCTGACTTTTTTGCCATTATTTGGAGCTAATGCTGCTTTTGATTGATGGCTTTGATTGTATTAACCGTTTGCAGGCGGTCTGCTCTAGTGAGAAGGCCTTATCATTGCCATATTTAATGTGAACCTCCATCATTCATATAGAATGAGGAAAAACATTTACTTGGCTGATATACTTTCTCCTGTGTTGTTCAGGTGAATGTCCCGAAGACCCGCAGGACTTACTGCAAGAAGTGCAAGAAGCACCAACCCCACAAAGTTACCCAGTACAAGAAGGGAAAGGATTCCCTCTATGCACAGGGTAAACAAGTTCCTCCAGTGTTCAGATGAATCGCATTATATCAAAATGAATTTTGTCTGAACTGTAACGTACTTGCAGGTAAGAGGAGATATGACAGGAAGCAGAGTGGGTATGGTGGTCAAACGAAGCCGATTTTCCGTAAAAAGGTAGCTTTTCTTTTCTGATGCAGCTTAATCAATGGCCAGTAAAAATGTGTGGTATAATACTGATCGATGCACCCATCTGTTCAGGCTAAGACTACGAAGAAAATTGTGTTGAGGCTCGAGTGTGTGGAACCCAACTGCAGATCCAAGAGAATGCTGGCCATCAAGAGATGCAAGCACTTCGAGTTGGGAGGTGACAAGAAGAGAAAGGTAAGGGTTACACAATCGTTGGCGCTTTCTGTGCACACTTATAAAGTGTACTCTGTTATACTAGGCTTTTTTAGTTTGACGAAAATCAAATGTCATTTCATCCTGGATGGTTCATCTGAGCTTAATGTTCGTCTTAGTTTCAGAACATCTTAATACAACATTGTCAGTTTCTTCACCCTCAGAATGATGTGCCTTCATTTTCTACTCACCTTCATGCTGATTAACACTCTGCGACACTTTATTGGAATTTATCATGCAGCCGGAGATGTGGGGAGGTTTTCATTCTCCATCAATGTCGTTACAGTGATGTTGAACAGCGTTCGAGCAAAAAGGTTCATAAGAGCACAAAAACTTGGCAACATTCCTCCATACTTGTCGTCCAATCTAATCCAAGTGTTCTCAGTGGATAGTGTATGGAGGAATATTGCCACGTTTTTGTGGACTTTTATGGATCTTTTTGCCCGGGTGGTGTTTAACTTCACTGTAACGACATTGATGAAGAACGAAAGCCTCCCCACATGTCCAGCTGCATGATAAATATCAAAAAAGTGTTCTGAGGGTGAAGTATTTCTTTCAGTAGCTTATTGTACCTTGATACTTTCATACAGAATCTTTAGACATGTTGACGTCAGTGAATCATGCTGTACAGTAAATGTATATAGCAGACTTTGCATATATATGTTAATAAAACAAAAACTTGAGGAATATGTTAAGAAAGATGGGCAGGAACATGTAATCAGGTGTGAGGGCAAACAAAATATTTTGCTTTCAGGAATGCATTGAAAATCCACTAGTCTTCAATTTGAACCAGTACTGTTTTTTATTTTTTTCCCCCTTTGGCAGCAAATTTTGTTAAAATGCGTATAAATTTTGAACCATATGACTGGAGTGATTAAGGGTGGAGAGATTTGCGTTTTGTGGCAGACTTGTATTTTGGCATTCAAGTTGAACTGCACGTATAGTTTTTGTTACACATGGGTCATCATTTTCAGGCTAAATTGTGTATTTAAAACAAGATATTCTTGGATAAGAAATTTTAATATTTCTGAAATGGCACAAGTTAAGAATGCTTGTTAACTGCCATAAAATTAATCAGCTGTTTCTGCGTGTTACAAAGATGCGTTTGAAATATATTTTACAACATATACCTTCATGCTCTTGCTGCTATGTAATTGTAAACATTTACGGTAAAACAACCCATGGTATACGCTAAATACTAAACAGGGTTTTTGGGTGAACCACATTTGGGTATAAACAAAATAAGATATTGCAGCTTTAGTGTCAAGCATTGGTTTATGAACTTGTTCTTATGCCCAAAGTTCAGCATTGATGAAAATGAAAAATACTTGAATTATTCCAAAGGGAAATTGCAACAATCATGATTGTTCCTGTTTTTTGACAAGAGCTGGTAGTTTGAGCAATGGTTGAGACGTGGTTTAACAGAAATGCGTATGTGATCGGTTTATACTCAAAGTTGAGTAAAAGTTGTAAGTGAATGTAGTTTATGACCATAATGTCTTTTGGGATAAAATGAATAAAAGTTAATGGCTTGAGAGAAGTTATTTTTCTCTAACAGACTACATTACCATTGTAACTTTGTTATAGATGCAATATTTATCTACAAATCATGTAGCAAACAGTGACAACATCTGTAGCAAGTTTATTCTTTCACAGTGCAAAAGTCATTCAGAATCTTTACAGAGTGCAGAAATAAATCACGTATAATCAAGCAGCATTTTCACTCGTTTTTTTTTCTGTTTGTTTCCTTGCAGGGCCAGGTCATCCAGTTCTAAGCTGTGGTCCAGTCTGTTGGATGAAGCTGTCACTATTTTCAATAAATGTGTCAAAACATTCTTGGAGTCAATTTTTCTTGTACCCGTTTTAAGATATCCGAGGCACAGGAATATGTTTGTCTTAGGAAAACTTTGCCATTCAGACAAGTCTGTGATGAGACTTGTGATTTATTAAACTTATTCAAATATGCCTCAATTACCACAGTAGTCAAGCAAATGCCATTATAAATGATCTCTTTGGAAATTTATTCATTTAACCTTGAGAAGTTAATTTTCCACAAAACCGAAACATGAGGTCTACAAAACGATGATGTCTCGTTTAATGGCTGCAGGCTTCCAGTACAGTTTGGAAAAACGACTCTTGATGTTGCTGCTGCTGGGGGTTATCGTCAGCAGAGCAGTGCCTGAAGGGTTGACCGATAAAATGATGCCGCTCTGTTGGGTTTGAACGCCCATCTCTTTGTACTGAGGCAGGATCTGCGTGACATTACACTTGGGGTTACAGATCTTCCACCCAGGAACGAGTCTGATGGCAAACCCTCGCGCTCCACCGATCTCCTGCAGGTTCATCACAGCGACAGCCAGACGGTTCTCAGACAGAGGCCTCTCCCACACCTCGAAACTGTCCACCTGTAGAACATGTTATGTTAAGTATCTCCAGACAGGAAGTAAAACGCAGACAGCTGCTCTCACACCCACCTTGGCAGTACGGTATCCCTGTTTGCCGAGCGGGTCCTGGTTGATGTCTATGATGTGGCTGTTCTGCAGCAGTTTCTTGGAGCGAGGACAAATGTCCCGGAGATCATTGGACATAAACAGAGGGGCTGCCATGATGGCCCACAATGCCATCTGAGATTCCTGCTGGTCGTGGCTCAGACCAAAGTTCCCGATTACGAGCTAGAGAAATTGGGAAAATTTCAAATATGTGAATTTACAAGAATATTCAGCCCCATGGAGCTACTGAAAAGCTTTTCTCCTTAAAGGGAACATATCATGGAAAATCCACTTTTTTAAGCCCTTACATACCTGTTTTTGCCTTTTCCAAGTGGTCCGGAGTGCCGAAAAATGTAATTTATTCACTTCCGGTGCAGCATATAAATCTTATTATTCTTTTTGGGTCATAT
>JBBDHI010000007.1:13562287-13575691 GCA_037177115.1 Craterocephalus stercusmuscarum
CTGAGTTTGCGGTGGCTTCGGGGGAGGGCGGTGCGTGGGGGGGCGGTGCACGGGGGGGCTTGGACCCCTACATAACTGCTTGCAGTTCTAGTTGTTATTGTTATTATTATTATTATTATTATTATTATTATTATTATTATTATTATTATTATTATTATTTTAACAAAATAAGTTTTTCTGTTTACCCAGAATAAAACTTCATGCACTCTGGATCGCCAAGATGTTGCATGAACCCTTTGCACCACCCACACAGTAGTGAATTTTCAAGCAGTAACAGTGAAAAGGTGCATACAGTGAAATAATATTTTTCCATATTCGGGGTGACATTTACAAGGTTTGCATCCTCAAGCTATTTCCTCTGTTTAGACTCATATATTTATAGGTGACACATATGCCATTGTGTTATCAATTCATCACTGCCAAAACAAACCAATATTTTCCCCTTGACATGTTATTCCTCCATACAGCGGCAATATGCCAGGGAAGAGATTTCTAGAAGTGCAGTGGAGTTCTTCTTATATTTAATGTTTGATCTCACTCAAACTTTTGTCATAATGCTGTTATTGACTCTATATCCATCTTGGATGCTTATGGGTTATCAATTACTATAAATTTGGAAGCAATTGAATAAATATTAGGATGATTTTTAGACATTCAGGAACAATTCTTATTTCTTAATGATAATTATTATAACGAAAACTGACAACAACAGATTGATTTAGTAAAACACTCATTACTAAGAAAAGATCCAACAAAAAGTTCCGGCATTTTTGGGTTTTTACTAAATATCTATATTATGTGTATAAAAGAGAAAGAGGCAGGCATTTTAAGGGACAGCAGTATTGATTGCATGTCTTTGGTTGCTCTCTTAAAGCTTGCACATCCATTTCAATCTCAGCACCATTGACTTTCAGCTGAAATGGGGAGGGAGGATAGCATGTTGATTACCCCCGAGGGAAACATCGAGGATACACCTTGGACATGATGACCAAATGACCGTTCTTCTGTCTCCAGTTGTTATGCAAGTTTACACC
Organism: Craterocephalus stercusmuscarum; assembly: GCA_037177115.1. Lineage (NCBI taxonomy): Eukaryota > Metazoa > Chordata > Actinopteri > Atheriniformes > Atherinidae > Craterocephalus > Craterocephalus stercusmuscarum. Next base: position 13,563,322 of record JBBDHI010000007.1, read on the forward strand.
CAATCACATGGCTTAAACATGTCTGAGTCAACATCATGCATTCTTGGAGAAGACTTGGGATTAGGCATCTACACACAACATAGCACTGGAGGCATCTAAAGCTGGATGGGACAATGAATATTTAATGTTCTCATTTGGCTCCATATTTCTGCTGGGACCGGTTTCAAAGTCAGAAAATTGATAGCTTTGGTTTCCTTTTGGTGACTTCTGAAGAGATATGGATTGGAGATTGCACGGGTATATTTATTTAAGTCATCACACCTTTGGGATTTTGTCATAATGAAAGTTTTCTGGTCAGCAAAGCTAAGGTTTTGCGTTATTAAAATCCATCAATCTTCCTGTGTCCTCAAAACAATGGGACACGCTGCCTCCTGGAGGAGGCGATGAGGCGTAATGTGCCAGAAGTCTCAGAGCCTATATTCTGCATGTGTCAGTCAAGGTTTGTGGATTTGGAAAAGCTTCTTATATTTGCCTCAAAATGTGCTGTTGTTGGTTTTTCTTATCAGTCTCAAAACAATACCGTCACTGATGTGGAGTGAAAGGAGGGTACTTGTTCAGGATACCATAGCTGCTTTGGCCGTTTGCTTTTGCATTGAAAATGCAAATAATAAGAGTGTAATAGTGCCCTGTGAAAGGAATGAAAACATTGGACATTTCATGAAAACTTAGTGAGATTTTCATACATTTTTTAAAAAGAAATTGTGGAGGAAGGAAGCTAATGGGTTTGTTCAAACAAAGGCATATAACAAGGAGAATCTCTGTCCGGCAAATGCAGTGTATTACGAAAGCAGCTTTAAAAAAGCCACTGATGAAAGCAGATATTTGGAGCTGCTGGTGTCTATGGAATCTCGGGAAGTCAGAACGAACAACTTAGGGAGGCAGTTCTGCTATCATCAAATCAGGTCCAGAAACAGACTATCCATGGATTTTCCAGTTCAGTGTTCGAAGAGGTTGTTCAGGCAGACCATATCAAAGAAAGGCTGCTATGTTAACCCGGAATTTGATCTGTGAAAATGTTTTTATTTATAGGTTTAGAAAAATTACAGGTTTTCAGATCTTTAAAATGCATCTGATCTTTTGAATCTGTTTGCAGAATGTTACTTTCACTATTACAGCTGTCATTTGTATGATTATTTGCTATAAATGAACAAAAACAACCACACTGTATGATGATTTGAAACATTTCTGGACAGTTTCTTAAAGAGTCTTTAAACTGACAGATAACCTGTGCCTCTTTTTGACTTTTTCCACAGATGTCTATAAGAAATGCCTGTAGTTCTTGAATTTTTTTTTTTTTAGCACAAAACTGTATTTGGACATTTAAGAAAAACGAATGAGAAGACTGCTACCAACACTGTGTCAAGCCAACAGCTGAGAACCTTAGCCTGCATGACAACTGGTAACCAAGCCAGACTGATCTAGTCTCTGCGACAGATATCGGTTAACTTTTCACTTTCCAAATCTTTGCATTAGCTGCAGAGTGAGCAGCATGTAAATGGACTTGGCAATAAATGGAGTAAGTAAGTAAATAAGCACAAACCCATTTTCCAAAATGCAGAATAATGCCTCAAGAGTTGGGATTAAAAGATGTTAGAGGCAAAGCCAGTGGCATGCAGCAACCAATATCTAAGACTAATGTTTAATGTTTTTAATAATGTGAACTTTGCATGCCCTCTCATCCTGTTTCAGAAATCTACTTATGCTGTCAAATATAAGGGTCTTTGGAGAACATGTCAGTTTTCTTTTTTCTTAAACAGTTTCAAAGCACCTCTTTTTTCACTTCTGTGTTCACATGATGACAACCGCAACTATAAGTCTTACAGTAGGCCATTTTTTCAGCACAGGCTTTGATAGAAATGATAAACATTACAATGTCGGACTGAGCTTAAAATCTATGTAAATGTAATGTAAAATGTATGAGTTAGTGGGGGATAATGAAACAGAAACAAAGGTAAGCATGAAAACACTAACAGATTCTGGAATATTTTTTCATTAACAGAGACCCCTACAATACAGAGGGGTTGATTAAGATTGCAGACAAAAGGACAGTAGGCTGCAGCAGCCCCTCTGAATTCATTGTCATTAGCAGAGGAACACCAAGCCCTTTTCAAACTCATTACTTGATAAAACAACCCTCTGATTTCCCATTAAAAAACCTATTTGTCCTCCCTCACTGGTGATGTCCTCACCCCCCTCCCCACCCCCCCACCACATCCCTGCATTTCTGCACCTACAAAGCCACTCCTGAGACTGGGAGAGAAACGTTCAGCTGTGTGTGTGCATGTGTTTTTCACGACTCAAAGCTGCACAAAGACACGGAGTCGCTGATGTGAGCTGATTACTGGTTCTACACCTGCAATGTTTACCTTTTTCTTTTATTGGGAGATATGATTTCCATCTTCAGTTTAAGCTTTCTTCCCTCTTGGGATATTTGAACTGATAAGGGCTATTAACACACAGAGATAGAAAAGTAATTGTGTGTGATGCCGTCAGTCTGTGACTGAATTTGTCGTGTGGTTGAAATCGCACAAGGAAAGCCAAAGTAATCAATTAGACATTCAGAATAAATAGAAACAAAATCCTTTCTAGTTTCCTGGCAGAATAACAATTTATTTAAATTTTGACAAAAGGAAATACATATTTGTGCTTTGTGCAGTTTAACAGCATTTGTATATACACTTTAATACACTGTTGTACACATATATAATTTTTGTCACACATACCTAAATTGAATGATCATTTACTGAATATTCATACATTTTTCAAGACCCCTACCTCCACCAACACCCAACTGTACCCATTTGATAATCTAAATTAGTTCTTTAAAAAAGAGTATATTTTTAATTGTCAAAAACATTCATTTAAAGCTGTGTAGTGTCAAAATTCAAGTCAGAATGTCTCATTCAGCCAGTTTCAACATCAGCTTCCAAACTCTTTTATCCATCACTGGAAACAAAGCCTACAAGTATCAGTGCTTTTTGTCTTGTTGGGATCCAGGCAAATCAAACCACAGCGTATACTAGAGAGCAATAACAAACGTCAGTCTGAATGCACGCAGCTTAACCTATCTTTCCTCTTCATCACTTGGTGTCTGAGATCCTGAAGACACTCCTGAGCACAGTTTGTATTTTAAGCCGTGGCTCTGAGAAGCAGTGATGCCCCTTGAAACATTTCCTCATTGTAATTTACTGTAGATCAGACAGGCAGTTTTGGTTCTGACGGGGTGGAGGGGGTGGGGCGCTTTACAAATTTGCATGGATGTCTTCATGTCGCAGCACTTTATAGGTGACCCAATAAAAGATGTTGAATATGAGAAAGCTCAGGGGGAAAACGGCTCTGGATATGGTGTCGATCCGTTTGGCCCGGTCCACGAAACGCTTATGGAGTACTTCACCGTCGAACATGGTGATCGGAGGCGGCGGGGAGAAGACTGTGGCCCCTTCCACAGTGGTGCCATCTTTGGTCTGCAGGCAGTGACCGAGTCCATAACCCCGGAAATAAAAGCCGCGGCTCTCCCTCATCAGTTCCTCCTCCTGTGGAGTCAAGCAAAGGGGAAAAATGGATTAGCTTCTTGCCGTCAACTACAATCAGCATACAGGCTTTTACATTTCTACTCGGCGGCTGATTCCCAAATGGGTTTTGAGTCGAAGCAGTAAAAACGCAACAGAGTGCAAGAGAGTGAGAACATCTACTGAACATACAGGAGAAAGAGCCATTGTGAAAAACAGCCATTTTATTTTATTTTATTTCACAATGACTTAATTTTTGGTGAGAAAATTACATAATTAGTCACAAGTTTGAAATTATTTTCCTACATTTTACTAAAACAGACTTGTTCAAATATTTTCATATCTTTATTTCATCAATGGTAAAGCCTTTATTTGCTGCTGCTGAGGTGAACTGGTTGCTGTCAAGTTTTTCCTGTATCAAATAGGATACTGGACTACTCTTCTGCTGCCATCTCTTAGGAATCCGGAAATTCCAAAAGTCAACCCCACTGGCCGAGAAAGAGCGTCACGCTAAAGCTAAGAACTAGCCGCTTTTGCTAACTAAAATATGCTGACTCAATATCGGGTGCAGCTCTTTTAAAAAAAAACTACACTGCAGTTGTTCTACAAAACGACAAACAAACTCAGAAAGAGTTCTAAATAAGAAATTATTAAACATATTTGTTGAGATCACACTTTGATAGATCGATGTGCTTTTCTTTTTTAACTAAATGCGACACTGTATCTTGTTGGCATAAAGAGCCCAGACAGATCCCTGTTTCCCACCTCTCTGTTTCTCATTCCGGCCCCAGGACATCTCTGGTACTGTGCCGAACTCTTGGTAGAAACTTGGTGAATTAGTCCAGTCAAACATCTCAGGCTACTAAAGAATTTGATACTTTTCTCCACTTCATTCAGTTAAATTTGTCCTTTACAACCCATTTCTTTTCAACCTCAGCCATTTTCTCCTTGCATGGACCTTCAGTGTTTTGACGGAGCTCTAAGTTGCTAACTTTATTTCCCTTAACAGCCTCCTCCCAGCTGCCTGGTTGTGAATAACTATGGTTACTATATGTTGCCTGAGTGATAAACTGCATCATAGAGCAGAGGAATAGGGAGTCAAAGCTTTTCCAGCACAGCTTAATTATCCCTCCTACACTTTCTTAAATGATACAGTACATTATGTGCTAAAGTCTAATGGTGCGTTTCTCTACAGATAATAGGTGCTCATCATCGCTTTGTGCTCTAAGCAGTAGTTACACACTCACTCAGTGAGAACACTTGAAGCTGATCCAATGATCACATTATGACCCCCCCTTTCTCAGTTTTTGTGTACAGGTGTCAGACATTAAAAATATCCGTTTATCTCTTGAACTGCTGCTGTTAATATTTACAACAACGAATAGGAAGTTATAGGCAGCAGCTTGTAGGATAATAGAAATATCGTTCTACATTTAAAACTAGGATATGTTAAAAAACTGCTGTTTTAATGGTCCCTGGTACAAATTTCAGATAATGCCAGATATATAGGATGATCTTCTTGCAGCTACCCAACCGACCAAGGGGGGTATGACATTAGTGACGTGTTGATGATTTATTGGGTCCATTGTATAAAAAAGACTGAATAAATCTGAATCTGTAGACTGAAACCAGACGACCTGAATGCAATTTGCTGTGGCTGCAGCAGCAGAAGTGGCATCTGTATGATATCTTCCAGCTGAGACCGTGATCATGCCAAGAAAGGCAATTTTAGAATTACCGTTGTGCAACTTTCCTCAAGACGGTATCATAGAGCAGTCTACACAGATCAAACTTAAAGTCTCAGTTCATGAAATGTCACACAATATGGAAGGGAACTTGTGATACAGCTGAAATTGCAGTGTGTATTTGGCTAAATGCTTCATAAAGCACAGATGTCATGGGAAAAGACTCAGGCTTTAAACTCCTCCCTGTGATCTATAGTGTTAATGACTGTTAGACCAACTGACAGGACACTGTTCTTTCGCACATGGAGTACATACTTCTTCTTTGCTCTGGCCTCATACCATCATTACTTGGCAGCTCATCGTTAAAACTAATTCATATTGCACATTTCAGATTTCTATGGCAATTACTTCACCATCTATGCACCTGTTGTGTATGTACACTATATGTATAATGATTTTTAATGTTATTTGATTTATTATTGCTATTTAATTATTACCCTGCTTTTTAGTACCCAATGTTTTTAGCTTTTATACCTTTAATACATTTGATGTCTGTAACAGTGTCGCTACTGGATACCTGAATTTCCCCTCGGGGGATCAATAAAGTATCCATCATCATCATCATCATCATACCTTATGGAGGAAAAAGCTTGCGATGAATTCTGCATCATATTGAAACCCCTAAATACTATCAACATTACAGAGAATAGTTATACATTTCTTTGTTAAAAGTAGACATTTAGTTAATAAAGACAAATAAAACAAAACGACAAAAAAGCAAGTAATTAGCTACAGCAAAGATATTTCAGGGTATCCTGAAAAAACAAGATCAAAACTTTGACAAGGAAACAACAAGAGGAGGAAAGGTGTGTTGAATTTAAATGAACTTTTTAAACATTGAAGGGAAGAATACAGGGCAAGAAATCCAAGTTAGTAATAACAATGGATTTGTGGAACAGAAGGTCAAAGGCAGAGGGCTACAGAGATGGGGTGAGATCAGCACAATGTGGGTCTGGTCCTGGGATAAATTCATGTTTGAGGTGAAGGTTTCACAACACAATCAATTTGGGAGGCTGGAGGCATGGACAAAAATTGGGTTGGAAGGTCAGGGTTGACACAGGGTTCATTTTTACCCTTGCACAGGCGCTGCACTGCTGACTCAGACTCCTGTAGGCTGAGCTGTTACCAGGGTTGTCACTGGCTTTCCGCAACGACTCAACACTCCCTACCCGACTGCCAATCTCCTCCATCTCCTCCAGAGAGAAAGGTAGAAACATTGAAACAACAATTATTGCTCCTTATTTTCATATATGATCATAAGAAAAATATTGGTTGAGGTTTTTGTCATGAGGGGACTCATCCGTGTTCAATGTATGAGTTTAATAAAGTTTACGGTGGAAATAATCTACACGCAAACTTCAAATTAAACATATCAACAACTCTTCAGAAAACCTTTGAGAAAAATAAGAATCAGTCAGTTTGATTGTCATGGCACATGCATTAAGTGATTCCAGTGAATCAATCCTCAAGTAGTCAGTTCGAATTATTTATGTAAAAATTGTAAATGAAATAATAGATTGTTATTATTATTGCTGATTTTTTAGAGTATTGAAAGTTATGGGGATAATCTGCAATATACAGACCATTTTCGGATGCTTTCTGAGCCAGGCACAAGTTTGGGTAATTACAGTACATTGATTGTCTGTCTGGGATTTGTATGCTGCATCAGATTCACAACCTTTCTCCAGTTTAACACATGTGGTCAAGTGTCAATAGCTCTCAGATGGATGGTTTGTGATGTCAAATTTCTCAGTGAGAGCAATTGTGCAAGTGATGTAGACAAGGGGAGTCTTTTTCCCTGCAAAAATCCCTGATTTTCTCTCCCGTTTATTGATGCAGAGGAGCAGTGCGAGTCGGAAAATTGCTGGACTCTTCTGAATTTGCGGCATATGTAACTGTAAAAATGTCAAAGGGCACTCAGCCTCAGTTTTTAAATGGTATTTTCAAAATTCCTTTATAAACAAAACCTCTCTTTATCATTAGGAACACAGTTCATGCAGGCATGTCCATTTCCTAACCTGGAACCAGGGGTAGGCACCGCTGGTCCTCAAGAGCCACAGTCCTGCAGGTTTTAATGTTCCTATGTTCTTTCTGTGTATGTATGGGTTCTCTCCATGTACTCCAGCTTCCTCTCGCAGTCCAATTACATACATGTTAGGTTAAATGGTCACTCTACATTCCCCCTAGGAGTGAGTTTGAGTGGTCGTTTACCTCTCTGTTTTGGCCCTGCATGCGATAGACTGGCCACCTGTCCAGGGTATAAGCTGCCTCTCGCCTGCTAATTGCTGGGATAGGCTGCAGCCCCTTTGACCCTGAATTGGACTTTGCGGTATAGAAAATGAATGTTTGGGGGAAAAAAGCTTGTGTCAGTCTTTCTAAAGCAACTTTTTTTAAAATGAAATGATGCACTGAGGATTTAGCCCCAATTAAAGAGGGATATAACAGAGTAGTGCCTGTAATGAAACTTAAAAGGAGACATGCCCAAACTGACAGTTTCCTGGGGTCTTAAGGAAATGTCTAAAATGTGCTTTGGTATGACATATACACAAACATGAGAGTTCAGTTTTCCTTTAATTAAATTATACCTCTATTCAAATAGACTATTTTAGAAGCTACTTGACTCCACTCTGTCCCTCTCTTCTTTAGAGTATCTTTTGAGATCTGTAATACTCAATAACCTATTAAAGCATGAGAGGGTGTTCAGTAAATGGCACGAGTTCTCAGATCACACACCAAATGCAGCCAGAAAAATTCCTCAGCTTCTGTACTTAGATATCATTTTGTGGTTTGGCCATGGACAGCTGAATACAGATTATTCTTTTTATAAAGCTGTTAGAAAAATGTACCACAGAACAGAATGGCTGCTGATAGGTTAATTATACTTACAAGAACTGAATTCCTCTATAAATTGGATTTCAATGTTTTTTTTTGTTTTTTTTTTATTTTACCAGCTAAAGAACTGTTGCTCATATGGGCAACATTTCACAGATAATTTGTTTTTAGAACAGGTGCTGTTTGAGTTGTAGCCTACTGTTGGTGTATTGATTAATTAATGTGGATGCTTGAATTTTGAACTTCTGACTGGCGAAAAATGAAAGAACAATTTAAAATCTGATTTCTGATTTCTATTTGTTTCTCATATCAAGTGAAATGTTCATCTCATAATGAAATTTGATGATAACTGCAAAGAAAAAGGGCGAAAAATTAATTTCTAATTTCCAAGGTACAGTGAATGGAGCATCATCTAAAGTAGATGCTAGGCAGGGATAATGAGAAAAGTGGCTGGAAAATGTAGTGTGACAAAACTTTGTCCTGTAAATCAGACAGTTTTTTAATTGGTGGTGATATTGTTTTTGTATTCTCCCATAATATGTTCCTTTAAGATGATGCATTGGATGATTGCTTCACATAGTTTTGTCACATAGAAAGATGCTTCAGAGGGTAGATCAGTGTTGGAATATTAGCTTATGTGTTGGAATATTAACTTATTTACTATGGAGCTCCCCCTACAGCTTTGGGGTGCGCACTGTATTGTAAACAAACCCAGAATTACAGAGATCTGCTTTAATTACTGAAGAAGCTGTTCAACTCTTTACACCTCAGTCAGAACTACAGATGACATACACAATGTTCTTGGTTAAAAAATAAAAAAGGTAATATAAGCAAGAGACTGAAGCCTGTCAGCAGATGAGCAATCAATGATCATATGGTCCTAACTACCGGAACTGTGTTTGCATTGCCATCTTGAAGTGCATCTTCACAATAAGTCTTAATCCGAAGAGCTGTTTATATATTTTGCCCTGATTTTTGACAGCTTCTACTTTCTCTAATTGAACTATGAAATAATATTGATATGAATATGTATGAGGTGCCCTGTATGGTGAGGGGTTGAGAGATTATTGTTGCCCCATGTATGCAATTTCATTTTTTATCGTAATTCTATTTCTGCAGGGATTATCTATTTTATACTTTAATGCATGGACCCCAGGAGATAAGAGGTTACTCTGGTTTCAACTAATTGGGATCCAGTTAAAATATATGTATATCAAAGACATACAGCAGCAGTCTATGGACAGGCTGTTTAGCATACAGATCAGAAGCAGAAGAGAATGAGCCAAAACGCCTTTGTGAGCAGGATTGAGCTGATTATTGCATCCACTTATGAAAAAGTATTGCCTATAGAGTCATCCCACTGTAAATGTATTAACCAGTGTAGCATGTATGGGGATCCCTGTGCCATGAGACTGGTGTAAAGGCTGTTGCTCTGTCAAATGCTGCAACAGAGATGAAGGATCACAAGGCTCTTCACAGGTCAGTGCTCACCATGGAAATGAGCTGAACTGAAATGAGCAGATCTTCCTCATGTAATATGACAGCCAGCTGTAGCGTGTTGATGTTGTCAGCTCCTGAATATACAGCATGCCACAATAACAAGAGGCATAAGTCACTGTTATATGGCCTGACAAGGACTTGTGTGTAAGTGTCTGGTGTGTGCACCTCATGCTTACTTTTTTGGAATGTGCTACAGTATGCGACAGTGTCAGTGCTTATGTTTCTCCAGCTGGAAACAGGCTTTAGTTGAGTTGGTGTCTGCATGTTGAACACTTACTATCCTCTGCTGCCGCTGCTTTTTCCTCAGCCTGATGAACTCCTTGTGTTGCCGTGAGACAAAGTTAACAGCTGCGTATTCCAGTAGTGCAGCAAACACAAACAGAAGGCACACTGCCATCCAAATGTCAATGGCCTTCACATAGGACACCTGGGAATGGACAAGGTCACAGAATAATGCAGAACCAATCAATAACCCAGATGAATACATTTGTAGGTCATTCATAATCCACCTGTTTCTCAGCTCTGGCTTGTACAGACACGCATCTTTAGGATGACCTAGAATTGGAGTGAGTCAGTGGGTTGTGGGCAGTTGACACAGAGCTTTAAGACAAGTCACGGCCAAGACTTGGGGACCGCCCCAGCTGCGTCATTTATGAGAGAGGATGTGTCAAAGTACATAAGCCATGCCCACTGAGCAGGCAATTCATGGAAACTCCACTCAATTAGCAACAGTTTGCTGACTGTTACAGATATAAACAGAGTGATGAAAAAACCCAAACAGGAAATGACAAGCCCATCATGCTCCCCCTAACTTGTGTCTAGTCTTGTCCTAGATCAGGACCTGCCTCATGCATGAATCAGCATGTCATGACTAAATTTGTAATCCTTCATAATTCCCACCAGTGTGCACACTCACCTTGGGCAGGGAGGCTCTTGACCCAGAGCTCTGTGTGGTCATTGTCAGCACGGTAGTGATACCCAGACCAACTCTGGCTGGTGCCGCATCCATATTTATCCAGAAAGACACCCATGAAAGGATAACAATGAGAAGGGAAGGGATGTACATCTGGATCAAGTAGTAACCCATCTGCCGTTCCAGGTGGAATTTCACCTCAATGCAGGTGAATTTACCTACAGGCACAGGACAGTATAATGCTGTATGGTCTGTACATGATGGGCTAAAAATGGGGCATGAGTGCATACAAAATAAGTTTGGTATAAAGAAACTACAAACTTCAAGTAATAATAACCTAGCAGCAAGTTTGCGCTAAAGCTTAACCAACACCAAAACTATGTAGAATACTTTCAATAACTGGGTCATTGGTTTCTAACAGAAATATGTAAAGTACCTGTGTTGTAGTGCTTAGTGCAGTAGCCCAAATCCTTTTCTTCTTTCAGCACAAACTGGGGGAGGGTAAGATCATCAGCCACTTGAACGGGGTTTTCAGCCAGCCATTCAAAGAACAAGTCATTCATGGTGTAACCGACTGTAAAAAGAGAACAGAGAGCAAAGGTAATATCATAGAAATGGAGAGATGTCAAGAAATCTATATCTTGGTTTCACTCGCATTATTTTTACATCAGAAATAATTGTGAATATCTGTTTTTAAAGTGGTTACACCAACAAAAAAATTTTCACTGACTCCTTTGCAGTTAGGTTTACCTCACTTTGTTGGTCTCATACTTTCCACTTTCTGTTGTCACAAATAACCCTGCAAATTTCTACAGACTACAACAGAAAGGGGTAGCTTTTTGTTATCGCACAGTTAAAATGGACCACAATTTCTTATAAGCAGGACTTTTTGAGAAATTATTTTTGACTGGACAGATGAATTCAGTCCCACAACGCAAGACAAACTATTGTTTGTGGGTTTGTTGGTTTACAGCCAAAATTGGCTTGTACACCTGGGTGTCATTCTTGCATCGCAAATTACTGTTAGAGCCAATGGATATCCACTGGTATTGAAGAGTGATTGTACATTGGACTAATATGTGTAGTATACTTTCATACTGCCATCAAAAATGAGAAGTGCATTTTTTCTTGTCTACCATAAAAGGACAATTGATTGTATCAATAAGACAAGAGGCCAGAGGAAAGAGAAGTGTGTCTTAACAGGGTTACTAAGGTGTGCCCTCACCTGTCAAAATAACAGCACTGTTGCATCTAATAATCTGTTGGAGGTGTGGAGCACTGTTTTTTCTAAAACATATTCCCATTTTTTATGTTTTGATTATTTTGTGGAAATTTTCTATAACATGCAAGTCCAAAATAAGCTTTAAGTGTTCAAAGGAGCTGGTGACATAAGGCCATAGAACATGATTTACATAATTACATCATTCTCATCAGACCATCCGGTGACAGCCCTCCTGCCCTGTGGATAGAGTCATTGGTATTGTTGAAGAGACTTCCCCCATAAGAATACAGATTTTTCATTATAGGATAAAGGTGATCACTCAGAACATTTTTGCATTGATTTACAGTGACCCTTGCCTCTAAAGGTCCAAATGGCCACAAACCGTCCCAGTAAAATGTATCTCAGAGGGAGATATAATGAGCCACCAGACCCCCTCTCTGTCAGGGTCAAGGGTTCAGGTCTTTAATATGTCACTTTTCTCAATGAATGTCTCTCATATATTTTTCACTGTATGTTCCATATCGGTTGAGAGTGTGGAATAAATTGCAATATTCAACTCCATGTTTTTATTGTTTTGTTTTGATAGCACGTGGGTAAAGTACCCTGACATAATGAGTTATGATTTATAACAATCTATTTTAAACAGTTT
>JBBDHI010000007.1:13582567-13594517 GCA_037177115.1 Craterocephalus stercusmuscarum
GCTCGGACAACGTGCACACAGCGATTCTGCAGGCTGCAAAGTATGAAGTAAAGGTGATCGAGTTTTGTGATCGGCAACAAAAGTACGTGATCGGCGATCACCGATCATGAACTTTTTTACGGAAATCGGCCGATCATGATCGGTGGCCGATCGATCGGAACACCACTAATGAAGATAGATGCTAAAGTTGATCCATGTGGCTGCTTAGCTTATGTTCATAGAAGTTCAAACAACTTTTATTTGGCATATTTCTCTTCCACTAATAAAAGAGGAGGGGAAAAAAACCCTCATTTGAGGTTGAGAACAATAAATGTAATCTTTTAAAACGTCTTCTCAAAGGTTGCTAAATGTTGCTTCATGTTGTCATGCTATGTAACATAGGTTCATAACCATTTTCCTACTATTTCATGCAAGCCTTTCATATCCATTTGCTTCTCTCCTGCTCTCTGAGCTCATGCTTATTAAATAGAAATGATAATGCTTTTGTTAAGGGTTAAGCTGTGGTCTGTTTGAAAGTTCTGCAAAGCTGAAACTCTGCTCTAATAAAATCCTAATTTTATGACCATGATTGACAGCTGGGAAAGTCTTCGAGGGAAGTTACAGTAGAAATGTTCAGACAAATTCTGAATGTCTGTCACCTGCTATGTGGTGTCTGTTGCTCCTTTTCCATTCACTCTGCCATACCTTTGGCACTGTGTGCAAAATAGTGAGTCTTCCTACTATTTCTTGCCCTTCAGAAATCCAATTGGATGAGAACCGATTGTGTGTGAAGTAACCAGAGATGATGCTGTTGTGAAATGGTGTTACACAAAAAAAACTGAACTGAATTGAATAGTATTAACAGACTGTGCAGTGTAGACAGATAGATCCTGTCTTTGTGGTACAATACTAAGGAATCCATTTTAGGAAGTATCTGAGTTGTTGCGTAGAAGTCACAGGAATTGTTGCTGGTCACTTTTGGAAAAAACAACAACAAACAAAGCAAATACAAGGCTAAATCTGGCAATGTAACCTTAGACAGTATGACTTATTAGCATAATTTACTGGATCTAACAGATACATGCCAAACATTAGATGAGAATTTAATCAGAACAACATTATTTTCTACTTTCTTTAAGAAATATCTGGATGCTTTACATATTCTCATAATTTTGGGACCACAGAGCTTCCGCATTAAGGCTGCTGGATACTAATATCTTGCACTTCTGGCTCTGCTGCAAGAACCAAAAGCTTTAAGTCTTTTATTGTTGCTAAGTTATGCCTTGCCTTGTTGTTTAGCGCAAGATGCTTCAACACTATGATTCAAAGACTTGAAAGCCTCATTGTAATAATCACATTTGTTCTATTAGTACCAACTATAAACACATGCTTTGCCATCATAAAAACTAAAAACAAACGTACAGGTCTGATAGGGAGTATTCTTGGAATATAAACAAGATACTTTGCAAGGCAAGCAAAAGATCAAGAATTCAAAATCAAAGGGAAGTAAAAAAAAAAAGAAAAGTGTGAGAATAAAGGACGAAGAAATGAAAACTCACAGCTTTCAAGCTGCATGGTACAGGTCTGAATGTCCATTGGGAAATTCTTCAAGTCCATAGGGCAAGACAGGGTTAGAGTCAGCCTGAGATAGAAAAACAGATTGAAAGAAAGAGTAGGAACCAAAGAGGATGCTAGAAAGCACAAAGGGGTTTAAGGAAAAGACACCATAAAAAAGAGACATCATGGGTTAACAGATTGAAAGGACAATTATATCAATCAGTGGAAAGTTGCTTTATTGGACCATTTCTAAAATATGATTCCTGATTAAATTCTAAAACTTAATAATTTATGGTTAAGGAAAACAAAACTAATCAGATTTTTCTACAAAACAATTGACAGGAAAACATCTTAAGTCACTCTGCCATTTGATTGCTCCTCAAACCACAGTAATAGGAAAGTAATTGATGATTTCTGCTTTTATTTGTTGCTGTTTTGATGCATCAAGCCTTCATTGACTCTTAGAAGAGAGAGCTATTTGGGAGTTTGTCTGGAGGAAAGCTGTGTAATTACCTGGTGTAATGCATTGCCCAGAGGCGAGACAAGAGCCACCAGCCATATACACAGAGGCATCCATGACATAATATCTTTTTCACCAGACAAAGAACAAACTTCAAATACCTTATAGGATGCTGTAATTCAGCAGAGGGGATTGTGTTTGGCAATGATTTGATTATTATTACCCCTATGCATTAGTTTATTGAATAACTATGAAGTTACATCAGCAACTTTGCTTGGCATTTCTATTAATTCCGTTTCCCAGTGCTCCCATTCTATTAGTCTTAGGAAATTCAACAATTTGCTGCTGTTGCACAGGAAGAGGTCTGACCACCTGGATTTGCTTGTAATGCTTGTTTGGATGACACTGAGTCACAATTTGGGTTTGACTTTTTGGACACAATACAATTAAAGAAGACATTTCCAACACCTGCGTAGATAATATCACAAGGTTATGTTACAGATATGAAAATTTAAAGAAGCACTACAAAACTTCTGCCATTTTCTCGGGGCCTGTCAGCAGCTAATTCAGCATCCATCTTGCATCCTACCTGTACTGTAAGCTCTCTGCAGACAATAAAAAACAGCGTTATCTTGAGTCTTGTATTATCTTTTGCTCTGTTTTAGAGTCTGTTTTGTTTCATTCCTTTCGTGTGATAATGTCTTCCTGCACTTCTTTGTGTAATTAGCCAGAATGTATGTTAAAAATGGCCAGTGTGTTTATATCTGCTAGTGTGTGTGCAAAGGGAAACTCAGCTGCAATGTCTCACAGCATCCTGGATGAAAAAGTTCTATTGTGTCGTTTGCCAGCCTCAGGTTGCCACTGGGCTTCAGAAATGCTCATGATAGATGTCACTGTTCCCTCAAACGAGTCTGGTATGCCTAGTTTTAATGTAGAAAAGTTAAGGAGTGGGGTTTTAATGGAAACACTGCAAAATTCCACTTTTTTGTAAAGGGACTACAGTAAAAGTACAAATAAATCTGAGTAGAATTACAAAATGTGCAAGAGATAAACACAAAGCTTGTTTAATTCCAGCAGCATGGAGTTTGATGGAGCCACCAATCTCATTCCCCAGCTATAACCCAGCACCCAGCAGCTCTGCTGGAGTTTTTGAAATATTATCTTTGCTTACCTGATGCTGTAAAGAACGCTGCCATCTTGGAAAATTCGTAGCAACTTGTTATCAGTGGTGACCTCATGGAAATTGGCTCCTTTCTCGTTTGCGAAGAATAAATCAGGCTTCCAAATAGAGTCCAGCATGGAGGGATCCAGATCTAGGGAGTCGTCAGGGTATTCACTATATGCCAGACGAGGGTCGTTCCATTTTTGCCGTAGAAACACATTGAGCCTGTAGTCCTGTGGAGGAACTCAGGATAGTTAGTGGAAAACATTTCACCAGTGGAAGCTAGAGTACAGAGTACCAATGGAGGGATTAGCAGTGGATTGTTGTTATTATAGTTTGAAGAGCAATGAAAGATAAAAGTATGATGAAACAGTTGCTGTCTTTGAAATATCACCAAAGAAAATAAGCAAGTTGAATGCCAGTGTGGTTTAGAATACAGAGGGGCTCTCCAGGCTTTGACCTTGCAATGTCCAACAAATGTTGACTGAAGTTCTATACAACTGAGAGTATTAAAATGTACATAAAAATTAGAGATAAAATGGGGATTAAACAATAAAACTGATATAAAAGGAATAAAAGTACTATAAGACAAGCATAAAACAAAAAATCAGTAGAGAAATGCCAAATACTCTGTCGGGTTCAAAAGCAAGAGGATAAAATAAGTCTTTAAACAATATTTGTTAAAAATGAGGTGAGATAAATATGAAGGGAGGAGGACTTTCCATAATTTTGGGGGCAGCAACAGAAAAAGCTCTGTCTCCTCTTAGTTTCAGCCTGGACTTCGGGACAACCAGAAAAGATTGGTCAGCTAACCTTGTCAATTTAGCTGGAGCATGTGGGGTAAAAAGGTTGGCAAGGTAAGAAGGGGGCGGTCCGTTTAAAGACTTAAAAACAAACAATAAAATCTTAAAATCTACTCTAAAACTAACAGGTAACGAGTGCAAAGAAACTAAAACCAGCGTGATGTGGTCCCTCTTCAATGTAGTGGTTAACAATCGGGCAGCAGCATTTTAAACCAGCAGATTGTCCGTGACCGATTGGCTCACACAACAGTAAAGATGATTCAAAAGTCAAGTCTAGATGAAATGAAAGCATGAAAAACTTTGTCAAAATCTGATAAAGGAACTTGACTTTTTGCTAGAATTCTAAGCTGATAAAAACTCATTCTGACCAAAGCACTATCAAAAACAACTCCCAGGTTTTTATGGAGGTTTTGGTATACAGGTGCAAGGGACCAGTCACACACAAACACACCAATGCAGAGCCATTGTGATTAGAGATTAAAACCATGTCCAGACAGAGATGAATTGAAGTCTGTCTGCATCTGGACATTTTGTTGAGGTGATAATTTAGGAACCTAAAAACATACGTTTTCTAAACCAGATACCAAGGTGAATAAATGGGGGTCCTCAAAATCTTTTGTGAAATATTGTATATTTTATTTAATGTATTCTTAGATAAAAAATAAAAAGAATTAAAAAGGCCTCTTATAAGGACGTCCAATCAATTCTCATCCGTATATGGTGGTTTGGGAGGTCAGCGAGCAGGTGAAGCCACAATTGTGGAGCACTTCACGTCTATCCTGGTAACCATGATGTTTCCTGCAACATTTAATCATTAAAACGTGTCTGAGAAATGCCACAGAACAGATTATTTGTCCCTTCTTTTAAGTACATTTATATTTTGTTTTATCTAATGCAGTATTTATGGTGAGAATCTACTAATTAAAGCATTAAAACCAAGCTCTGTTTCAGCTCAGGGTGGGTCAGGGGATCCACAGCTTTAAAGTATGCATGAAGGGGGTTCTCAAGGAAAACAGGTTGGGAACCACTGCTGTATGCTATATCAACCCATGATGATAAGAGCAGTCTAGAATGAATATGACCAATTTCATTACTGACCACTTCTCTACATCATGATGTGGAGCTATTGCTGAAAGAAGAAGAAACAAACTATACAAGATGCAGCATGATAGTTGCAAGATAATCCATCCTTGCAATCTAATATGGAAAGCTGCACACAAACATACAAGTGTTGCTAACAGTAGTTGTATTCATCAGACTGATCTAAAATCAATCCTGAAAGATCCTGAAAACTGAACAATCCTGCCTGCAGATAACACATATCTAATCTTTTTGATTAGATCCCGATTAATCTTTCTGATTACTTTAATTTAATCAGAGAATACGTATGTCTCATCAGTACATACAGCGTCACCACCTGTGCTGTATTTCTCTTGGGTAACCTGGCTGGAGATCCGGCCCCCATGAACTCCCCAGACAACCTTAAACACTTCATTGCTGTATTGTGCTGACCCAGCAGCAGTAACACTGTAAATGCAGACCTTTACTCTCACCTCTGACTTTTCATTCATTTTCTCAATTTTTCATTTTAATTGCAGAATAGACAGTTCATTATCAGCATGTCAGTGACCCACTGATCTCTGAAGGTTGCACTGTAGTGCTCCAGGAAACTGAAATGAGGCAATGGCTTTAGCAGCAAGAGGATTAATAAAGAAGACAGAGACAGGGCTTAAAAAAAAGAAGATATTTTTTTCAAGATCATTGAAAGATACAGCATGCACATTACAAATAATAATTTATGATCATTTTCAGAAACTTTGTATTTTAATATAATTGTTTCATGTGAAGTCTTTTGTGCTGTTTTTAAGAAAACACTTTATTCCTTGAATGTATTATATGCAGTGTCCTTACCATAGTTGTTTCTGTGATCGACCCAAAGCTGTTGATGAAAATATTGCAGGTGACATTCACAGGAGGCCCTAAGGGAAGAAACAACACACTGAATGTACACTTTGCTCCCTTTAGATGGGATTTATGAGATTATTGGTGTCTGCATTAAACATAGCTATTATATTGTACATCTCCTGAGGCTCCTGAAAAATGTCAGTTTTTTTCATCTCTGTTCATCCTTGCGGTATGTATGTGATTGAGAATGTTAGCTCTGAGGAGCCAGGTTTTACAGGCACATTCAGTATTTGTTCTTTTCAGGCCTGTCACTTCAAGTGTACTGAAAGGTGAAAAGTTTGATGAGAAGTTGGAAGGGAATAGAAAATGTTGGGATTGTTAAAACTGTGAACAAGGAAGGTAACGGATGTGCTGGCCCACATTTCGGGTCTGCAACAGTGTTCAATCTGAGTGCTATTAGGGGGGGAAACTTAGAAAGTATCATTTTAAGTTCTTCTCAGGAAATCAATGTGTTGCTTTCAGAAAGTCATTGCAGCCATGTATTTTCATAGATATTGTCCAGAAAGGTTGTATCAGAGAAGGTTAATGTCTGGAACAGTGGTACAGGCCTTTGTGCGGAGTTTAAAGATATATCACCTTAGTATAAAAGTAAAATGTTCAACTGAAGCCATTCATAAATAAAGCAGGTGTAAGATTCAAGATGAGTAATTGAGTAGTGCTGTTGAGCATTGCTAGTGGAAAAGAAAAAATGATTTTAACACTGATACTTGTGTAAAAGCACTTGGGGAAATATACCTTAGACACTGGTCCACAATCTGTGGTCAGTCTGTCTTCATTGCTTATCTTAATTTCTGATCTTTTTAAAAATGATCCAATCATATTACTAACTGTTTGCAAATAAACCATATTAGATGTGTCATTTTCCCCCAGCTGGTTCATATAAATATCAATTACTTTTCCTGTCTTTTAAACTCCTCTGAGACAAAATGATGCCTTCAAATTCAAGAATGAAGATGCTATTTGAAGCTTGTTCATAAAATCATTGCTATTTTAATTTTGGGTAACTTTTGGAACCACGACATCCACCTTCCCGAACATTAAAGCAAGCACACAAACCTGCAATTACACACTTTTAAATGAGACACTATCATTTCCTAAGAAATTATAAAATGACTAAAATTTGATGACATGCAAAGCTTGGGAAAAAAAATCCTGATATACTGTTTTTCATGCCATCTACCAATCCATGTTTCTTGTGACTTAGTCCTGTGCAAGCTGCTTATGTACTGGACAATCATGGTCATTTAAACAGGTGAAAGGTGAAATTACTTCATTCCTATAATAACACAAAGAGCATACAGGATGCACACACACAGAACAGAAACACGTTTAGGTTTCACTGCATAGATCCACTGGTGTTTGTGTGTTTTTGAAGGCTTGTGCTTTCTACTAGATATACTGGAGGGCTACTGTGATGGTGTGCCTTGGCATACACTGTACCTTTGAAGTTGGGTCTAATACGAGCATCATATCCTGATGTTTTCCCCATGAGCTTGTCCAGGAAGTCAGAAGGTGACAGCTGTGGTCCGGCCCTGCTGGGGGGCTTTATCTCCTCCTTACAGGAGCTCAGTCTGACATTTCCCAGGAAAGAAGCGGAAACAAAGAGAATGAAAAGAGTGATGATTCGAAAACAATAAAGGAGGAGTGTGTATGTGTGTGTAAGATGTAACAGTAGGGGTGGTGAGAGAAATAATGAGAATCCAGCAGAATGGGAAGCCAACAGCTATCAGCAAGTCAGTCATCAGCAAAAAATACCCAGTGGTGGGTGGGAAATGAGGGTAAAAAATTACAACTGAATGGCTTGCCTCAGCTGGCAACTAAAGGCTCATCTATTTCACATCATGTCTTAGACTTGTTGTGGTTGTTATGCTCTAACTAAAGAGAAGCGAAACAGAGGCAGAGGTAAAGTTGTCCCCTTCCCTGTGCTTGCCGTTGCTGGCAGCTAAGCAGGGCTAAGCCTGACAGATTGATGGCTCAATTGTAATGCTATGAATGTCACACCAGGGATAGGAAGGAGTTGATTGCAGCTCCAGAGAGGCTCAGACAACAACTGACAGGGACTAACCAAAAGGCCATCAAGAAAGTAAAGAGAGGAAAAAACACAAGGAAATCTTAAGAGAAATGCAAAGAAAGGAAATGCTCTTTAAACCAGGAAGCTCTGGCTCATAATGGATTTGATTTCAGCTTAGTCCCTGCTGTGACCCAGCATTTTGCGCTGCATGATGCAGCTTGATACAACTTTAAACTGTTCCAAATTTGTCAAGATCTACGGCTCTGTTGTACATAAGGGAAGCTCGGTGCGCAGCTTTGCTAATGTCCTGTATTTTGAAACAATTATGGACCCATCAGTTTTGCATGTGTATATGCGTGGGGACATCACGTCCTATTTCAAAAAAATATTGTCTTCATAGAACATAGTTTACAGGTGAATGGAAAAATCCAAATTTGGCATTTTCTCTGTAAGGGAAGCTGAATTCAGGCATAAGTGCAGTTTTCCAGCCCTACATTTGGGTTATTTTTATCACTGGGTTTCAAGAAACAGTTATTACAAGTGCCATTTTAAAGATCTAAATTTGGCATTATCTCAATGAGAAAAGCTGATTTTGGATGTGAGTGAGACAGACTTTTCAATTTTATACATATACTGTACATGCTACAAGCAGCGGTAAGTCACACAAGAGTAGGATCACTGTTTTCACTGGAAAATGAATGAAAAATGAGTCCTCAAGTTTAATGAATTGCCAAATTAATCAAATTTGAACTGATTCAAATTGATAAATCCTATTTTTTAAATCCAACTCTAATTACAGTACTATGATTTTGTGAATAAGCTAAAATGGCTTACTTTGAGTTATTAAACTATCTAGCTACTGAGGAGACCCTTAGCAAATGTCTATAAATGAAATGGAAGCACTACCGAACTTTTTTTTTTCAGCATATTTTTTCAGTGAGCCGCCCCTTAACGACAGCTAAATTAGCATCCATTTTGCATCCCGTCTCTTCTTCGAGCGCTCTGTAGTCAGTAAAAGTCAGTCTAATGTTGACTTTTGTCTTTTTTCTTACCCTGCCCTTTTTTCTCATTCTTTTTCTCTCTTTTCGTTTTCAATGACTCTGCCGCGATATGTCCTCAAAACAGCCTGTGTGTTGATTTCAAGTTGTTGCCATGTGACGTGGTATGTAGGGGGAAACCCAGCTCTAATGTGAAACAGCATCAAAAGGCAAAAGTTTTTAAGCCGTTCATAATGTAAGGTAGCCCTTTAGGTTCAAACATCCATTGTGTCAGATGAGCAGACAAAATGCAAAATGCATTTACCCCATCTTTAAAAGTAATTTTTTGACTTTTGTTTTTAAATTGGCTATGTTTATTATGCGAAGACACCGGTTTAATCTCTTTTGGGAAAGAAATAAACATTTAAATCTTTTTCCCCTTTGTTTGCAGATTTCATTGTTTTGTAGTTCCGATTGGGAAATAATACTGGCCATGGCTGCTTTTCATCGGGGAACAATGGGGCAATGTATCACATCTGACAGCAAGTGGATAGTTCTGTCAATTGACTTTCTCTTGTTAATGTGTTCATTTGCTTTTCCAATAGCTATATTTTACCCAGGCATGTTTTTATAGCTCCAGATTTACTTCTGTGAAAAGTGTGCACCTCATGAGAGCAAGACAATATTTGTAAATTCACACAAAAAAACAAAAAAAACCAAAAAAAAAGTCGTCATGGTAGTGTATGCCAAACCTCTGGAGATCAATTTAATTACTCATACCAAAATCTTCCTCCTTTACAGTTTCTCTGCTGGCACCTTAACCCAGCTTTGCATTTATAATACACTGGTGCACAGAGGTGTCTTTATTAGATTGCAAAACTCAGCCTGCACTGGCCTCTTGACTCCAATCTGTTTCTCTTCCACTTTATATTGATACAGTTGTTACTGTATGTTGGCACTTCTTTTATCATTATCTGTCTCTGGCAAACACTCTGTTACAAAGGCACAAAGGTGCACAGGGATATGAAGTGATAGGCAGACACTTACTCGCAGCGAGCTAGTTTCTCTTGGGTTATGTTTCTTTCAGAAACACAACAAAAATGATCTAATCTGAGCTTGAATTGTGACCCTCACTCTTCTCTGTCAAGACGGATGGAAAGGGTTATTAAATGATTACGAGAGTAAAATCTTTGACTTCTGAGAAATCCTAACAAAAGATGTCTTTCCTACAGCAGCATGTCTTGGCAATAGCTTGTGAACCCATTTTGATGTGTTTTGCTGCTGAAAAACATCCACTAGATGCCATTTCTGCAGCAAAATAAATAAACAAATAGTTTACTGGAGTCAAAACATTCAATCTTATCAACCTGCACATGCGG
Organism: Craterocephalus stercusmuscarum; assembly: GCA_037177115.1. Lineage (NCBI taxonomy): Eukaryota > Metazoa > Chordata > Actinopteri > Atheriniformes > Atherinidae > Craterocephalus > Craterocephalus stercusmuscarum. Next base: position 13,592,861 of record JBBDHI010000007.1, read on the forward strand.
AAAGCCAGTCCTCTGACACCAGAATTATGATAAAAACATGAGAAACATCCTCTCTTTCCACACACTGAATCAGTTTCGCCCGTTAAATCCTACTGCGCCCACTGTCAATAGAGCAAACAATCTTAGTAGATCATCTGCAAATAATAGAAAACACAATAGTTGCAATTCATTTGGGGCACACTTTTACGTTTGCTGTTCTGGATTTTAGTAAATCAGGGCCTTAGTGTAGCAGAGCATCCATGTTACATAATTATAATAATGATGTCTGAGTATAAAAAATTTAAGCCAAAACTAAACTTAGCACAAAAATTAAGGATATTTGTGTTTGGTTGATTATTTCTTTGATAAAATGATGTGTCCTGGCATTAAATATTATACTATTAAGCTGCTTTCAGGATTGCATTAGAGAATATGTGCTGTGAGGTCCGTCTGCTCTTTTATGGGAGTTGTCTTTTTAAACATATGGCTTCCTCATGGACTTTTTACGTTCCGGTTACATTCAGATATGGAAAAATGTTCTGGATAAGTCGGTTGTCAAAACAGGGAAAGATGTCTCTGTTGCGACTTGTCCAGAGCATTTCCTGTGCGTTCAGGCAAAGCCACATGCTGCTACATTTCTGCTCTTATGACATGGGAGCTCTCAGGTAAATGTCCGTTACAGCCCTGAGGTAAAAGAGCGTAACATTTATCTGAATACAAACAGTATAAAAGACAAACACTGCAACATTTTCACTTTTCAGATTGAGTCTGAAGGAGGCTTTAGAGAAATTGAGAGATCAGCTTAGGCATGCGTTTTGTGCCAGTGTGACCAATATAACTCATTGTCAGATTAAATCTTATGCAATTAGAGAGCCTGTTCATCTTTGTTGTGAGTGTCGCTATATTTGGAAAGAAAATATATTCATTGGATGAGCAGCAGAATTGAGTTTGTGGGTTGTGCCTGTGAAAAACTTGCCAAATCTTTTCTCCAACACGGTTGATTGCTGTTGATTGTTTGTTGGAGAGTGTGATGATGTAGGCTGGCATCATGCTCACTTAAAATAATAATATTAATCTCAATGTAAAGGGCAGTAGAGATGAGATTCTGAAACCAGTGACAATCCCATATCTCCGCAGTCTGGACTTAATTCTATCCTACAAGATGACAGTGCTCCCCCTTACAGAGTAGGTGTTATCAGAGGCTTCTCTCAGAAGTAGAGAGGATGAAATGGCCTGCTTGTACGTAGTGCTGACCACAATCCCATTAAACACTTTGGCTCTTTGTGCCAGAGTCACCAGTCTAACCACAATGGCTGATTTGTGACAAATACTGAGGAACGGGACACTATTCCACAGTAGTGTGTGACCAGAGGAAGTGGTGCCAGGCTGGCTACTGAGGCCCCTGTTTGTGTGTTTTTAAATCAATAAATTATTAAATTGCTTATATGTTTTGTTTCTTCAGACTTCAATCATCCAATCCAATAAACAACCCCATACAAGAGTAAGTCTTTTCCACAACCAACTCTGCTCCACATCTCTCTAGTGTAGGTTGGTGATTAAGTGTAAAGGTTTTCCTGTAACAAAAATGCCACAGATGAATTGGACATAGAGATAAATGGACACTTGTTTACTACATATGTCTCTTTGTGGTATTATCTTTTCAAGAATAATACATTTT
>JBBDHI010000007.1:13727822-13738543 GCA_037177115.1 Craterocephalus stercusmuscarum
CCTTACATATTAAAGACCTGTTTAATCCTCATCCTGTGTCCAGCGTTTGAGTCCATTACCTGTGCCGTTCCTGACAGATTCACCTCGATAAGAAATCGGAACATGTAAAAGCCCACTGCTGTATCGGTGATCATTTGCTTCCGCTTGTCTGGGTTGAAATCTAATACCCTGTCCTAATACTTGCACTTCCGCCCTAGTGCTCCTGGATTGCGCGTTCGCGTTGAGGGTACAAGGCTGAAGGGCATCCCGATTCTCCTGATTCTCCCTATGCGCAATCAGTCCACACTTTGTGTGAAAAACATAACTTATTAATAGAAAAAGAGCAAAACTTGTGTGTGAATGTTTGTATCAGTAAAGTAAAGCTTGCATGGATGTAAATGTACTAATCTGTAATAAACAAACCAAACAAAACCAGACTAGACAAAACAACCAGAACAGAAAGCCACAATGCTGTCCTGCATAGCCCTGATGCTCTCCCAGCCTAAGCCTGAGAGACACACCCTGTTAGCATGCAGGTGACAGGATTACAGTAAATAGGGGTGGAGCACAGGTGTTACTCATGTCCCAATTATCCCCAAACGGCACCTGCAAAACTGAAAAAGGCAAAATATGATGGTTCCTTCACAGTGTAAAGGCCACTACATTCTCTACAAGAAGCGAAAACTTTGTTTTTGTTCTCGAGGCTTCAACAACAAAATGACGTGATTTTGTTCTCCCCGGATGTGATTGAGGACACTTCTTGACACATTGAGCTGGCCGAACTTTTTTCTCGTGGGGCTCCGAGAAGTGTAGTGTGGTCGGACATTTGAGGTGGGTGTAGATAAGGTGTGAAAGCATGATGTAGTGACTTCCTCATTTATACTGATGCAGCAAGAATAAACAGCTTTAATTAACAGCTGATGGAGGTGGTGAGAAAGTACAAAAACTTTTTCAATACATGATAAATAAAGACAAGGATACTGCTGTGTGCACAGACCTCCACTGTTATGGACCAATTTCAGGTAAAATAAAAAAAAAAAGCTTATGTGAACATTATTGTGCATTTGGCCATTCTTGCTATTGTATAGCCTGTAACAAACCACACATCTTTTCTTAATAAGAGAGCGACAGAAATTAATCCAGCTTAAATGTTTTCCAAAAAAAAGTTGGAAGAAAAAAACCTTCTAAAGTCAACTGAAGACAATGTTCTTAATAAAAGAAAATAGTTATAATTTAGCAGTAAAACCTGTTTTATAATATCCTCACATACATAACTGTTTTATAATATCCTGAGTACTGGGGCCACTGAAAAAAAATGTAATTCTAAAAGAAAAGGGTCAAAATTCAGACTTTTCCCCAAAAGCAATAAATCGATTAAAAAAAATTGGGGATAATTTTATTTTCTAAAAAAGTCCGAACTAATATTAAATGTACAAATTCTGACTTTAATGATTTTATTTTTTCTTCAATAGTCCTAAAACCTTTCCATAGGTAACAAAATAAATTTGCCTTGGGCTTTGAAAGTTTATGTAACCCTGAATCCTGGCACAAAGCATTGTTTGTGTAATGACACACATACAAAGACTGTTAAGTTGCCATGCTTCCGTCAGTTTCTCATACCCACGTTACAAATCTATTCTTACAACTAACTGATTCCAATCCGCCTGCTGGGAGATCAGACTGACCTCTTCGTCACAACTATCTCCTCCCCTTCAACGCCGCTCCGACCTTATGATTGCTGGCATGTCCAACCAATAGCAGATGGACATTTTATGTATGACATTTCTCATAAGCCAATCAGATAAGGAGGGCGGGATAACTGTGGGCCTGGTTTTTCAAGGTTGGTTGTAGAGGTAAGCTCCGGTTGAGAATTTTGGAGTTTTCTTTTACATTAAATATATTGTTAATGTTGTAATTTATAGAATAGTGGCTTATGTTGTGGTGGGTTATTTTGTCCATATAAATAAATAATGTTCAGCGGTTAATGTTGCACACTGCTAGCTTGGCTAAGTGTCCAGTACTGCAAAGTATTTCAAGCATAGAGAACAACGGTGATTTTTCACATACCAGAGGCGTTTATTGATTCCGATTAATGACTCTATTGTCCATTAAAAACCGCTTTGTCGGTGTACAAGGAAACCTGGCAGAGCATCCAGACATGTTTTTGTTCATGTCTACCTCTTTATGACCAAGTTACACTATTGTAAATGTGCTATCTTTGATAATTTTGCTTCGTCAGTAAGTATTTAGTATTGCTTTTATTTCAGTTCAGTTCCTTATGGCTGGTTCTGCCACATTTGTTTACGTATGTTTAACTGTTTATACTATAGCCAAATGTTCTTACTAAATGCCCCTGAACACCACAGCATAACAGAGAAACACGTGTGAAGAGAAAAATTTGTACAACTTATCGTCCAGGACATTGTGCTAGAATAATTTACCAATGTACAATGATTTGTACTTTCAGACAGGCTACAACCCCGGTGTCAACTAACTTGGTGCTGAGCTGAGGAGACGACAGGACATATTACCATCTACCACCACACCTCTTGTTCAAACAGCCTCCTCTGAGTTGGATTTTATTTGTGACTATTCATCTTTAAGCGGAATGGATTTTGAGAATAGATAACCTGGACGATTTGCTTTGGAAGTTTCTGAAAAGCCTTCTTGTGGATTTAATCAGCGTCTGAGGAGGACCCATTACGTGTTTCAGGAGGGAAACTGAATTGAAGCGACGATGGATCAAGCCAGCGGTGGGGAGGATCCGAATAAGCCCAACAAAAAGAAGTCTACCGAGGATGAGGGTAAAAACAAAAAGCTGGTAGGTACTCCGACCGGCTGAATGGTGTTGCAAAGAGCCCCCTGCTCAGTCCCACAATCACAGATCTAATTTTTTTAATTACGCTTGATAAAGTTAGTTTATGAAAGTTTCCCTGGAGTATTTTAATTAGCTTTTGGCAGAAATTGGCTGCACGACTTCAGTAAAGTTACGAAACAGCCTGCTGTCAGAGGAAAACATTTCCATCCAGTGCAAGATAAAATAGTTATTGATCTGTTGTTATTACTATTTAATGTATTCCAATACAGTTTGGCTAAAAGCAGTTAGAGTCGAGTAAAAGAGATACTGTTTCGCTGAGTGCTTAGTTTTCAGGGCACTCAGTGGATCATGTGATTATCCCATCAATGGATCTGTAGAAAGTTTTTTGAAGAGCACTCTTGTTGTGACAGCTGGACCTATGTATAAGTATATATGTATAAATGTGTTTGTGTGTAAAAGTTACTGGGTGACTCATTGTACTGCAGGATGTCTGCGTGCTTTATGGCGCTTTTATTTACACTGTATGTGGTTGATAAAACATAACCTTAGTCAGCTTGTGGGCAGTTTCTTTGAGATAACAGCTGTAAGCAACAGTTTGCATTTACACCATTGATAACCTACAGATCAGCTTGGCATGGTTCACTAGTGTTCTCGGAGGTAGATTAGAGGATTGTGCTCATTTAGAAAGTTGAGTCTGCCTCAGTGGATCTCTGGTATTATTTAGCTTTTCCTGAATGCTGTACCTTGACTGGAAAAAAAGTTTTGCGGGAGTAGTGAAAGTTTTGTCTTGCTTTCTGTTTGGTCTGGATCAAACTCTGATCTGTGATCTCATGTTGTGTTGACATAAACTAACAACCTTTAGCTGGTACCGGGTGATTAGGATGTTGCTGTCCAGATTATCCATAATCTGAAATAGCTGTATTTGGTAAACTTGAGCCTTAATCATTTAGTCACTACCTCTTTCTGAGATCTATTGAACATTAAAGAGGATGTTAAGTGCACGTTACTGCCTGTTCACTGACAGCGCTTTAGAAGCCACTGGTTGGAAGTAATTCCATGAGCTAAGAACAAAAATGCTGGCTGATGTTAATTTGCTTCTGCTTTTCCATCTGAGCTAGCTTGGAAAGTTTTACTGTTGTTGAGATTTCTAGATGACATCACCTCATAACTGCCAGCAATAGACCCTTAAAACAAGGTTTTTTAACCATTGTGCTGCGGGAAATTTTCCAGTTTCCCATAATTCTTCCTAAAATATTTTCTGAAAATAAATGAATTATTATGTTCAGATAATATGCGAAATGATATTTAATTCCTAAAAGACTGACAGTAATGCTGACGTAACAGCTCAGTTGTTTACTCGTGGTGATTGTTGTGGCTGCCGTGAAGTTGTCTTAAAACCTATGCATAACAAGGAAAACAACATTGCTGCTCTTCAAATGAAAGAGTTTTGAACTAAAATCTCCGGCTGTAAGGAGTCAAAGGAAGCTAACAGAAAGTGTGGCCATTATATATCTAGATAGGAAATCCCAAAATGGGCTGAAATGGGATGTTTTCCCAGAGGTAGAGTTTAGTTTTGAGGAATTTCAACAACATCCTGCTTTCAAAATTTAAAGTTACATCATCGGTGACCAGCTGAGAAGCCTGTGTAAAATGTCTGTTAGTTTATTCTTTTCGTCTTTAAGCAGCCTCATGGCAGGGCATGTTGGCTGTTGCTCAATTCTCTAAGCAGGGCTGTAAGAGTCAAAGCAAGCCTGAAATGCAGCTGTCTATGCACAGCTAAGAGTTGGGAGGAAGGAATAATTCATCCCTGGGTGGAGTCCTGATTTGTCTCCTTTTGCTTTTTCCCAATTTAAGCTGCTCCACTGTTTATCTGAGATCCAAGTGTCCTTGCAGACATGCAAAACACAGACATGTAAAGAAATGAAGATGCTTTGGATTTTTATTCATTAAGTTGTTTGAAAGTCAGATATCGTAGGTTTATTAATAGGATCCTCAAATGATAAATATCAGATCTGTCTGATAAAACATTTGAAGATAAAACAAAAGCCAGTTTTCACCATAAATGATTCTATAATGTTACATTGTTGACATGAGATGTAGTTTGTGTGGATGGAGTGCACATATAAGGGTGGCTTGGTATGAACAGGATCAAAGGAGAGGTTGTTACTTTTTTCAGTCCCGTTCTGTTGTTGCCTTAAGCCAAGCCAAGTCCGTTTTTAGATTAGAAACTCTGAAAGCTGCATGTTTGTTTAACAAGTCACTGCGCAGGGTTACATCACAGCAACACCATTTGGGCCATGGGCTCACAATGTACTCTGCACAGCCAGAGATGCTCAAATAACTACGCTGAAATAAACATAAATTAAACGTTGCAAGTTATGTGGAGGCTTTTTTTCATGAAATCCTTTTTGTGATAGCATTACAGAATGAGTCATATATACATTTTTTCTCCATAGCAGAATGAAAAATGACCTCACAGCACAGAATGAGCGAAGAATCCTCCCACTATGTCCATATAATAACAGGACTGTATACAGTATGTTTGACTGTGTGGATCCTTGCATATTTTCAACCTACAACTCCAGAGGACAAACCGGACACTTATGTGTGCATTTGTAGGAGACATTTTTTGAAAGTAACTTGAATGATGTGTATTGTTTTTTTGCTTAGCTGTAAGAATTAGCTAAGCTTTTGTTATTTAACAGATTTTGTATTTATCATCATTGGAGATGGGCGTTTTTAAGTGATTCATGAAGGAGATTAGTCCGGCCCAATAAAATGTCATCAGTGATCAGATTAAGTACTGTAAATATTTTTATCTCCAAAGAGAATTGTAAAATGTGTGCAACTCTTTTTCATAATGTAGCTTAAGTATTCTTGATTTAGTTTGTTTAGCTTTTTCTAAAACACTCTGTGGGTTCTTGTACAGTTGGTAGTTGAGAAAGTGGGTCAGGGAGACACCCGGATTGAACCTGGGTGGGTCAGGACCCAGCAGCTGCTATGCCAGGTGAAGTAAACACTGTGCACTTAGGAGTGTTCAGCAGCAACAAAACCAGATTTTTTTCCTGGTCTTTTTACTCATGATGTGAAACCTTTTTGTTGCTCAGTAGCTTTGGGGTAAACTTCCCTTCACTTTACACCACCATGGTATATTAACAGACTTGGCCAGAAGAGCTGTTGCAGATTACTTATTGTAGCAGAAACTGAACATTTACAACTTAACAGGCAGTTTCTCACAGCTAACTTTTTCTGCTTGGACCGGCCTGGTCAAACTAGGGTTAGGGGCCGTGACATTCTTTTAACAGTAATGTAAACAGTTCTTTGTCTTTGCATAATGAGACATAACTCTCCTCCAAACAAAAACAGTCAACCTTTAGAAATAGCTGTTGACTTCGTGATTTGTTTTGACTTGCTGATTATTTCCCTAATCATTAGATTTGCATCTGTACTGAAGGATTTGTATCTACACTGCAAATCGTGTGCTCGCAAACCAAATCTTGCTCTGACCGCTATATTTTTTTTTAAAGGTACAACTTTATGAATACTTTTTTGCTCTGTTTTTCTTTCGGAAGCATACAAGCAAGGTTAAAATTAGATCCAGAAAGGTAAAATCAATTCATATAGGTGTCATCAGTTTCTTGAAATGGCTGTTCTATTAATTTTTGCTATACAAATGAAACTAGACTGAACTGAAATTAAATATGATTCTATTAGGTTTACAATAACAATTTATTATGAAGTAACACATTGTTGATATAAGAATATAGAGTTTTGGCTTGATTATACTTTCAGAAATATGTTTTTATGTGTAGAAAAATCAATATGGTGACTTTAGAGCATATTGAAAGTCAAAAAAAATCATAGAAAAATGTGAGCATGCTTGCCATTTGCACATGTTCTTGCATGAAGATGTAGGCTGTTTATTCTTAGATAAAGCCACATTTGAGCCACCCTGGAAAATTCTGAGTAATGTACGTAAGTGGAAAAACTTGCAGGGTGACTTGACCTTGCAGAGCAATACAATATCAACAATGAAAGTTTGGGGGAAAAAAATAAAAAAATGTTTAAAGTGGAAGTGTATTAGCGTAATACAAGACTGTATGCTGCTGTGACAGCCTACACGTAGCAGTAAATCAAAACTAAATGAACACAAGTGTGGCCCTGCTGAATTTGTTCATTCATTTGTGCTTAGGATTCTCACTTTCAAAATGAAGCATGCAGCTTTGACTTGGCACCACAATATACATTCTAAATAACTACAAACGAGTTTGAGAGGTTTGTATTGTATCATTTCAGGTTTATATGTCAGCTGTGTGTTGAGTTTTTTGTGAATCCAGTTTAGCAAATGCAGTTGACAACCAAAGTAAAACAGATGTCCCCCCGTAGTCGTTTTTTTGTTAGTCATTAAGGATATAATGGACGGCCATTTTATTTATAATACAACGATAGCTTGTTGAATGAAAGGGACCAAACATGGAACAACGAATGTACAGTGGTGGAAACAAATTTTTGGACACCCTTAAAAATTTACACAATCACAAATATTTTCAAATGAAAGAATTTGAATGGCTTTTTTCAGGTTTTGTTGCATATTTTTGCTATGGCTGTAAAAAAGAAACTGCATTTGAAGACCTAAAAGTGATTCTTAATGCACTATTTTGAACATGTATTGTGAACATATATTCTTTTGTATGCATTCTATTCTAACTTTTGCATATATATTGTACAGTGATTTGGTAAAAGTATGCTAAGAGAAAATGGACTGGAATGGATTCGATTTTTTACCGAATAGGGTGTCCTGAAACTTTTTTCCACCACTATATATATTTTGAAAATATTCTTAATTTGATCCCAGGTGGGAATATTATATATATTTGCCAGTCTGGGGACCTGAGCATGGGTTATCACAAAAATCCCAGCTGAAATCAAAGTCAAACGGACATTGTGATGAGACCTCAGTCAGTCAAGATAATTTGTGTACCACACATAAAGCAGGTGTCACTGCTACATATAAGGCCATTCCTCAGATTTGAAAATTTGTACTTTTTTATGTGTGAGAATAAAGTGTACAGCAAAGCAATGGGTAGCCTTCATCCTTTTAAAGTTTTGACAGTATCACATTGTGAATCATATTTAATGGCATGCTGTGCTGCTGCTGGTGAAGGCTCTGGCATTTGAAGATTTTGAGGCTTTGATGTATGAGCTGCAGGGAAGCCTGAGGGACCATTTTAGGTCATGTTAACATTTGGCTCGTACAAGTTGCCAGCTTGTCGCACACTTCATGCTGGTCTTTATTGTCTGTTACCTGTTTGGTCAGTACAGGTGCTTTCATGTGTTCAAGTCTAATTTTCTTCCGTGAGCTACTTTGTATTTTACTACGTGGTATTCAATGAATATAACCACAACTGTGATCGAGAGACGTGTGAGAAACAGCAGGAAATCGACCGCATGTGAGTGTTACAATGGCATTCAGGAAGTTGGAGAGAGGAAGCTGCACAGAATACTTTGGTCTCACAGTGGAAGAAGCAACAGTTTCATTGCTCTCATTTCAGCCCCCTGAAATGAGTCCTGTTCATGTGTGACCCCAGACAGGCAAGTAGGAAATGTATTGGGCTGCCTTAACCAACTGCACAAGTCATAGCCTGGGCATCAATGAATGTCTGTCCTGGTCATGTTGCAGCATGTGAATCATGCGTAGAAGCTGACCATAGTTGCATAAAGCAGTCCAGATATTCATGAGTGGAGGATGTGTTATGACTGAGCTACTGAAGGCGGGGATGAAACGGTTTCCCCGCTCTGTCACTTTGTCTATATCAGAGGACTTGCAAAGGGATGGTGGGGGGTGGCTTTTCCTCCTGATGAATCTGAGAGGAAGGCCTTCTCATAGTCATTCATGGGTTTTCATTTACTATTAATAAATGCATGTTTGAAAATAGATTTAAGTTGGGATGTTTATAAAAGCTGCCCAGACAACTTTCTGTATTTGGCAACTTCAATTACAGTTAGGAGTCACAAAATCTGCTGTTTTCGCTAACTAAAACGTCCTGGACTCATACAATGCACAATCAATGAGTCATTCATTTATATGGACTTCCCACTTTTACCACATAATATACCGTGTAGAAACCATTTTTCTTTGAAAGATTAAAATAAATCAGGTATAGCTCCTTTAAATGAAAGGATGAAACCAGTCAGCTTGAGAAAATTACATTTAAGACAAAAAACCTGGCAAAGTCAGAGTGTGAAAAGAGGTGAGTGCAAGACACTGCTGACTCACTGAAAGAGAAGAGGTTGTGGAGGGGCTAATGCAGCTTTATCAAATGGAAAGCCTGTCTAAAGAATATCATTAATCATAGTGTAACATCTAATGCTCATACTGTAAAATATCTCAGAGGGAGTTATAGTCACTACTGTGAAAGTATAACATATGTTAAAGCACTGGGGGAATTTTTTTTACCTCATTGGCACAGTTGTTTCTGTGGGTTGAACATGATTAGCTTCTGCCTCAGCCAACAGCTTGCAGATAAAAACAAGGTCAGCTGTTTATATTAGTTTTGCATTTCAGCAGTTTGGCTACAACAGGTTTAGTAGGTGTGAAAACTACCTACTAAATAAGAAAAAAACAGAACAAGAAACTCAAATTGACATTATAGCACATGGCATTAAATCTTTGATGCGTTATATTATCTTTTTTAGTCTCTAAAATTTGAATTTGTTTTTTAGCTGTGGTCATTTAAGATGACCTCCTCCTGCTGTCATGCAGCCCTCTTGTAACCATGCCAGATACAATAGTTGAAAAAAGAAATGGTTTCATCAGAGATGGAGATTCCCTGAGGGCAGTTCTGTGCTAGTCTGCAGTCACATGATCAGTCTATCCAGTGTGTGGCCATTCTGATATTGGCTTTTGTGTGCTTACCCTTTTCAGAAGTTACAGTGTAAGGGAATTATAAACAGCACCAGTGCTTTACTAAAATGTGAAAGATTCCGACTTGTGCGCTTTTAGAAAACTTCAGTTCTAGCCCAGTTTTACTGAAACTCTAGACTCACTACAGAGTCTGACATGTCTTTAGACTTAAGCCATGATGAAATGAGATTGGTGAGGATGGAATATGGAAGAGCATTTACGCTTCCAATGTGATACCCTTGTTTTGGTTTCTCAAAGATCCTTTCAGTTTGTACCATCAGTGGATTTTAAATTACACGTAGTTTCTGATATGTGTCTTTTAATGATACAATCCCTTTGGTAAGATAGTTGTATTAGGACTGGACAATATGGAAAAAATACAATATGATAAAAAACATATTCATTGATCTAGATAATTATTGATAATTATTCAAAATATATATATATTTCAAGTACAGCACTGGCCATTTTACACTATTTGCTCAATGAGCAAAAGAGCACAAAAACTCTAAATTCAAATTGAATTTTTTTTGCCTCCTTTTTGTTTTACCTGAACTAAAAATGTGAAAAAATAGAAGCAAGGACTGTCAGTTTTTAATACTTCAATACTTATATCACCTTTAATCACATGCATATTCTGATTTATTCTAACAGAATATTAAAAAATCTTTCAAATTTTATCTAGTTTATTTCGTTATGTTTTTAACAGGATATTTATCATTAAGTAGTACTTATGTGAGCAAGCCCACAGAATCTAAGCAGATAATTCTTATAATCCTGGTTTTTAATTTCTTAATATTGTTGTTGTCCCTTTTTTAAGTAGATTGTTAGAGTTTATATTTCCGAGCTATTTTGAATGAAGCACTGCTGCAAAGATGGCTGTGTGTCACCTTAACCGGGCAAAAAGTGATTTTGACGCAATAGGCTTAATGCACAACTCAAATACTTCCTGAACTTAAGCCAGCTGCTTTGTGTCCTGTCTTTCATTACTGGTCGAGCTGATTAATCCAGCTGTGTCTG
>JBBDHI010000007.1:13920525-13931369 GCA_037177115.1 Craterocephalus stercusmuscarum
CACACAAGGAATTGTAAGGGAGACAGGCTTGTGCCACGATGAAGATTAATGTGCATATCAGTGAAGGTTATGGATTGTGGTGGAGACGGGTGACTGTGCCAAATAAATTAGAGAGAGAACACATGCTGGAGAGATCATCTTTTGCCTTTGGACATGTATTTGCTCTCGTACAGTTTTGCGTCATCATGTAGGACCTGCTGAAGGGCTTAAAAGCAGCGAAAACATGAGTGCTTAGTGGCAGATAGCAACTTTTTGTGAGATACACATTTCTCCAATGCATCACATATTTCTAACCTACTTTTGGCAGATTGTTTTATTAGTGATTTTTAATGTGGATGTTAGCAGGCCTGCCTTTTCCTGGCATGAATATCACTACTAATTTAGCTTAATGGTATAGAATTGCCCTGGTAGTAAATGACCGTGTGCACGAAGCAGCCCTTCTTAGTTTCTGTCTTTTGTTTTTCTTATTCATTTCCCATTTGCTAAAGTATTCTGAAGTGAGGCATAACTCCAGAATATTGTGCTCTGTTTGCATTTTTGCCACGGTCAATTATCAGTATGAACACCATATTTCTGCATCTTTGTTTACGGCAATGCACCAATGTGGGGATATACAGTGCTATACTATAATATACTATGCTCTACATTGCCATTTATCGTAAATGATGCAATACAAGTACTTACCTTGAGTTCAACACTCAGACTCAGGCCTACCACATAAAGAAGGCCTAAAGTACAAAGGGACTTGCTGTATCCCTCAGCATCTGTCTAGAATCAGATGAAATTCAACCAAAAAAATAAAAACCAACCAAAAAAAAAGGGTAGCAGCTGGAGTTTAACACATTTTACTTAACACATTAAGAGATGGAGTGCACTTCTATGAGTTGTGCCCCGAACAGCATGGGTTACCCTAATTCCACTGCAAAATAAGTCTAGAATCCAGTTTTCCTGTTGCAACTGTAGTCTGCAGCTCCGCAGTCACAAACAACAAAACATTATTTACATTCTGAATGATCTCAGCACAAAAGCAGATCTGCCAGCATCACTCATTGTGAATGACATGTACATTTTCTTTTATTCCAACGAGGAAAAGATAATGCAAGGATTTGCATTCTTCTGTACATCATGAACATTCAAAGGGCTGTACTGTGAAGCCAAATTTAACATCTTTTTTTCTTTTTTTCTTTTAGGATCACACAATTAAAATGAGTTGCATTTCTAAAGTGTCCATTTTAATGCCAGCTTATTTTATTTCATTGGTTTCTTTTGTTAAGACTCATAAAGTCCTTTTTCTATTACTAAAGAGAGTTTGTATTTTGTTTTTTGGTTTCCGTTTTTAGATGCATCTAAAATGCATTTATCTAACTTATAGGAGCCAGATGATATAAGATATGATACCGAAACAAAATGATAAAATGCTTTATTAATCCAAGGGAGACGTTATGAAAAAAAGAAACTGTGGTCAAATAGGTCAGCAGCACCTCCTGAATGAGATCCTTAATGATTTATTTTTCACTCTCCTCTTAGTTTTTGTTGTGAAGCTGTTGTCCATCTTCCTCCATCATCACTTCTTTGAAACATATTTCTTCACTTCTCTCATGTATAACATACTAGTTCATAGCACCTGTTGTTACTCTCTCTCAAACAGATAGCATACATTTGAGTTAAGAAAGAAGATTGTATTTACCCAGTGCTCACTCTAACTTTATCCTTTATCTATTTTCTCTTTATGGTCTCACTATACTGGTGTTTTTCCCTAAATATCACTCTGGAGTTTTGCTAATATGCTGACTGTGATATCAGATGTTCAGATCCAAAAAATGGCTGATTTTAGCTGGTGGGCATCATGATGTTATGAACACATTGCAATCTTAGAATCCACTTAGTTTCATCAGGCAATTTTCCATACATAAAGAGTTACAGACCCAAAGAAAACAAACCAGAAAGCAAGACCCTTGTAAACTTAAAGGCAGGTGAGCAGCTCAACTCCTGTAGCTTTGGGAATTAAATGCAGTTCACGACAGAGTGCCTCTCCTTACACTCATCTCCTTCTTTCTACACTTGAGCTCTATCCCAGAATGCTGCATGGTGCATCTTTAATCAGGTCATGTCTGCTTTGACACCTTCATGTCACCAGAACATGTCTCTCTGCCGCTGTGTAAAGAATAGTCATCAGGAGGCGACATGATGGAGGCATTTATAGTTTCACTCAGTGCAGGACCAATCTCTGCGTTTTAAATCAGGTGCATGTTTGTCTGCATTTGCATGTGCGGAAAGGACACTCGCATTTCTTTGGGTGACAGATGGCGCCAGCTGTTTTTAATGCAATTCAGAACTTACAATTATACTGTGCATATCTGTCCCCGCTTTGATTGCCAGGGATAAACCTATTGCTGCTAACAAGCATGAAGTCAAGCTGGCAGCAAGAGAAAAAAGTCATTTCCCCCTCCTCTTGTCCTCATCTCTCGGCAAACCTTGACATTTTCCAGCGCAGAAATGTGAAGTATTTCTTAAGTCCTTTCACGCCTCAGTAGACAAATTGGATCAACCTATCGGTTAACCTTCACAAGAAGAGGAGATAATACTTGAGCGCATTTCTTAAAAAATAAAACATAAGCACGGACGCCGTTTCCTTGTTTGACAACCTTTCATGCTCCCCTTTTCATATCTTTTTACTTAGACACACCTGCTAACTTGATTTTTTTTTCCATAAAAGCAGGAATGGATAGAGTGAGAAAAACTATGATATGCAACATGAAGAAAAAAATGTAAAAATAAACGGGCGATGCTAAAGACAGAGAGCACATGACTTTAGCTATTTTTTGTTTTTTTTTTCTCGTTGATGCTATTTTTAACTTTAAATCAGAAATAACCAGTCAAAACAGAGGGGATCTTGTGTATACATGAAAGCAAGAGGGTAAAGAATAGCAGTGCTTTATTAGAGGAAAGGGCAGATTATGTTCTGTCAGCTGACAAATGTATAAAATGTAACCCTGTCAGATACACTCAAAACTAGGACAGTTACTGAACACGTAAAGCACAAATCTCTCCCCCACAGACACTGCGGCAGATAGTATGGATGACTCCCAGCTCTAGTTTCCATCTGTCCATGTGTTAAAGAAAATCAATTATTATATATTATATAATATGTATCATAAGATCCATTTATTTTAGTATGTGAGGATGATGATTCTTCATGGATTGAGCTGCCTCTGTACTTATTCCCCTCCCTATTCTTTTGGTTTACAAGTACTATAGTGAACTGGCCAGATCTCTCTAAAACTTCCAGGTTAAAACTGATTTATCAGTATTTTCATGAGGGGCAGCCCACAAACATCTTCAGTAACAGCATCTGGCTGTAGAGGTGCACATCTTAAATCTGTAACCATTTCAACCTCCTTAAGTATAGCGTGGACCTCATCTCTGGGCTAGGCCTTATGTAGCATGGTATGAGAGAGGTAATAAAGACCACAGGGACCTGAGTAATCTTGCCAGTTATCCAGGGAACAGCCTTAGCCTCTAATCTCTGTTCAACATCCCCCCATAGTGAGACAGGCCCAGTTTTAGTGTTGTCTCCTGAATGCTTAAGGCTGGACTGCATGACAGGGTCTTAACGGATGGCAGGTGCAGCTGGTCGGACCATCAGCTAGAGGCTTTCCACCAGCGCTCGAGCACATTGGTTCACAACAAACTACTTTGGCACAACCAGAGACTGCTTTCCTCGAACTGATTGGCTGTGAGGCTCAATCCATCGGAGCCCCAAGGAGCATGTCTCCATGACCAATTTAAGAAGCAGAGTCACAACCTTCCCACACTCCCTGCCTTTGAGAGAGTGGAGTGTAGATGTGGGCAGATTAAATGTTCTTGTTAAAAGGCTGTGCCATGCCCCAGGTTATCAGCAATGCTTACAGTTATTGATTTGGAGTCATTTTTTGATTTATTTAATGTTGGTGGATGTCTATGGGAATATGTATTTTTTTTTTCCCCCGTAAATTTTCCCTCTTACTTTACAAGAATAGTTGCAAGTAAAAGCAAATGAAAGTTAGGGAAAATAAGAAATGGCACAAGATTCCTCTCACGAACAAAATCTTCAAGTATAAGATGCATTGAAGTCCGTGGATTTAGTTTGATTACCTCCACCGAGGCGAAGAGGTTATGTTTTCTCAGGCATACGTAGGCCGTCTGTCTGTCTGTTACATGGATTGAAAAATAATAGACAAATTTTGATTACATTTTTAGGAAATATCCAAAATGGCATAAGGAACAAATGATTAGATTTTGCGGATGATCTGGGTGTCTGCTTGGACCTTGGATTTTATTTTTCAGAAAGAGACATGTGGGGATACTTTGGACATGTATTTCAGATAGAACATGTCAAATACTTGCTTGCTTACACTATTCAGTTATCAGCTACAGTAGCAGAACAACAATTAATCATTCTTGTATGTATTTATATTTTTTTTATCATTTATTCGATTGGAAAAAATGTGATTAAAAGCATCATATAATGCTAAAGTAAGCAAACAGATGGCTGCATGTCAGCTGATATTGATTTATTGTATCACATGTGGAGAGCTCAGCAATGAACGCACATCTGGTCATTGCGACACAGACGCAGCTCTGGTAGAGGACACATCCATCCAGTGCAGCCATGTCCAAAATGTTGCAAAACACAGCAACAGGTCATCCAGGTCGATGTTAATCCAACCTTGTTGGTTCCATTTCATGTTGATATTCTGGATGTAGTGATCTAGAAAATTCAAAATATAAGGGGGTACCCGGTGGGCTCTTTTTTTGTTTTTTTTTGACTCAGGTGAGTCACCCCTATGTGTGTTTTCAAAGGTCTGTGCTCTCTGAATGCTTCTCATTCACATATATTTCAAATCTTTACCTATTGACCTAAAATTGACCTGAGAGTCTCTGATATGTATTTGTGTTTTACAGGAAACTTAAACCGTGTGCTGGAATCCTTCACCTCTCATCTTGGAATAGAAAGAGGAGAGGGTCAGTAAGGGATATCTGTGTTGTTTCAATAAGAAGAGGAGGCTTTTTTTTCCCTCCTCCCCCTCTCACTGGGCTCCACTCCAGGCCCAGCTGTGTACCTTCCACTGTGGGCTGAGCATCTCCCTGCATACTGAAGACATTACTAGCCACAGGTCAAAGTGTCACGCTGTGGGAATTATTCCACTTCCTGTACACACACATTTTAGTCTGAGATCTTGGATAAACAGAACCAGATGCCTTTAATGGGAGGACTGATAACTGTTACAACTCAACTCGTCATACCTGGCTGAACTGGGGCATATAAGTGTGTTTTGACACAATCCAAAGTTCCCATCATCGTTATCATTATAGCCACTTCCCCCACTCTGGGTTACCATTAGGCATGATGATGACGGCATGGTTGAGAGCTCCCATCCTCCCCACTCCATTCTCCTTCAAAAACACTCCTTTTAAATGGTTCACCTTGACATGGGGAGAACTTTCGAAACATCTGTGAAAAGATTAGCTGTTTTTTAAGAGAGACATTCATGCACTTTTGAAAAGATGCCTGCATTTAGAATCAATTATGAATATGCATACCCACTCAAATATTAGCTGACATCAGCAGGCTAAAGTTGCAGATATAAAGATTTCTTGGTATTCTGTTTTTGTGCTGCTGGATTTTCCAAGCTGAAAGGAAAAGATATGATTTCAAGTCCGATTCAGTTGGGGAGGGCTTGTCTTTGAGTGGGAGAATGCTTTAAGATCCAAGACAGTGGGAGGAGTGGGTACAGCTATGTATCCGCACAGCGGATTGACTTCAGGGCTGAGAACAAGACCTCTGTTTAAACTAAGGGAACAGAAGAAATAAATGAGCTCTGGCTTTCAGTGGTCAGATGGTGAGCTTAGATCATGAGCTGACTCTCAGCTTGCTTTTCCTCTTCATATATTTTTCTGATAAGTATTTTTCTATCCTCTCAGAACTCTTCGTCTCTCCATATGAATTCCGCTGTGTCTCTGTTCACTTTCTATGTTTAGCCTAGTACATACATTACAACAGTGTGTTCATTTATAGAACACCAGTTCTTTATAATTGGTGTT
Organism: Craterocephalus stercusmuscarum; assembly: GCA_037177115.1. Classification (NCBI taxonomy): domain Eukaryota; kingdom Metazoa; phylum Chordata; class Actinopteri; order Atheriniformes; family Atherinidae; genus Craterocephalus; species Craterocephalus stercusmuscarum. The sequence continues at coordinate 13,926,610 of JBBDHI010000007.1, forward strand.
TCTGTGGCTGAGTCCAGTAACTTTTCTCCAGAATTCATCTCCTTCAGACAAGCTGGCAGCTTTCCCGTAGATAAATCCTTGGTGCGAGTCGCTGAGAAGGAGGCCAGGGCCCATGTTTGCAGGCAGATTGCACATTTGAAGGAAAAAAAAAATAAAATCTTTTAGAGAACTAGACACCACATTGTCTGTTGCACTCTGTGTTCCTTTGCCTTTAAATGTGTTGGTTGAAGACATGTCATCTGCAGTTTGCTGTTGTTTTCAAGGCCTGCTCATTTTTTCTGGTGCACGATGGCAGGGCTCACCGGATGGCTTGTGTCCGGAAGTGAACATGTGGTAGTGTTTAGCTTTGTAATGCCCAGGGTTTTATGGACGTCTTGAGGGAGATATTGCATGGAAGGCAACCAGGATGCTGATTCTGGGCCAGCAAACATACTGGATGTCCAAGTGTTGGAGAACTCTTGTTATCACAGAGCTTCCCAAGGGTATACCTCAGTCCAAGGCCTACAGGCATGGATGCCAACTCATTGCTAATAAGCCAAAACTTTTTTTTCTTTTTTTTTTTTTTACTCAAATATTTATGTATGTTTTCTCTGAAACCGAACAATTCGGTGACTCCCTTTGGCACAGAGCAATCTTTAACTCCCCTTCAATTAATGTAATGTTTGGCAGTTATGCTCATCAGAGGCTTTTCTTCATGTGGTTATCTTGGCCGGTTTTAATAGGGAATTTTTCCTGTGTTTTGTTTAAACTTAATATTGTAACACTTGCGTTTTGACATGCTTCTCTGAGCACCGGAACTTGCACAGCACATCAGTTAGAAATCTTAACCAGCATTGACTCGTTGTTCCATTTTTCTTCCCGGTCATGCATTTCCTGTGTCATGCCGAAAGCATTTGATCGTCGTATTTCTCTCCGGGAATCGTCTGGCCCAAAAATCAGCTATTTGAAAGTTGAGTTCGGCTCAGCCCAGCACTGTGTCATGCTTCGGAGGCATTGTTCATAATTTAACAGACTGTTTGCCTGGATTCAAATCCGGTCCTATCACAGTCTCTCATGTAATTCCACCAAACAACAATTAATATATGTTGGTTCTGCTTGCGTTTGCTTGTAATTAAGATTTTGTTATCACTGTGTTTTCATCTGACAGGCTGGCACAGAAATAGTGTATCCGTATGAAAGGACTCCATTGTACACAACAGCTTCAAGGAAACCAACGGGCTGCCAAAAGCCCTCCCACATTGTTCCCATCACAAATGGCTTTCTGCTGTGTTATTGCTTGAGAGATCCTATTGACAAATATAACTCTTTGCACGAGGGATGGCATTGTTGTCACAGTATTACATTTTAGCCACTGGGCAACTAGTAAAACACGTTTACATATTGGCAAAGACGTGTATCAGCTGTTTCAGACCTGCAGTGTTGGACAGGTTAAGCTTCCTCGGCTGAAGAACGAATGGTACGAGCTTTGGAAAAAAAGGAAAAACAAAGTAAACCCACCCACCCCCAAATAAATAGATACATACATAAATAAATAGAAGAACAATAAGAAAAAAGAAAGTTGGGGTTGGGATTTTCTGTAACTTTCTAACAGTTTTTGTTTTTTTGGGTTAATTCATGGAGCTTACTTTAATGTTGTGGCTAACCATCTGGATATGTGCCACTTGCGTTCATCCTTTCCACACACCTGGGACTCTGACTAGTGTGGCAGCTTGAATGTGTGAAAGCCCTCCAGGGCCCATCAGTTCACATGCAGAGCGCAGAGGAAGCATGTGACTTGTGGCATAATTGAGTCAGCCAGCAAATGCTGTAGCAGAAATCAACCTACTGAAGGCACCGCTCAATACCCAGCTGGAGAGCTCGGAGTTGCATAGGATGGCGTCTGGAGGAAATTTGCCTGTTTCAGAATTGTAAAGGCACTGTTTTCCTATTTAACTTCATAATGCATGGAACCCTGGAGGCAAGGGTGAAGACAGCTGACCAGAGTGCTGAGAGCACCCTGCTGAGGGAGCAAGGTACCGCACTGAGAGATTAAAGTGGCAGTAGAGGGAATAGATAATAGAGGTTTTAGAGAACAATCTGGTACAAAAAAGCAGCCAAATTCTCATTCTCAGTTTAAGTTGTTCTCTGTCTCCAGGGCACTCTCTGAGGGAGATCGATGTTTCTTCGTGCTCTTTATTTTCATTGGCTCGCTAATTTCTTTTTTTCCTAAGTCTCTTTCTACAGAAGACAAACAGCATTATTCCTTGGTGCCAAACTCTCACTGGCTCAGTGTATGTGAGGCAGGATTCTGTAGAAGCGCCGTTGTTTTCATTGGATTTATTTATGAAGTGATTAATATTTATCTTCTCTTCATTATCTGGTGGATTTGGAAGAAACTTGATTAAAGAGGATAACAAAAACAAAACAAAAAAATAAACTGTGGACACACCATAGAGGAGAAATGCATGTACCTGGAAAATCAAAGCCATAAAAAGATAAGAATATAAGATGTACTGTACTTACATTTAATTACTTATGCTCCAGAATCCCCGGGTACCGGGGGCAAAAGGGGTTAGCGTCTAAAACCTTGTGGAAACCATGTCTATGACCTCCAAACACAGTTAAGAGAATAATAATTATAAAAGCACATAAACACATGCAAACACAAATTATGTATCCCCCTATGGTTTTGTCTACTTTTTAGCTACTTGGAATAAAATACCCCCAAAGAAACGCTCCACTGTAGTAAAGGTACTGGAGTTGATTTAAGACAGTGGGAGATAGTTGTGTGTCCTAGATGCCTCATCAGATGATGGGGGTCGTATTCACTGCTGAAATGTCCCAAACACAGCCTTACTAAGACATCTGGAACTTTGTTGTTTCATGAAATTTAGCACAGATTATGTCCACATGTTGAGTCATGGGTTTTGGTTTTTGTCTACTGCAGCATTTAATATGCCCAAAATATTTTGGAGTGGAGAACATTCCTTACATTTATTTATTCCAATGTTCTATTCTCAATAAATTCAGCCCAGTGGCATCTGTGTAGGTTGCGAAATGGAGCTGTTGTGCATGAGACTTGTTTGGATGCATCCCAAAGGTGCTCAGTCACACTGGGACCTACAGTGTAAGCTGTCTGGAAACCCAATCTGTGCACATGGGCTCTGTTCTGTGTTCAAGTTGCTCCACAGGAGTTTCAGGGCAATCTGAGCCTGTGCTGTTGAGGGATGCTGTTGTTATAGGTGCACTTAATCTGCAAAACTGAAGCAGTGGGTTGTAAGTGTCAAAGCCTCATAAGATTGCTTGTACTCACAGTTTTCTTGAACCGTGGGAATACAGAGCAATCTGATGTTCTAGCTCTAGCTTTCCTTAGTAACTCCCACCTCGCTTGTGAATGAACTTGATTTAGTGTTTATCAAAACAGATTTCTCCACCTGGAATGGATCATGGTTGCGAAATGTGTTCCCTTCCTAATGGGTTTATTGGTACCCAGACTGACGGTACAAGCCGTGTCTTTTTAGTTTCTATGACAAATCCTTGGATCTGAGGGTTTCTCCTGAACTTAATGGTTAGTTCATTTTCAGCATCTATTTGGATCGGTTCATAAAGCCTCCAGCTCGGGCCGTCGACCAATGTGTTTGCGTGCAGCCAGCACATGTACTTAAATCAGCTGTACTGCATTTCTGTTTGCTCTTAAAATAATAGTTGACTATTCAGACACAAAATCACAGCTTTGTACCACGTGTTGTGTCGGTTTAAACTTACACCATTTTAGCTCAACTTATGGAGTAAACAACCGCATCCCTGTTGTGATTTGTTGACAGCACACAGCAGAGTTAGGCAGGTGCCTTAAGCGCTGCTTCTTCAGGCTGCCCAGGAGATGTTGCCTCTTTGATTCTTTCTTCAAATATGCAAGCCAGCACTAAGGGAGCAGATTGTTTGTTCTAGATTTCCTTTGAGACTCCCACCTTGGGCTTAAACAGAGCGGTTGTGATGATTAGCAACAAAGTGTGCTGCTTCCCATAAAGCATCAGCGGAGAGAGAGCGATCTAAGGAATCTTTCTCTTCTTTATTGTGAAAAATAAAACACTTTGCTCGGTACTGTACTTGGACTTTACAAATGTTGACCTGTCGGCGTGCGCATGGACATGTTTTTTATGTTTCAAATAAAGAGAAATTTGTGCTGACGTTGTGTTTCCTCAGCATTCAGACTCAACGGTGCCTCCTTTATGAAAACAAGGTCTTCTGAATCAGTTTGTCTTCTGTGTTCAGTCTCTGGCTTAATGTTGCTTTCTTGGATTTGTGTGTGGGGGGCAGTTTGACAGAGGGGGTAATGGAAGAGAGATGTGCTATCAGCTGCCTACTCTGGCAGTGACAGAAATGTTGACATTCACAAACAAATGGAAAGTGGAGCATGGTTGACAGCACTCTCCTCTGATCAGAATGCAAAGCTATTGCACATTTGGGTCCATTTTTTTTGTTCTATTTTGCTAATCAATGACTTTGTTGTTCACCACATAATGTATGCTGCAATCAACTAAAGCACCACATTTTAACTTTCTCAGCTGCAGAATTTCTGTGTATTTTGTATATGAAGATCTCTGACACAATGTCTGCACACAGTTTTTGTTATTTTTTTCTTCTGGTTGTGTATCTAGTTGTTTGGTTTTAAGTACAGTTTTTTATGAATCTGTATGCAGAATGCACTGTATGTAACATGGCTGATATTTCAAAATTATACATCCAATGTCTCTGCAGTTCTGACTGGTTAGTTTGGTTTT
>JBBDHI010000007.1:13931469-13941695 GCA_037177115.1 Craterocephalus stercusmuscarum
CTTTCACAATTTCCTCTTAAATATGTTTTTGAGTTTAGTCACTGGGTAAGTTAATCATGTATTTTTATTATTATTTACATTGCTAAAGCAGTTATATTCAGCCTTTTAACAAAGTCTTAGGCATATATTATTACCAAGAGGAAATTGTGAATTTTTTTTTGCCTTTTTTATTTCTTGCAGTGAAAAAAGATTTGAAGGACGAGGCTGATGCTGGTGTACCGCAATTCAAGAAAAAGGCCAAGGAGCTTCGTATCCTGGATGCAAAGACAGCACAGAATCTTTGTAAGTTGATAGTTATGTGTTATAATTACACGTTTAACACCATTACATCACGTCCTTTTCATTCTCTGCCGGATATATCCGTGTTACTTTTTGCATCTCAGCCATTTGCATAGTTTGCTGTGGATGGAATAGGAAATCAGAGGCTTTTTACGTGAATCACTGAGTTTATTTCTGGGAGTCTGGGATTTTTTGCTGGCTGTAGTATAGGATGCAAGACACACCTTGTCTTTGTAACTGCCTGCAAAGTAAAATTTTACACAGCTGACTACTGAATCTCCATGTGGGTCTTTTGAATCTCTAGCAGCCTAAGTGGACGACTATAAACATTTATTTAATGCCTGTGTATTTACTTTACCTGCCAAGTTTCCCTTTATGTTTACTTTACATGTGGGTCTGGTATCACGAAGGTCCATGTGGCACCAGCATGAGGATGATACAGAGACATGTGTTTGTACTGGAGTATCTGTGTGTTTGCGATTGTGTGCATTACCAAAATCATGTCGGTGCGCTTGTGAATGGGCTGTGACAATGTTGATAGGTGTCACTGCCATGTCTGATTACAGACGCAGCAGATGGGTTTGGAATTTGGCAGGAAGTAAAAATAAGTGTGGAAAACCTCACCTTCACAAAGGAGATGGTTGGGAAGCATGTTGTCGTACACAACCGCACAGCTCTCCTGAGCCGCCTTGACACACACCATAGCATCATAGATCATCTTCACTGCCAGCTGCTGAACCTGCCGAGTTCCCTTTTCAATTCTGATGTGAAGGTTCAGTGACTGGGATGGGTAGTGGCAGAAAATGAGTGATTGTGATGTCAGTGTCACTTTATGTTCCCCGGTATAATGATTATGCATACAACTATCAGATAAATTGTATCAATCTGTCTATGAAAACTTCCGCCCAGCACTGTCAGTAAGCTGCAGGATGGCTTGCAGCTAAACACCCAAATAATGCAAATTGGCCAATTTTAGAAAGACGTTCACAGCTTAAAGGGACATTTTTTTTTTTTTTTGGTAATGTTTTTCCTCTTTGAAGATTAGCTGCATAACTATAGTCACTGATATTGGACTTTAGGTGCTTAAAGTGTTTAAACGTTCTGTAACATCCAGATTGAATTACTTTACCAGTTACACAGCACAAGAGAAGAAGTTCTATATAGATTCATGCAAAATAAATCACGGTCTCACACATTGTCCAGAGTTTTATTTTTAACACTCAGATAAACTGTACAAAAAATGTAGACTTGATATTTTCGAACTGAAAATGAAATGTTATGAGGAATTTAGGGTCTAAGATGGGCCTCATAGGCAAAGTCACATCATATGACTTCCACATTTTATAGTGGGCTATAAAATATCTGAACTCCTTCATCGTAAGGACCTCAAATCTTCCAAAGCAATTTAAAAAACTTGTTTATTTAGCTATATTGTCTAATTTGTTTTCAAAGAAAACTGTAATTGTAACTGTTTAAAAGCATGAAAATAAGCAGTAGCTGTGGAAAACCACTGTGTCACACAGTTGGTTTCTGAACAGTAGCAGCTGTTGAAAAGAGGGGTGCATCCCTCTTATTGCAATCACTCAATGAAAAAAGAAAGAAAAAAATTGTGAAAATAGTCCTAAACAGTTTAGCATTGGGCTGACAGGGGTAAACAGTTTTGCCCTACTCTTTTGCTCAAAACTAAAGTTTCATTAAAGGTTCAGTGCATCTAAGCAAGATTTAAGACAACTGTTTACCTGCTGTGCAGGGTTGTTTTTGTTTTGTTTTATTTGACTTAATTTAATTTATTTTAAGCCAAAGCTCACTCCTAAACCTCATTTTGCTCCAGAATTTCCACTCACAGACACATACCTGCACCGCAAGCTCATTAAATACTCACAGAGCATGTAGCAAAGTAAAGCAGGACACTGTAAATGGATAGTTAATGTGACATAAGTTATATCCTGATATCATGATTTTATATGCAATACGTTTTCAATTAAAAAACAAGAGAAAAAGACTATCCCTCTGTTTGTTGCCCATCAAATACAGACATCAGGTCCCACTGCTACAGTCATATAGCAGCTGTTGGGTGACTCTTCCAACTCATTACCAAAACTCCACCTGTGACTTCCACCTGGATCCACCATCAGCTCCAGTTTCCAATATAGCCACCCACCTGGAGTATAAACCAACCACCAGGCTTCCCCCCTGAGGCAAATACACTCTGGCCGTTTGTATCCCCCCCTAAACAAAAAACATGTTGCTTTCCCAGATGATACACACATATCCTGCCTACAATTATAATTCTCACTGTGGTAGCACTTTAATTTCAGATTTGCTGACATATATTTAAAAAACAGAAGAAAGACAAAATATGTTACTGGGGTACAACACAGGGAAATGTTGATGTTTTCCTTTCTTTTTTCTGTCAGGGTGACACAGTTTGTCCAAGTGGCAAGCAAACTGTGGCCATTTTGTCCGAGGAGCGATGAGTGCTGAAATGTCTATTTGAAGCCTGCAGTCTAATAAAAAAGGATAGAAAATGACTCTCTTCTCTCTACATCACAACAGCAATTTTCTTGGGCTCGTTCCGCCTGCCTTATGAAGAGATCCGGGACATTGTGCTGGAGGTAGATGAGGAAAGACTGAGCGAATCACTCATCCAGGTAAGACTGATGCTCAGCGGTGTGTTGGCTCCTTCACTCACTCATACACACACTTATTTTTGCACTGAAATGTGCGAGTGTGTGTGTGTGTGTGTGTGTGTGTGGCCGTCATGGGGAAGTGTGCTAGAGGGAAAAATGGAAGAAAAAAAAAGTGCATTTTCCCTTGCATTCATGTCAGAAGGTAGGTTTAGAATCCCGCTGCCTGGTGGATAGCTCGGTGACCTCATTTTAAAACCAGCCTTATTTTGTTTTTGGCACGAGTCAGTCTGCTCATTCTCATGTGGACTGCAGAGACCCCCCCTATTCTTCCTCTTATAATGGATGGTGAAGGACAAGGCTTGGCAAAGTCTTCTCAACTCCACCCTCCTTCCCTCTTTCCTTTGTCTTAAACCATGATTGATGAGCTTCCTAAAGGCTACTTGTTTTTGTTCCCATTCTATTTCTTTCTTTCTTTCTTTTTTTTTTTCTTGTCTGAGAAAGCATTAATTGAAAACAGGGTGGGTGCATCTGAGGTGAAGAGGCATCACTGGGTAACATTAGACTCAATTTACACTGTTGTTTTTTTTTTTTTTCAGTGTCCTTGTGACTAAAGGAATTGTGTTGTCCTGTGTTTTATTTCATCAGTAGGAGGAGTAGACCCAAAAAGAAAAAAAAAAAAATTAGATTTTAATCAAATCTTGGCAGTGATGCATTGTGCTGTGAGCAGTTTATTTTCTTTCTTTTTTTTTCTAAAAGCGGCAGTGGGCATTGTTCAAGTGCTGATGTTGAGCCGATGTCCAGAGGTCTTAGAGGAGGGAAAAAATGGCTGTTTCTGTTTTTCTTTACTGATATATTCTGTATGTCTTTCCCCACATAGCTTATCAACAACACAAAGCAGATACTCTGTCGGCCTCCCACTGCTTGGAACATAGACACCAGTATCTGGTCGAGAGGTAATATATATTTAGATGGGGCCCATCCAGAGAGCCGCCCTGCAGGGCTATTATTTTGAGCTCTGATAACCTTTAATAGGTTGGTAATCTGGCAGAAAGTACAGAGTGTACATTATGAGATGGCACACCCCCCTTCTGCTTTGTGAAAGAGAAAAGAAGTTAAGGTGTTGACCTTTTTCCACCTTCAGCCTTTCAGTAGTCTCTATCTGCCAGCAGGAGAGCCATGTCCCAAGCTAATCCCCACCAGGCCCTTATTGGACACAGCACCAGACAAATGACTGGGCTGGTATAAAGAAGTCTGCTCCAGTTACAGGGAGACTTACTCCATCCGCCATCAAACAGCTGCCATTAAACTGACCCTGATGGAACTACTGATAGCAGCTACACAGCGGGTAATCTAGAAGTCACTGCCACGACACTGAACAAATGCTGCCAAAGTAAAGTGATTAACAAATAAAGAACAGACAAGGGAAGAAAGGAGTTGGGGAATAGACATGAATAAGCTGCAGTTTTGATTTGCACATTTGCGCTGTGATACAGTTTTTCAAGTAAAACCAGCTGCTGTAACCTTCAAGTTCTTTTTATGTTCTCACTCTGAAGTAGATGATGTGAATCGGGAGTGTTCGCAGTGACTGGTGGCTAAGGTTAGTCACAAAAAGGATGTTATTTTTTTTCCACATGCAAGTAGCTAGTCATCCTTTTGTAAAGGATTTCTCATTGTTGCATTTACCTCCCCCATTTCCTTGTTTAGTAAATGTGATAATGGGGCAGTATGGCTTCTAACAAAGAAACATGAAAGCAAGTATCTGAGTCAGCAGAGGCATTTGGGAATCAAGATAATGTCAAAAAGTCCTGAATTAATATATTGATGCAGAGGGATCCCGCATCTGCCAAGTGCACTGCTGTTAAAGACAAACTACTTGTTACTTTTCCTGTTTTGATTTACTAGCCAGACTGATCCCATATATACCTTCAGTGTTTCTTCTATTTTCAAAACAGTTCCACCTCCAGTCATGGGAGAAAGGCAGTAGATCTTTCAGTTCTAATGATTTATATACCAGGACATACATAAAAAAAATCATTGTGTCCATAGTTGATGTTTAAATAAATACAGACGTATTAAACTGCATCTAGTGATTTTGAAGCTGCAGCAGCTTGCAGGGCCACCTTCAGCAGTAACAAATTGGTTTCATGTGACAAGTGATGTGATGTTATCACTGTCTCACATTGTTATAGAGGAGGTTTCGCCCGCGCTTCCTTACCATGTTGTTTCAGTTCATTGATATTTGCAGACATTTGTTTGTACTTGGCTCTCTCGAGGTCCCGCCTCAGCATTTCAATCAGCCCAGGGTCATTATTTTGTGCCACTGCAAGAGCTTTATTCTGTTCTTGTTCAGCCATTTTGTTGTTGATTTGCCGGCGTGTTTGGCTTGTTGTGAATGAGCCGCTGTGCATTTTGACCAAACACCTTTACTTTGGTCTCATCTGTGTAAAGGTCATTGTTTCACAAGTCTTATGGTTTGTTACTACCTAAGCCACGGTGCCATGTTCTTTTTAGAGAAAAGAGGCGCCTCTTTCTAATTGTACCATCATGGATTTTAAGGCTCCAGCTCTTGTGTGATTTTGCAGTTTTTGTTAATTGCACAATCTGAGCTTGCTGGGACATCTAATTCTTATATAACTAATTCCAGACTGATGGAGGGTTTGCTGTGGAGCACTGTCTGTAGACCAAAGCACCTACCTCTGCTCCACCCCCTCCCACTGATTGCTCGCTATTCCAGCGCTACTGGGAAATGCAAGGCCAATGCTAGTCCAGGTTCTGTTCCTTTCTTTATCCGGCAGCTTCTTCACCAACAACCGTTGCTTATTTTGATGTAACGTCGGATCCTGGTCATCTTCTGTTGAACGTTTTGTCTCCGCTGTCCGCCATTTTGGTTTGAAAATATGTGCTGCTTTTGCTCACTGGTTTTTAAAGGAGGGAGAGCCCAGGGCTCCAAGAGGAAGGAGAAGGTGGCAATTCACACAAACCTACATGAAAGTGCCGCCAGACCAGCTGGTAAACACAAGGCTGGAGATTGATACAGAGACACGGTGTGTGACGTTAAGCTATACTTTAGATGGAATTGCACGTCTAGCTTTTCAGATAGCGATTTTTAAAATTCTCTCAATTTATAAATTATGAATTTTTGCGTCTTGCCCCTTTTTGAGTAATTTGAGCCAAAGACATAAAAACAGGTCAATGAAGTAATTTTCTAAATCTTCTTTTCAATTAAAGTCAAGCAAAATCAGTTCAACAACCCAGAAGGAAAACATCCACTGTATACAACCAATAAATCATCTATTGTGTTGTGTTGTGCTTTAAATGTATTCATGTGTTTCATTTGAAGGTTGAAAGACTTGGCAAATTGTTTGTGACAGTACGCACAATTCGCTCCACACACAACAGTCAGAATCAGTTTTGCAAAAAAAAAAAAAAAAAAAGAAAGGAAAAGCAAAAACTGACATGGGTAATTTTTATTTACACAAAAATATTGCTAATTGTATACTTAGATTACCATCCTGGTGTAACAAGAATGAGGTGATTCTAAAGTCAAATCAAGCAGAAATGAGCTCAGGAGTTAGACAAGCAAGGAAGCAACACATGCCAGAGAAATGCAGTTACAGCCGTAGTTAAAACTATACAGAGGCACTGAAGGGGAGCAAAGAGACCTCCTGCTGGGTGACACAGTCCTGAGTGTGGGCTCCATCTGCACAGTGCTCATCTACACTCATTACGCTGATTAATCACTCCACACCACCCACTTTCAGCCACACGCCAATCACCATTTATCCACATAGACAGATGCACACACTTACTCAAAATAAGGACGCTACTGCATGGCTTGGCAAATAATGAAAGGAACTGAATTCACCATCTTGCTAATGTTAGAAGGAGTGGGTGATTGTGTACACCTAAAATAATAGCAAGTAAATAATGGAGTTTAGATGGCGGTTGAATGAAAGCAGTGCATGCAGCTCTGTGCAAAAACTTTTGAAAGCAACTAATAATAAAATCATGAATAATTATCATTCCTGGGTTCAATAATAAAATCATAAATAATTATCATTCATAAGTTAATTTAGATAAGGTAGTGTAAACAGATTAAATAAGATTCTTGTATCCACCGTTTACTCTGCAAGCAACATCACTTCTTCTATTTTTATCAGGGTTTCCCTCTTGAAAGTTTTGCATACCTGGCAGTCTGCACAGAGGAAAGCCTTAACAGACGTGCTGGGTTGCCATATTGCTGAAGTTGGCTTTGGTCAGATGGTGCTGCAGGCAGTGTGGTATTCACGTTTTTGTGTTAAAATTGATGCATTGGGCATTTAAAGGAACTCTGTTAACCCTGTACTCATATCAGGACAAGAAATGGAAGCTAACAACAAGGCTGACACTGTATCACAAAATGGATGGATTGTGTCTCGCCAGCGGACCACCACACCTTTTTATTTCTAGGGCAAACAGGGTTTCACATAGTGTTGTCCTTTTTTTTATTTATCTTGTTTCCATTGTTCAGAATCTAAGAGTCCCTAAAACATCTGCATATAATATACAAGATAAAATCTGTATTACTTTCCTATCAAATGATGTTTAACTAGTATTGAGATTGTGCAACTAAAATTCACAAGGCAGCCTCTAATAGTCATTCTTTACCCACAGATATGCTGTCATTGCATTGCCACTTATATGTTACCTTTTTCTTTTACTACAAATGTGATATGTGTTTTTATTCTTACATGATACATTGCATTTTCTCACTTATTACTTGTTATTTTTGTAGCTGTTTCTGTCCTCTCAGCAATAATGAACAAGCCAACCTTGAACGAATAAAAACTTTACCAGGTGTTTGCACAAAACATGTCCATGATGACGGACAGGGATGAAGTCCTGCCATTATCAGTGGCTCAGTTTCAATTGGTTTTGTAGCACTTGATGAATATAAGCCTCTGCAAAGCCATTCCATTCATGATTTAGGCTATGACAGTGAAGCAGGGAATTAATAAACGGAGGGTATAGTGAGAATGAAAGGAATAGAGGAAGCAAGAGGTGTTCATAATGTATCTGAAACTCTGTAACTCAATCTTATTATCTTCCTCCTCCGTCGACACGTCTAATGTAATGATTTGTCAGCAGAATGTGGCAGTGCGCTGGCCTTGAAGTACCCCTACGATGTGTCACCCTGGCAGAGTGGATAGATAGGAGTTGATTGGCTCTCCTTATTCTGCATTAGGGCCCATCAACGCCTCAGAGATGATGTACACATCCCTGAATGCTGGCAGACAGTCCTGGCTCCCACCATTCATCTGTGCTCCATATAATTCCTCGCCATTCCACACTTATTTTCATTTTCATGCGCTCGGCGTGCAAACATACGTATGGTCCATGCAAATGGATAGATGTGTCAGTTATCTCTTTGTCTTCTGCTCCCTGTGAAATTGTGTCATTTTTCATGCAAACAATAAATACGCGTTCGTTCCCTGCTCGTATGAACACACAATCACATTTGTATGCAGTCTCCCTCTCTGTCACACTCTTTGTCTCTGTTTCTCATTTGCCTACAATATTCATGGCGCTGGTGGACAGAGGTCACTTGTATATATCAGGTCAGCTTCATCAAATTTAGAGCGACGTCAGAGTCACCGCGCTATGATGCCCGTATAACAATGAGATAAGGAAGACAATGAAAAACAACAATACACATTGGCTCAGTGGAAGCAGGTAGAGTCTCAGAAAGCCTGGCAAAGGTCCACTTCTAAAGAACTGACAGGTTGACAAAGCTATTCATTGCTATCATTGCCGGGTAACAGAATCAGCAAGGGAGGGCTCCTCTGGACCTTGTTTGTGTGAGAAGAGTCAGGTCCATGTGCTTTGGGCTTCAGGGCCCTGGTTCTATTGTGCAGTCTGGCAGTAACAGGACAGCTAGTCTCCTAGTTTGTTTTTAGTGGTACCCTGTCTGGGTGCACATCCTTGCTCTCCGGTATTGTTGACATCACAGCATGAGTTTGCTCATGACCTTGCTGTTATTGATTTAAGCTGGCTCCCCTTCGGTGTTCCAATTTCCCCACATCCTCTTTGTCCCAGAGTGACAGCTTATGATGGTGAAATGATGGCGTTTTCTCCCATGCGCCTACAGTTCTTGCCAACTTTGAAACCAGACAGAGTCCAGATTATAGTGAACACTTAAACACTGGAAAAGTTCATGTTGTGATCAGCGAGTTGTTTGTATCAGCCCCTGATTGGGAGCTGATATGATGCAGCTGTATGTGACTGATGGATCGGGATCACTACGACAAATATATTATTATATATGTCCATGAGCACTTCAGCCTGAATAAAATCTGTTTGGGGGAAATGTTGAGATGTTTTAGTCAGTAAACAGAGGGAAAACGTTAACCTGCATGTTGTACAAGTTCATCACATAAGATCAATGGAAGTTTTTCTTCTTAAATCTAAGAATCTTTGCTTTGGAAATTGAAGAGTGAAACTGCAAGAAGGCTTTCTCTCTGCCGTTGTAAAATGAAAGTAGAGATGAAAATTGGCAAAATGAGATCAAATATGTGACCATGATGTTGTTTTACTCAGTTTGGCATCTCTGACAGGGAGTGTGTCCAAAGGCATTGTTGGAAAGATTTCTTACTTACAGTTGAGGGGATTAGGTGGTATTGATTTTAAGGCTTTTTAGATTACTACTTTGCAAATATATTCTGTAAACTTTAGAGCCTTGTTTTTTTTTTTGCCCATTTGGTTTTATTTTTCTTGTACAAAGGTTTTGCTGCACTACCATGCCTTCCCTCGCTGCTTGATCTTAGAAGCTGTTCATTGTATAAAAACTATTTGGTTATCTACAGTAGATGCTGACTATCTTTTTAATCCTCCCCCAGGCACATGCACTATTTCAAGGCTTTTTTATTGCCATCAAGCACAGTTCCTCATGCATTATAAATAGTTTAGCATTTGCAGGGCCAATTGGTAATGTCTCCTTGTTGCGTCAAAGCTGGTAATTACACTGACTTCAGTGAGGCGGTGCTAATGTGTAATTATAAAGGTTTGTGTTTAGTTATGGTTACTTCAGTATTCTACAGAAATTCTAAAGTATTCTGAACATAAACACAATGAAGCTGGCTTTTGTATAAATATTTGCAGGCAATCAGCTAGATCAAAAATGTGGGCTTTGAATTGATGTTGGGAATTTTTTATCAAGTTATTTACAGGATTCCTCAATGTCTATTTAAAACATTCTTAGAGATGTGCTAGTCTTTAATCTCATACAGTAAATGTTAGATCTATGAGTGTGTCCCATAGGTCAGGCTAAAAATACAAACT
>JBBDHI010000007.1:13991257-14004321 GCA_037177115.1 Craterocephalus stercusmuscarum
GCAACATTCAAAATAAATCTCAATTTTCTTTATAACCTTAGGCGACAAGGCAAGAACACTGCTTGAATGATTGGTATTATTTGTCTATAAATCAAAATGAAAATTGCCCCCTTTTACAAACGGCTGAATAGAAAGTTGACATCTTCGCATTATAGTGGTTGATTTGGTATTGGGAGCTATGCGGCATTTATTTACTTTTTCTCCCCTGGCAGTTTGCTTGTAGGAAATGGGGCAAAGCTGAATGAAAAATGTTTAGCCTTTCTTTGTTTTCTTCTTTGGGAATAAGGAATGTGCCGGCAAGTCAGTGTTACTAAGTTCCTATCGATGAATATGTTTAGTTAAAATTCTGCCTTTCAAGTAGTTTTGCTTTCTTCCCCACACATCTCACACCCTTTTCCACCTCCCTGTACAGGTCTTCCTCACTGCCATTACCCGGATGTACAGCCCATCCCCCATCCTCTGTTTCGCCTCTGATCCACTTGGAATGTGTTCAGAAGACACTCATGTTGCCATATTCTGTCCCCTGAAAGTTGCTGGGTTATTTTGGTGTTAATTTTTACTAACGACATCCCAGAAGAGTTGCTGCTTAATTCTGGAAACACTGGATAATCAGAACAAAGATGCACAGTAGCACATGCTACATGTTTCTTTCTACAAGGCTTTCGCGGGCTAATATATACCAGTTTATTTGGAAAATGGAAATAAATGCATTTGTTCATTGTATCCAGTTCAGCAGCTATATCTGTGTCAGTGTGTCTCAACAGTGAGCAGTTCCCCTGTAAACAATAGGCTGCTCTGAAGTCCCATGGCTTCTCTCTGATCCTGTTAACAGCTCCCTTGAAACACCATAGCAGTTTGCTTGAGCCACTATTTCTTGGCTACTGTAGTTACTATAATCAGTGTTTCAGCCAAACCATTACCCAGTACTATCACTCAGGCCTCAAGCTACTATAACACCACTATCAGAAGCCACAGTGCCAGACAAAGACCTCCCTGTGGCTCTGTGTGAATGTAATTGTCTCTTCTCTTGCATCATTTGCCCACCTCTCTCACTGTTCACTTTTCTTTTTCACCATTAGTGAAGCTAATATCAGAGCATGTGCATCTCTAAGGCGCTATCAATACAGGAGCAGGCTATGTGATGCTGAGCTCCACTCTCCCCCCCTCTCTCTCACCCCCACCCAGTGTCATTCCCACAAGTCAGCTCTTTGGGAATTGGGGAGGAAGGATTGTGAATCTCCCATTCCGTGTGTATGCAGCCAGTTAGCTGTAAAGGCGAATAATTACAGACTTCACCCAGCACCCACACTGTATTGCTTCTAGACTGACATACAGTCGGCACTTTGTGAACATGTACTGTAGAAGAGTTAGGGGGTTGTGTATTCGGCTCGGAGCTGTTGAAGTGCATTTGATTCACAATACTGCCGTCATTTCTCATTGTTGGAAGATGAGAGTGAGATCAAGCCCAAGCTGTGGAACTGATTTAAGCGAAGACAGAGTAGAACCTCATATAGCCAAGGCAACATCCCATGACAGCTTGTCTCTTATCCCACCCCCTCTGCTCTTCACTTGCAGTGCATGAACTAACTTTGCAGATGGTTCTACTGTAGTTAACTATTTATAATGTTGTTGGTGGGGAAAGTTTTCAGTTTCAGGCAGTGCTTGAAGGAAATTGTACTGATCCATACAATTAGAATGAGCTGTTTTTAATGACATATACAAATTCCATTATGTGAAAATTGCCTACAAGTTATGTTATGTGGATTTGTGTCATTAATGTTCTTTTTTTTATTTAGCTTAATCTATAAACACTAAAGCTGCTTCTTCTTCTTCTTCTTCTTCTTCTTTTTACTACCACAGCTAATAATAGTAATAATCATAATTTTATTCTTAATAATATTATTTATATAATTGTCTTTGTCTAACTTTTGAAGCAATTTAGTCAGATCCAACATCTGACTGGAATGTGTTAGCAGACCTCAGTCTTTCTATTTTTCACTTACTTGAGCCATCAGACCAAATTGTTTTTATTGTTATAAAGGCACTCATGATCTCCTGGCAATGCCATTTTGGCTTTGATTGTGTGACTGGGAAAGAAGTTCATGAGACTTCAGCAGGGGTTCAAGCACTTTATTAACACCAACACCAATCAGAATAGAAAATATACTGAACGGCTTTCAGTCCACTTTGTTCTTTAGTGTACATGAAGGAGCCATTGTTGCAGACATTTGACATTGACTTTTTTTAAAGCATCTGTAATACAGGAAATGATTTTGCGTGTGTGTTTGTCTGTGTGTGTGTCTGTCAATAAAACAAAAGCCTTAACAGTAACCTGAACACGATACATCAGCCATGCTCCTGTCCCATCTGATCCCATAAGACACTCCTCGCTGTTTGAAGTTTCTACTTGAAAGGCCTGATCTGAATATTGTGGATTTCACAGAAACTCTGTAAACAGTGATTACAGACTGATTAATGAGCCACAGCAGACACACACACACACACACATTCAAACTACACTCATGAATTCTTGCTTTCTAGGCCACACACAGAGTATGCAGAAGTCAGTATGTTATAACCTGCAGTCTGACTCCATCACAGCTGTTTTTTTATTAGTGTAACGTTTGTAGGGAATTGTGTTGGTTTGATAATTATTCATGTTTAATCCCAGTAAGTGCTGATAGTAATTGATGTATTGTTTTGTTTTGTTTTTTTTGTTTTTTTTTATTTGCAGTGTCTGCTGAGATCCTGAAGAGCAGTTTGACCACCATGGAGCGTCACATTCAGAGGCTCGAGAGTGACATTGAAAACTTCCCCAAAACAGATGACGGACAAGATAAGTTTGTGGAAAAAATGTCGATATCCTTTTTTCCCCTGGTCTTTTCCACAACATGAGCTGGTTCACGCTTAATTTGCACCGCTACAACATACGCGCTGAAGCATATTGGGGAAATTGCCTTTGCTGTTTTGTCGACAGCACTGGCAAAAATGTGTGTTGTTTGTGTTGCGCCTGGCAATGGTAGGCAGTTTAAGTCACTTGGTGTGATAGGTGGCACCCTGGGGACCATAGGGAATGGATCTGGCTGCCTTGCTGTGAAATGTTGATCAGATCTCCCTCTTCACTCCTCCATGTGTCCCAAGAGCGAAATCATGCCCGTGGCTATTTTTACTGCACTCTGCCACTGCTGCCTGTCCCCTGGGGGACTCTAATAGGGGCTCTAGCCCCTCACACCATCTTATCGCCTATCCCTGATTTCATCTCCTGACCGGCCACACAAGCCTCTCCACACAACCATCTTTTCTCATGGCACCTCTCCTGTTTTGATAACAGAGTGTTTCACTTAAACCCAAGCATCTCTGCTCCCAAATTGAATTAGCCATGTCCCTGCACTTTCTTGAATGTCCTCTCTGAGAGGAAAGGTCCACACTGTAAAGATTTGAGCTATGATGAAAGTCAACACCTAGAGGATAGGGCAACTTTCCATATGGATTTTTTTTATTCCTTTAAAAAAAAATTCCCTGTTTATACTTGAACAGCCTGCTGTATCCGTTTTGTCTGCGTGTAAGTTGGTTAAAGGTTAAGAAAGGAAATATTCCTTCCTATTTAAAAATGAGTGGGCGCTCCCATATGTTGGGTCCTCACACATAAGGTAGCATTCAACCTAATATTTTCTTCTTTTCATCTGATATTTAAGGAACTAATTTTGCTCATCAGGTGGTGAAAGGATGATGGCTTCCAAACATGTGCTCCTAATTAAAGATGTGTATTCATATTAGCATAATTAGAATAGAAGAAGAGGTACACATCTTGTGCTGGTAGTGGAGGAAATCTGCTGTGCTTCCCAATGTCAGTATTGATTGGCTGACTTTATTTGAGGGCTAGATGCTTGTGTGAATGGAAATGTAGACATAGATATACTGCGGTATGACTCTTCTTCACTGTCTGGAGTTCCTCCCCAGAGGTTTACAGAGAGAAGCTAGTGGTCATGACCTGAAACACCGCACTTCCCTCTTTCTCTTCTCCCTATTGTACCGGTTCCACTGCCATGGTCTTGTTTCAAACATTAAGGATCATTAAAGTGTTTCTTGAGAAGCTAGCACATTGATGTACAAGAGTGGGACAATAGATAAAGTGAGTATGGTTGCTTTGGAACAGCGGATTGCCCATTTTGGGTAAATGAGCGTTTTGATAATAACATTTTGTTTTGATCATCACATTGACTGACTAATTAATGATCAGATATGAAGAGAAAAAAACCAACTGATCTTACACTGCGCCAACATATTTGCTGCAGTCATTAAATGAAGCGGTTCTAATTAATTTTAATTAATGAATTTTCACTTTCGTCTGATTGTACTTGAGTGTCTGCTATGAAGCAACTGAAGATACATTTTTTGGTCTTTCTTTGACAATCGTCATGATTCCAAAACTGTTTTTATTTTGCACTAGTGTTTCGTAGATATCGTTTCAGATAATTAACTTGAACTAAATCTTCCATCTTTTCTGATTTTTGTCCCTATGAGTTGAGAAACATGTTTGATCATTCATACAAAACAAGTGCATCACATAGAAATATGTATCACTTCTTTTCCGCCCTTGGTAAAATGCACGTCAGTGCATCAAATGTATACCTCTCAAAGCATTAGCTTTCCAGTACCTTTGTTGGAGGGTTGGCCATTTATAATCATCACAAAGGAGACATAAACCAAAATGAAGTTGCTGCCGTTTCTGTTAGCTTATGTGTCTTTTTGTTGCTTTGCTACTTTTTTTTTAATTTCCTCCAAGATAAAATAGCTTGTTTGATTTTACTTTAGCCTTTTTGTCCCCTCCTTTGAAGACAGTAAGTATGTGTTGTGGATCATGTGGATCCAGCTGATGGCAGATGTTGCCAGTTGTTACTATTATAAATTATAAAGTGCAATTGTTATCTTTCAGACAGGCTCTGCATTGCAGCTCTGCAGCTTAGTGGTGCGTGACGTAGTGTTAGATTAAGCGAATGAGGGATACTAGTTAAAATCAGGTGTTGTACATCCGAACAAAGATTAAAAGGTACTATAAAAGATAGGGATGTCCTGATACCGATACGAGTATCGGTACTCGCACCGATACTGGCCTATTTTACTGTACTCGTACTCGTCAAGAACTCGCTCACGACAGCACCCGATACCTACAATAAGCTACTTCAACCAGTAGTCAGCACCAGCGCAAATCGGCTTCCGCATTTGGCGCGTGATTGAGGCGGAATTTCACAAAAATTCAGAATGGTGGCAAGAGTTTCAGGAAGTGGATGTAGTGTGTATTTAGAGGATCAAATAATGTCGGCAGTGTGGACAAACTAACAATTCTGATGACGATCGTAGCAAAGCTAAATGCAAATTATGCAGCGTCAAAATATCAAGAGGTGCGAAACCTCCCACATTTAACACAGACAACTGATCAAACCTCTTAAGACCAAGCACGAGGCTGAGCATCATTTAACACTTGCACTTCCGCATTCTAAACATCCCGAGGAGCGCCGCCAGCGATCATTTGACAGCAACATAAATTATTCACGGTTTGGGCTGGTACAGCTGCTGCATAACTGAATATTGACAAAATCATAACATAATATCAGCAGGTAAACGTAATAATACTGATTATGTGTAAAGCAGGGATCATAGGAGTCCAGATCCCGATCCGGACTCCGAGACACATCAGTCCAGACACGGCCCAACCTGTGTTCTGAATTAAAATGTGCTATTATCCTAAGTAGTTTTTTAAAATAAATCTTCCATAGATAAATGAATTAATGGTTTATACTGTGAAATAAAGTATCCCTGGATATTATTCATAGCGATCTAGTGATAACGGGTTACGTTCATCAGTTTGTTCTGTCTCGTCATACAGCGGTGTTTCATCGGTGGGACAGCCGCACAGGAACAGAGGCTGCTATGAGTGACAGGAACCAGCAGCCTATCAGAACACAGGGTTTGTGATCTTACAGCCAATCAGAAGCAGGGTATGTTTTTATGTTTTTCCTATTAATTACTCGTATTGGTACTCAGTATTGTCAAGTACTCAAATGTCAGTACTCGTACTCGTACTTGGTAAGGATAAAAGTGGTATCGAGACATCCCTAATAAAAGGGTAACCGGTTTACATTTTTACTTCTCTGATGTATCTCCCCAGAGATCATGAGCTGTATTTTATCTTGTACAAAAGTGATAAGACTAATAAGTCTAATAGCAAGGTGTCAGGAAAAAATGTCCCACTACAGTGTGTTTTATTTCTTTTTTTTGATGTTCATAATGCGGTACATGATAAAGGAGCATTGGCATCAAGCAATTATATCATCCTCAGTGCATGCACATCACAAATACATGTGTATAGTTATATGTGTTTCTTTTTTTAGCTCATTCCTCTCAAATGTCTCACCCAGGATTTTTTTTTTTTTGCTCAACTTGGACCTCCTTAGACATCAGATGTTAGGCTTTGTGTGCACGCAAGGATGACATTAAAATCAAAGTACATACACATGGAGCAAACAGAGATCTCAAGAAAGAAAGCAGAGAGTGCTTGATTTGCTGCAGTTTTTAGTACCGGCGTTTGCTAAGTGTTGGAACAATGACAGTGTGAAATACAGAACTGTATATTTCAGGCTGACAGTTCCATTGCAGCACATAAGATAGAGGAGTTAAGGCAAAGATACCTTCTTAAACTTTATCCTGGGATTTAAAAAAAAAAAAGGAAGAAAAAATTATGTCGGCTCCTTGAAGCGTGACAGATGGAAGAACAACAACTAAAAGTCATGCATTTGATGCTCGAGCAACCCTGAAAAAGTTAAGTGAAGCTGCGTTGTCTTGACTGTTGGGTTCTGTGATGAATGAGTCAGTCTGTATTTGTGTGTGAGTGTGTGTCTGGGAGAGGCAGGTAGAAAGAATGCCGCATGTACTGTAGGTGAGTACGTATTTCTGTTCAGTCTTTGTTTTTCAAGCATCGGTCACTAGAATGTGTTCCAAACACATTTTGCATCCCAAAGCCATCTAATGAGATTATGCGGTTAGTTTGTTTGACCAGCCATGGATCCCTAATTTGTTTAAGCTTCATAAGTTGAATATTGTCCAATTGAAAGTGTTAGAAGGGTATCAAATTAAGAAATTAACCCAAAAAAGTGAGAAAGAAAGACTTGATGGAAGCACTTCATTCGGCTTTATTGATACATTTTTCACTTTCCATTACTGTAATGTATGCAAATTACTGAAAGGGGTGTTTATTCAGCAGTTTAGTGATCTCTATTTGTCAGAAGTAATGGGGGCCCACAAAGGCTGTAGAGTTGAGGCATAAGCCCCCAGAGAGCCTTATTTCACCAGAGAGGGTATTGCTATCACATGCACAATCTCTCATGCACGCACACACACTCAAATGTGTGTTGTCTGCTGGATATGATGGAATAGAGAAGAGTGGAACTCTGCATACTAGAATATTGATGCAGTGAGGTGGCTTGATGAGGGCGATGAGAGACCAGGCTGAACCTTGATGAATAGTTGGACATGTCCAATACATCTCCCTTTGCTGCACTTAATGACTTAACCCAGCATACTGATATTCAGCTTAACCTTTTATTTCCCACCATTTCGCAGCCAAAGCATGTCATCCACAGATTGGGCTCCAAGGAGCTTTCTTCTTCTGATAGTACCAGATACTGTATGTTTCAGGGGTTTTATTCTTTGCACATTCATGAACGCAGGAGGATCAGTGAGGGGGCATGTAATGCTAACACCATCATCAGAGGGTTTTCTTGCAAGCAACAATTTGTTGGGACTGCACTGACCTGTCAGAGGGCATGGTTTGCTTTGTGAATGTGTGGCGCACCTCTTTTTGTTAATGGGAACCTCTTGGAACACGGTCCTCACATGCAGGGGAACACACACAGAGCTGTGTGTACATCTAAACCCAAAATGGGCATGCACTTAGATTGCATGGGATGTTGTAATTTCACTCAAGAAAAATATAGTATTACTTACAAAATGATATACCAACTCCCTAGGAAAGAAATTGTTTCCACCTGCAGAGAATGTGCCTGAGCCAAGATTTTTTTTTCTTGTAAGGATTTTTTTGTGTTTTTATACTGTTTTTAGATTGTTTTTCCATTTTTAAGACTCCTGATTTCTTCATTGTTTTTATTTACAGTTTCTTTTCTGACCATTTTATTCCATGCAATGTCTGCGTGTGTCTGTGTTTGTGTGTCAGGCATAACTTGTCATTGAGTTTCCCCAACCTCGTGTCCTTGTAGCTAGGAAATTCTTCAACAAGGCTGACTGAATGGAGCTGACTGGCTTAAAGCTACTGATTTTAATTTGAAAATAGTCATGCTTTGCTCAGAAGTTTTGTCAAGGACTGGATGGCATTGTCACATTGATGAGTCTTTTTAGGTTCTTGAGTGCAATTCTATATATTTTTTTCTTTTTCTTCTTTTTCCCTCTGCTAGCTGCAAATACTGAGTTTGACTAGCCGAAGATATAAATTATAACTATGTGTTGAGAGAAACCACACTGAAATAGTGATAGCAATGGGTTGTTAAAGTATGCAATGAAATGCTCTATTTTTATTTCTGTTTGACTGCTGTAATATTATTCATGTATCAAGTTTATTTTGCAGCCACAGGAGGTGGGACCCGTTTGGACCACACTTTGTTTGATTTCATTCACAAGTCAAATGTCAAGATGCAAAACTCCTGATTTATTTATTATTATGAATATTAAATCCTTTTGGATTTATCAAATATAACTATGTTAGATTATCTGAGTCAAAAAATCAATAAAATAAGTTCTTAACTCCTAACATCTAAAATGTGACCCTGACTTCACATTTCTTTTTGTATGATGTTAGAATCACTAATGTATTTATTATTGTATGGTACAACCCCAAGTCTAAAAAAGTTCAAACCCTGTCCAAAATGTAAAAAGCAAAAACAAAAGAGAAAGCAACAATTAGCAAATCCCACCAACCCTTACTTTATTCCCAAAAGAACAAAAGCAACTGATCAGATGTTGCACCTGAGACATTTTACTATTTATATATATTGATCGAAGCTAATGATGGAAGTGCTGCAACAAAAGGCTGATCTGCCTTCCAGAGAGGTAAAGATGGGTAGATATTTACCAATCACAAGTGCATCTAAAAAATAATGAACAGTTCTAGAAATAAATCCTTCATTGTAAAAATGCAAAGACTTTGAAGATCCCTCCATCTAGAGCTACTCAGTTTGGTTCTACGAGGGCCGTGATCCAGCGGGTTTTCAGTGTATTCCTGCTTCAACACATCTACTTGCAAAAAAGAAACAATGGGTGAACATGGTTAAGAAACTGTGCCATTGTCATGGAACCAAAGCTCTTTTAAAACGGTCTGGTGCAAAGTACTGTAGAACCATGCCATTTGATCAGATGGATCTGAATTTGAATTATATTTTGGAAGCCATGGGCGCTCTGCCCTATATTCTAAAGAGATAGGACCATCCAGCTTTTCTAATAGTGGACAGTTCAAAACGCTACATGGGGTTGCATTAGTGCTTATTGTATAGGCACATTTGTGAAGAGACCATCAATGCAAGGAATTACAAAGAGGCATTAGGGCAACATATGCCCACAAGCAGACAACGTCTCTTTCATGGAAAGTTTCATAATAGATTACAGATAGATTTCCATCTATTGTGTATTACAGCATACAATACTAAACCACATGTTGCATCCGTCACAACAGCATTCCTTCATAGAAGGGTCCAGATCTGGACTGCAGACTGCATTGTCCTTTTAGTGGTATTTCCTTTTTAGAAACTTTTCCTGTGAAAAACCAGCTGCTTCGGAAAAGTACAAATCAACATTAGTTACCGAAACCTCCTGTGTGAAAAGGCTGCCTCGAGTCGTTGGATTTGAGCCCACAGTCTTCACAGTGTCAGTTTCACAAACCAGCTTAGTCCGCCCACTCAGGGTCGGGCCAGGCACACTTTTTCACAGCCCCAGGGCGAGGCTGTAATACCACCTCTGTGGCTTAAAAATCGACAGAGACATTTACACAGGTACCACCTTTTTGTTGTTCCTGAGTCTTCACCCTGATTTAGCTCACTCTTCAAAGGAAGAGGCTCACTACATTGTGTTTATGGATGGCCCTTGTCAAGCAGTCAGAGCTGTAGACTCTTTGGCTTCAGGATAGGTTTGTGTACAGGTGCAACAATCTTTCGTGTCTGCACCAGACACTTAAGGTCAAATAAAAGACTGTTAGTGAAGCAGTTGCTCTATTTAGTAGACAGTTCAGTTTAAACAGCTGAAACATCTTTTTTTCTAGTAATATTTAATATTACCCATGCACTGAATTTAGCTGTTACATGGAGAACTATTTCAATCATCCTCGGCAGGATCTTCAGAGATAACTACTCCGGGTATTGAAATGTCCTGTGCAGGATGGCAGGGTCATTTTCTGGTTGCTCTGTTTTATATTAAAGTTCCTCCATGATGTCTCCTGCTGGAACTGCACAAAAGAGTTTTACGGTTTCCCCCTGGAGGAGATACCCCCAGCTGTAACTACAGAATGCAACCAGAAGGGAGCACACTTTTCACAACATCTTAGCAGTCTGGTAGAAAACATCAGCTCTATTCATGCCCAGCAGTCCATCAGCCACAAGACTGGCTTTTGAAAAAGTGAGTGCAGTCAAGCTGTTTGCAAATGTGACAAAGGATATAATTTGCAGGCAGTATTAAAACTTTTACCTGAACAACTCATACTAAAGGGGAAGATTGATGTCTTTTCATTTTGCAGATTAGTTTTATATGCTAAGAAATGTTAGAGGCTAAAATGTCAAGGGAGGCAAAAATCTGTGAAATATTTAACGTTACAATGAATGTGAGCACGGGTAGATTCTGGTTATATAAAAATACCATTCCTCTTGTCTCCCTCTCAATCTATTATCCTCAAGGCACGTGCATATGCATAATTAGTCCATTTTGTATAAATCAACATACTGTGCAGCTATAAATCCCCAAGTGGCGCATAACCTCTGCCTGTCTTTATAGCTAAACCCGGTTGGTTGTGATGACTAAAAAATGCCAATTTGCTTCTCCTTTGTAAATGTAAGAATTTAGCTCCTTAAATAATATACTTCAAGGAAACATAAATAAAGTATTTATGTCTTAATTGTGGTGTTTTGCCAAGAGGTGTGCAGAATAGATAGGCAAGATCCCCTCTCCTTTGAAAGATGAGAACAACTTCAAAGGTGGGCAGGGCCGCGCAGGTAGAGGGATTTATAGGAAGAGTGAGTTCTATAAGCTGTATGTGGGCTTCCCCAAATATTTAGCTCGAGGATCCATCGCCAGGAGCTCGGCATTGCGGCCCGGTTTTACCAACTGCTTCTTCTTGGAAACCGCGTCAGCGAGCAACTGAGACAGGCTTAACATTTCAAACGTCTGGCGGTAGGCTGCAAAGTTTCCACCTAGCAGCAGGGCTGGTGCAGGACACATCCACACGTGTAGGTTAGTGGTGGGAATTCGTATTTTGTGCTTTATGCTCATCGCTTCCAACCGGGACTACAATCCTGTTCCTGGTTTTATTCTACTGCTTTCAATCAACTGAAGCAGGATGCAGGCTTTTTACTCTGGATTTTTCTCTTGATATGCCTGTGTAAAACCTTTGCTTTTAATGGGCTGAATGGGCATATTTTTATGCGCGCAGATTCTTTATTGATATCGCTATGTTTATTTCTACCGTGCGTTAAAACGTTTTCTGAAGTTGTGTAGAAGTCATACTTTTGCAACTCGGATTAAACGTATTATTGCACTGTCACAGATGTCCACTCAGCTGGAAGAAGGAGGCCTGCAGCTGGAGACCACAGCAAAACGCGATGTGCTAAAATCTGAAGTTTTTGACGGATGCGCCGGCCAGCGCGGCTGCCCCGGGGACGGAGGAAAGAACAGAGCGCTCCTGTCCGTAGAGGGCCACCAGCTGAAAGCTCGCAAGATGACCCGGAGCCCCAAGTGTGCTCGCTGTCGAAACCACGGTGTCGTTTCGTGTTTGAAAGGCCACAAACGATTCTGCCGCTGGAGGGATTGTCGCTGCGCCTGCTGCTTGCTGGTGGTGGAGCGACAGCGCGTCATGGCAGCGCAGGTTGCGCTCAGGAGGCAGCAGGCTGCGGAGGTGAGGAGAGCACAAGGCCAGGTCAGTGAGTGAGATATGATGGAGAAAAAGCAGATGGATACACCGAGGCTAGTGGGTGATTAGTAGAGCATGAATATTGTATAGAATCAGTGAACAGCAGGGTTAAATGTGCGTTTGGGAAATAAGGTGTAACCCAAATGTCTGCTACCCAATTTTTCCATGAATATTGAAATAATATTTAAACGTATTAATTTTCTACCTTCATTAGACCCGGAGCTTATCTTTTCTATGTATTGTCAAAATAATGGGGTTTTGGTTCACAGTCTGACACTGGAGAATTGGGGTTTCCATATTTAATCATCCTTCTAAGTGTGCATCTTATGTTTAAGACTAAAGAAATACATTGTTTTCTAACTTAGCTCTGACTACTATTGGCTTACAGTTAGTGGCTGATTTTACAATTATTGTTTTCTTCACCTGTTTAGTCTTTCTCTGCTAAAGACAGATTTCACATGGAGGACATTACTGTATAAATTTTGCACAAAGCAAACTTGACTAACTGATGAATCATGTTGACCTTGATAACTACACAACCTTGTGTAATTTCAAATATATTACTTGAACTTTTTCTTTGAATTTCAGTAAGATGATACCGATTACAAATAAGTCTGGATTCATTAAGGACAATATGTGAAATTACCAAAAATAGTTTATGTTGCCCAAATAATATTATTTGCTAAAATACTATTGCCTACAACAAAGTATAATAAGTGTTTTTCATATGAAAAGTTACCTTTGTGTCAAATACAGTCCTTTTTACAGCTTTGAATCCCAGATATTTGTATTTACTTTTATTTGTCTTGCCATCCATCCATCCATTTTCTGAACCGCTTAATCCAATTGGGTCGCGGGTGGGCTGGAGCCTATCCCAGCTGTTTGC
>JBBDHI010000007.1:14047548-14062482 GCA_037177115.1 Craterocephalus stercusmuscarum
GTATCAACCCCATCGCTGAATCCGAATTTGCTGATGCCATTGTGATGTTTCTGTACTATACAGTAGAGAAAACGATAAAGAAGCAGTGGTGGCAGGAGCGTCGTTCTGATTTTTATCTGCTTGTGTGTGTGCGTGTGTGTGTATGTGTGCCTCATCAGGAAGCAGTGAAGGAGAACCACAAGAAGAGGGAGATGGAGGAAAAGATCAAGAGAGCCAAGCTAGCAAAGGAGAAAGCAGAGCGTGAGAAGCAGGAGCGCCGGCAGAAGAAGAAGCAGCTGATTGACATGAACAAAGGTACGCCACTTCTCCCTATGCCGCCACTGGGACAGAGACGGGGCGGCAGGAGGGGAGTATGGGGGACGAGAACATAAGGGTGGAAAGAGGGGATTCATGGGATTCTGTTTCACACAGATTTGAACTCAGAAACAAGAGGGTAATGTGGTAGAATGTGGGAGGTCTTTTCTTTCTTTCCAGCTGTGAGGGAATCAGATATCGACTGCACCTCCATATCTTATTCAATGTTTCCAAACAAAAAACATCTCTTGTGAGAATTTTTATGTTTTATTTGTCAACATATTGTTGACAGAGACATTTTCTCCTACAGGATACAAGTCCTATAAAAATCCTGCACACAAATAAACATACAGACATTGTCTGCTAGCAGGGGCACGCTGAAACGTTGGTCACATTGTTAAGACAGGAAATTAAGGCTTTTTTTATTGACAAGACTATATTGCTCTGTCGGTGGTGTTTTCAACACGATCCCGATGCCTGCAGGAAAATTTTAATCAGTTATGTGCGAGCAACATGTAAGAGAGCACGGCTCAACACTGTTTTCAGGCAGCCTATTAGATTTATTGTTATGATCTGCTAGAATGGCGCTATTGTCCTCCAGCTATGCCAGTAAGTCACGTATTGATCAGTGCAAGTTGCAGTTGTTCACACATGGAAAAATTAGGGTGACAGTGCTGGATGTCTGTGTGTAGTTTCCCAATGACATTGTGAAGGAATTTTGAGCCCGGAAGGGCTTTGTAGGCAGTCAGTCTGGTCCTTTGTCTATTATTTATTTATATTTTTTGACAAACAGACCGGGATTTCCACATTTCACCAGCTTCTAAATGTCAGTGCCAGCCAAGGACCTCTCTGTAGCTCAGCCACAATGGGAAATTTGACAAGACAGTCTTCAGTACGCCAGAAACTCTCCAAGATAATTGATGCATGCTACGGTTCTTCTTTTTTTGTTCCATGAGCAGTGACCTCTCTGAAAGCTTTATGTTTAATAATCCAACGTGGCTGAGCTGAAGGAGGCTGTCTACCTCTTTCTTTAAGTCTGGCAAAGCAGATGGAGAAGGATAGAGAAGTAGGTATGATATTAAATATTTCTGCTAGTGCAGATTGTGATCTTGGTTTCTGAATGCCATAATATGACATTTGGTATGAATAAAACATGAGGAAGACATGGGCAACGCTGCCTGCAGCCTTGGAGATAGTGGGGATTGTCCTTCGCACCAACAACTCGATCGCTGGACTGTTGCAGTGACAGTGACCTTGGAAGTTATGGAATACACACTTTCAAATCCAAGATGCACAAAGCCGACTGTGTTTTAATCCGTCAAGGTTCTTACCTGCCTTCACTACACATTTTCATTCTTGAACAGTTTCTTTTTGCTTTCTTGCTTGTTTCTATGTAAAAGGCCTGCAGAGGAAGGACAAACAAAAGCAGAGTTCTGTAAATGGATGCTATGAATGAAGTCCTGAGTCTGAAGCAGGAGCAGGTTGAATGTTAAAGCGGCTTTGTGGTTTGTCTGTGTGTCTCTCAGTTTCTATTTAAACTGCTCGGTCGGGACACACATATTCGGTGTTTTCTTCTCTGTGCTTCCACTCCCATACTCTTAACAGCCTTGGCTTGAGAGTCTTGGGTCCTGTCTCCCAGTCTGCTCTAAAATTCAACATGTGCTTCAAATATTTGAAGAGTTAGTTATTTGAGGGAGATTTGTGTATCAATATTTCATAAAAGTATCAATCTAGTTATTTGCAACGGTTGGAAATATTACTGTGTGCAACGCAAAGTTATTTGCTGAAGTCCTCCTACCATTTATCATGCCCAAAAGCTTTTCTTTTCAAATTTTGAATTCCCAAGGTTTAAAGGCATAAAACCTTGAAGTGGACAGTTTATAGCTGACCCTGTCAAACTGACAGACGGGCTGATCAAATGGTAGATTTTAAAAAATAAATAAATACATTTTCTGTTTGCAAATGCATTAACTGAGCAGATAGAGTAAACATATGCCTATTGTATTAGGAGAATTATGTGCAGGTCATTGTCTTATCTATTTTAGGGATTTACTGATTTACTCATTTTATTGTTTAAAAGACTGCTAGCTGGATCATAGTATTGTGTTTAATGCAATTTTGAGAGGGAATAGATTTTGTGTCATTTCACAAATTGCAACCTAATCCTCTTCACTTGCAAATGATTAACAATGAAGTGCATATTAAATGAGAGTTTAATTCATTTAGCTTTGCCAGGATGGCACCCGGATGGGGGAGGGGGAACACGCAAACGCTTTTGGGAAGCTGGGTAAAAAAAAGAAGATGAAAAATAAGCTCATTTCCCACTTGATAAAACTTGATGTTACACTCTCTCTATGTACAGCTACTTGCACACTTTTTTCCAAGAAGCTTGATTGATAGATGAGACAAGAACAGCACTAGAAGACATTTATGAAATCATTACCCAGTCACTCCATTTGTTTTAATTTCTTCTAAGTGGATTTTCCATATTCTCTTGAACTGACCAGCTGTTGAACATTAACTGAAACGCTTTACACGACTGGAAATGATGGTTGAAATACCGTAGCATAAACTCAAACTAACGTCCGTATGTGATCCAGGATGAGAGGTTTCCACACAGCTGGACTTTTTCCTTTTCTATTTTTTGTAACATTTAGTATTATTATTATTTTAATAAAACAATCCATGTCACAAGCAGCTTGTTGTAAGTGTACAGATGGAGCTTGGTGAAGCATCTAGACATTTCTTCTCTAGGGGGTTTTGTGGGATTCCCCTCAGGTCGCCTGTACAGCTGACATCACTGAGGTCAGTGCCCCCGTCTTTGGCGAGTGTCTGAACCTACATGTCAAATATGTATCACAGTCCAATGTACTAAGCTTTGAACACAGCCGCGAAGCACACATGCTTTTTTGATCACTATGCAGCTTGACATGTAGCACATAGCAATAAATGCACAACCAGGGATTAGAAGTCAGTTGAACCTATCATTTAGTCCAGGTAGCATAATAAACTTTTATTAAGAATTTACCTAAAACAACTTGTAGTTCTTAGTGAATAAACACTCTCAGGGGTGTACTGAATTCAGAAGCATGCCCATTTTCAGATTACAACTTTTTGCTATCTCAAAGTGAGTGTTGCCCAACTAAATCTAACTTAACGTCTTCAAATAAAGACATTTGATATAAACAAGAAGAAAGAAATAGCCCCCCCTTTTAGTAAAAACTCTTAAAAACACGCACATATTGGGAACACTGCGCAGATGCTGTTTTATGATTAAGTTTAGCTTACATCATTTTTCACAGCATGAATCTGAGCCCATGCAGTTGCCTCGATCCATTGCAACAGCTTGCAGACACCAGAAGAATGCATAGCCATACATTGGCTTGCTTCGTGGGAATACTATTTGTAATAAATGTGCTCTGGCATGGCATATGTGTTGCGATAAAGCAATTGAATGCTATATTATAATCATCTCTTAAGTCGTTGCCTTTGCTCACACAGCATCTGGAAGCTGAGCACACCCTGCAAAATCTCTCCCCGCGTTTAAAAGTCATTATGCTCAGATTTGTGAGTCAGACATGAAAAAGGTGCACTGCAACAGATGTTAAGTACATTTAATAATAATTTAAGTTTGCATGTGTCAGATATTGTTTGTTCTTACATAGTTTGTAAAATAGTGTCCCCACAGTAAGTTTTGTCTCTCTATTCCCCCCTGAAGCTGTTCTTTTTTTCTTTTTTTTTTGGAGCTGATGATAGTTGTTTGGTCGTTCTTCGCTTTCAGCGGGGCCTGCTAGAATGAGGTCTCCGTGTCTCTATGATGCTCTGCAGAGAGCAGTTGGCATGTTGACAATGATGGGCCTGCAGCTTCTATTTATGCATCCTTCTTGTCAACCTTTTACTCGTCGGGGATGAAATGGTGTACGTTTACATAAACAAAAATGGGCTTTTCTCAAGAAAGCACCACATTTTACTTAATGTGAGGAAAAATAGGTCAGCCGAATTAGTTAGGTTTGGTCTTGACTGCAGACTGAGGTTTTCCCTTTTTTTGCATACTTTTTATGTATTTATTGAAATACCAATTTTTATACAAGCTCTAATCAACTTGCGGCACCAAGGTTGGTTTTATTGTGAATAAATAACATTTTGCTTTAAAAAAATTCAGATCCACATTCATAAAAAAACAAAAAATCTAATTTCAGCCATATTAATCAGTTGCTTTTATTTAGAGCACTTCTTTTAACTCTGTAACTTCACCACATTCTCCCCACACTGTTTCCTTTCAAAGTTGACAGCACTGTTGTTGTTTTTTAAGCAAATTCTCAAAATTTATGTGACTGTGAGTGTGGTATTCTAAACTAAATTGACATATTTCTGTGCAGCCGGCTGACTGCTCATGGCTGGCAAAACCCTGTCAGGAGTGACAGTGCCGAGGCTGTGGATTGATGGCTTTGTGTGACACTGACAGCTGCCAGTAGGCCATCGCATACCTGCGTCTCAGCCATGCCAGCTAGGTGATCATAGACAAGCGCTGACATGTAGCGGCAAGGTGGACAGGTTGGCTCTCTAAGTTTGCATAGCGCCTCCACAGCACAGCAGACGTGACAAACAATATTACCAGGGGAGATAGCTTTAGAGACGTGAAGGTCAGAGACCCAAGGAGATAAAAGAAATGTTTCTGAGAGAGATTCTTGCTATTCCTCAGCTTAGCTTGGAAAATGAAGTCGATGTTAGAGCTAAAACTGACCTTCATGTCGGATATAATGCGTAACAAACAGGGACAGACCTTTCAGCAATGTAACAGTGATGTATATGGTCCGAAGCTTCTGAATTTCCCACCTGTTTATTATTCATTGCCTAATTTCTGTTTCCTTGCACTGATGGCTATCACACCTGGTTTTATGGCGTTTGATGTGTTATAAAAAAGTAAGTGTTACTGGAGTGAAACGCCAAACTTTGCGCAAGCTGCTTTCTTTTTGCTCCTGTTTCAGGAGCTGTTTCCATCAGGGAAGAGTACAAAGCGCACGGTGACTGCTACGTACAGATAGCTGAATTCCATAATTACCCTGAAAGACAGGAACAAGGGCGCCAGGATTATCTGCCTGTCATACACCTAGTCTAATAAATAACAGCATATTAGATTGTGCAGTATCTCCAGTCAGAATCAGAATCTGCCCCAAGGCGGCGACGACACAGAGATTCTAGACGGCTGCATCTACGCTCAGTCCCATAAGACCAAGCAGGATGAACCGAGATGCTTAGGGAAGGAAACTTATTCATAAACAAGTGGCATGCAAGGAATAAATATATGTTATTGACTGCAGACTATCATTTTCTAAGTTGAAGTGATAAAATAAAGGAGTCATCCTCTGCTTTTCCAGAATATATTTTTAGCAAATAAGCATCAGCACACAGAAAACAAGCTGCTTTAACAGGAAGGCTTTAAGAGCAATATTTGCATTTTGAAGTTTTTTACCAACATGAAGAAAAATGTAATGTGTTGTTTTTTTTGTAATTCTTTCTTTTTCACACTGTAAGTTCATCCTCAGTGTTTCCTGTCTCTAACTGCTTTCGTGGCTGTTCTTCTACTCGGCTAATTCAGCTGAAGCACAGTTGAATCTCGTTAATTTGTGGGTGGTTCATGTGTCTGATCATCTCCCCTCCCAGATCTGGACCTCACCAGTCACTTTACAGTCAATCAAACCTAATTACCCTCACTACAAAGACCATCAAATCCCATTGTCAAATCCATTTAGCTTCCCCTGACGGCACCGCCTTTCACTGATGCAAACAGCCCATGTGGGGTTTGGTTCAGATGTTATCTTGATCTGTATTCCAAAACTATGCATCCACTTTCCAAATGTGCCACTTGTTTAAAATGGACAATCCACACTGGAATATTAGTAACATGGCCACTTTTAAATCTATTTAATTCCATTGAAGGCAAATCTGATTAAATGGCCTTTCTATAAACAGCCAAGTGTTCAGTTTTTATACATTAAATATGTTTTGCCAAATACTTCTTTACTGACAACTAAAGCAATTGTTGCCATTTTTTTATTCTTGTGCTGATTCACCACAGCTTCCACCTCATCACTAAACTCCAGTCCGCTGATACTACTGACTTCACTTCTTCCTTATGATTAAGTCTGTGTGCTGTTTATTCTTTGGAATAAAATCCATGTAGCTTTTTGCATCATAAAGCATTTGATGCAAAAACAGCAGGAAAGATGAGGATTACCTTAAAGCAATTAAAGGTCTAGGATTTAGCAACTTTAGCAATTTAGCAACAGTGGCAGCATTAAGGAAGACACTGCAGCTGATACAACTGCACAGTGAAACATCATTTCCTCTCAGTGATCCAATCTTAGGAGACTAAAGTGTCAGTCTGAAATGAACAGACTTGAACAGAATAAAATGACAGAGATTAAACTCCAAGCAAAAGTGATTCTTTACATTATTTGCATATGTTCATCAGTCTATTTGTCTAAATGGTACATGTTTTGATGGCTTTACAGAGCGAGCTGGGTTAAAAGTTAACACAGTTAAAGTGTGGGTACTGCTGGGAGGTCAGTGGGAATGAATATAGGTCAGGGCCCACCATATTGTCGCCTATTTTAGAGGACCTTGCATATGGAAGAGGGGTAATAGCGGTCCACTCCTGTGTGGGGGCAGCATCCCGTGGCCCAACTGGCATCCTGGCATTGTGACCCCGTGTGGCTCGAGGAAAGTGTGTCAAGTTAACATCTGTCAGTGCCGGGTTGGAGCTCTCCCTCGTGTGTTGGTGGTGTTACTGGGCAAACTAGCCAAAAGCAGTGGCTAGATGGTGATAGCTGTATGTTAACCGCGGAGGCCCGGAGGCAGCAGAAGTGAATGATAGCAGAGGAAAGAGACTCCTGATGGCTGCGCTGCAAGTATCTCTCTCTCTCCTCCCCCTCTTCCCATCTTCCCAACCTCCTCTCCCTACTGTTTCTCACTTGGGGCCTTGCAGCATCCATCCAGATGGAGGGTTTATTTTTGTTTTTGTTTGTTTACTTATTCATGCATCCAGCTATTCGGGGCATCGCTGGGGCTTCTGCTCCACCACAGAATGCAAATCGCCACAGCAGCTAATCCACTTTCATCTCTCCCTCATCGACATCCAACTTCTCGGCACGTTTCCCCGTCTTTTGCAGCCAGGACATCTCTCACTTTTTTTTTTTTTTTTTTGGTTTGCGAGATCTGGTCTGCGATGACCAGGCCAACCAAACCCCAATACTTCTCTCTCGACTTCATGCATGAGAAATATGACTCACCTTTCACCTCCTGCGCACCTCTTTCCATTTCCGAGACATCTTTCCCCTTCTCCATATCTCGCTTTCCTTTTTTTTTTTCCCTGACCCTGGCTCCAAACAGGGAATAACCCAGTAGCCGCAGTGCCATTCCTCCTGGAACGGACAGCAGTGGGAGCTTTCGTAATCTGATTAGGGAGGACATGAGTGGGTTTGCTCATCAAGTTTGTCTTTTTTATTTGCCATCTCACCGTTCCATCCCCATCCCTCCTCCTTTATCCGAGGCAAACTAGTGTCTTTGCACACATGGACACACACACTGAGGCAAATTACAGACTGGAGATTCTCCGGAAAGTTTCTCAGGTCAGCGAGTCAAAGTTTTACACAGCAAAGATGTGGGTAAAGAGAGCAGAGAGGGGAAAACAAAGGAAAGATGTGCAGGTGCATGAATCCTGTGCTTAAGGCACTTGTGTTCTCTGTCCTCTCTGGCTGTAATGGTGTGCGTCTGTCTGAGTCTTAGGAGCTGGGACAGCAGGAAAGTGTGTGCGGGTGCGTCTGCTCAAAGCTACACAGTTAAAAAGCAGGAAAACAGTGCAGGAAGTGGACGGCAGTGTTCAGTGATGCAGGTGGTTGTGTAAATCTAAGTGGCTGAGGTATAATACAGGTGTGGAAATAACCCAAAAGCAGGTGCATACAACTGAGCACAGAGATAGGGATGAAAATTAAAGAAAGTCTGGTTTCTGCCTCTCCACCTGGCCACAAAGCAGCACCTCCCCCCCTCCTTCCACCGAGGCCTTTGTTTCACGGCTAATGGTCCAGGTTAATTGCACAGGTGACTGTCTGTTGGGGAACAGATGGGCTCAAATGTGCTCAAAAACAATCTGTAACAAGCAAAGAGAAAACAGGCAGAGAAATTCTTCACCTCTCCATCCCCCCCTTTTTTCTTTCACAACTTCTCGGCTGGAGTCATAGAGGGTGACCGGGGTGAGGTTAAGCTCTCGCCGTGTTCCTCTCTCACACTGGCTTTAATTCATCAAGCACAAAGCCTGTAAGCTCTCATTAGATCTCATTACAGAGCACATTAGACTCAAGAATGTGCTAGTGGTAGCGGATAGTGGGCAATAGACAATGCTTAAAAGAGTGTTTTTGATTTGCTACAGGGAGGAAGAGCTGTGATTAGAAATATTCACAAGAAACTGTTTTAAGCAAAGTTTATTTAAATATGCACCGATAAGAAAATATTTGGGATAACTCAACTAACTTGCCGGTGGTATTCCAAGTTTTTACTTTCTATTATATTATAATTCTATATATATAGAAGGCAGAACACTTATTTGTTCTATCATGAATCATCAGGGCTACATGTGAGCCATCAGAAATTGAGTTCTCAATCGATCCGCTGTGTTTTTTTTTTCTTCCCCGCAAAACATGCAGGAGATGACAGATAGCAAATTGAATTTATGAGCAGGCTTTGTTGACACTGCTGTATAATTAAAGGAGTGTCATGTCTTTAGAGTTTAAAGAGTGCAAAGACTATTTTTTTGTTGTTTTTCTTTTCTTTTTTATTTGTTCCACTTTGACGAATGAGTGAAAAGCTTTGTCATGTTTTTTGAGGTGACAGCAGTTATTTCTTCTTCCCCCTGAGTGTTTATAAATGACTGACAGCAGTTAAGAAAAGGAGAGAAACAGTGTTTGTATGGGGGCTTTGTACATTTAGATGCTCAGCAATATTGAGATGGGAATTAAATTAATATCTTAATCTGAATAAGACGGCCATGTATGCAGCATTCCCCCATCACCATGACCTTATTCGGGTCACTTTTGGAGGAAGCAATCATAGTTACATTTTATGGTGTGTGATATTTTTAGTCACATTATCCAAACATGTACATCGTAATTGCAATATTATGTCCTACCAGAGTTTTCACAGCACTTGGCAAAGCACACTGCTGTTTATATCCCTTAGCCTCCAGCAGATTCAGGGCCCAACAAAATGCCTGTGGGTGTTTGGAGCGATGTTAAAGTCCGAGTAATGTTCCATGTTTTGTGAAATACTCATGCAATCTCATGTAAAGAGAAATATATGTAAGGGTGACAAGGTTGCAGCGGCATAAGAGGACATGATGCATCTCTTGAGGTGGATTTTATGCCGTTGGGTTTCCAAAACAAAAATATGTTGCTCGTTTTAAAAAAATAATAATTTTCTTGAGAGAAAAAAAGTCATCTGTAACAAGAAAATCGGTAACTAGCAATAAAGATTGCTAGTTGAAGACTGCTAATTTTGATTTTACAATATGTAGCTAACATATTAACACATATAAGTTTCACCTTAATGGTCTAAATATGACATTTTTGTTTACTGCCTACTTATATTTCTTCATTAATTCACGAAGGATTCATGTGTCACACAGCAATCCAGGCATCACCGATCATTTGAGAAAAGTGATAGCCAAAAAAAATGCGGCACATAATCTCAATATAAACAATACAAGCAAGTTTTACATCAGATTTCAGTGCTTTCTCATCCAAAAGTGTTCACCAGCAAGAAAAACAACACAATTGTCTACTTTTATTGGCTGCAGGGTAGTTTATATAGTGTACTACAGAGATCAACATCCCATCTAGTGATACCAAATGCTATGAAAGTACATAACATAATCGAAATCAAATCTTCCAATTCTATAATCTGTTGTTGGATATTTGCTGTTTTAATTTTTAATTCTTTTACACAGAGCACCTGTGATCAGATTATACTCTGTGACATGTAAACTCAAACATGTATGCCACTCATGTGTACACCCTGATCAGAGTACTGGTTTTTCAGAATGACCACAGCCAGTGGTGCATTTCTCCTGTAAACAACTTCACTAAAACCTGAGTTCTTCTCTCTTTGCCATTAGTTTCCACAAGCATAGGACACCCTAATGGCATTACCTAGAGATGTTCTCCATTTCACTCCCCTATCTATCCTCTCCTCTTCCCTCCTTTCTATGTCACAGTTATTTACAGAATGTCAGCCAAGAATCTACACCCTAAACATTTAGCCTTGATAAGCGAAGCCAATCCTGCTGCAAGTAAGCGGCACACATTTGTATCACTTTAAACACATGGCAGGTAGAACTGCAGCCGAGGGTCTGCGTACCCGCACCCGCACGCCACAGTGTATGTTTTAGAAATAATTAAATGTCACAGAGCTCAAGTCGTCAAGTATCCAGGAAGATGTTTTATGACCTTGTGTCTTGCCTTGCTCCATTATTCCCTCTCAATAACCCACTCCACCGCACGCACCGCTGCACCTACAGAAAGTCTTCACTTCCCTCCCTTGCTGCTGTATGTATCCCACCCCAACCCACCGCCTCCTTCTGCATTCTTCCTCCTCCTACCTCATTTCATCTTTACAGTTTTCCTCCCTGATGGTGACACTTAAAGTGTCTGTGCTTATTCTTTTCCTGTCCCTCCCTCGGCTGGTGTCGACATTCGACTTAGTGCTTTGCTCCTGGGATTGGTGACTGGTACATTGAAACTGCTTTTTTACTGCCCATATTTTTTTTTCTCTCTTAGCAAAAAACTAATCTGATGTGTGAAGTTTTTATGGCAATCCTGCTGAGAGCACATTGCTCTTGTTGCTCCTCCTAATTAGAAAATGTGATAGTGCTGCTTGTAAATATATCTCAGACTGAGTCTATCCCCAGGGCTCACAGTTACATTTGGCACAGCCTCTAGGTTCAGGTAGCACCAGATATCCAGGTAAAGTATGAGGAGGAGGTGGAGGATTTGAGGTAGGGAAGGAATCAGAGAGAGATAAGGAATATATACACCGTCTTTCCGGGAGATTCTGGGAGAGTTTCACACAGCTTTATTTCTCATCTTTAAAGGTTTTACTTTTCAAGGAATTACCTGAAAGTTAAAAAAAAAAGAAAAAAAGCCGCAACCATGTCCCACACTTCCACGTGCTTTAATAAGATCATTAAAGTACCCCAAGGCTGTCGGTTGAGGGTGCCCACCAAGGTGTTTCATTACTGGAAGGGTTTGTCAATGTCTTGGGTCTTAGCTCATCTTAACCCATTTAGAAAGCAATTTCCTGTGAGCAGAGGGGATCTTTCCTCCCGAGAAAGATCTTTGGGCGTAAAAGGTTAGCTTTTCTATAATTCCCCACCATGCTATGTATCATAGCCACTAATGAGAAGCAGATGAATATTTGGCTTAGGTTTAGCAGCTCAAAATAAGACGAGTGAATTAGAGGAGCAAAGAGGAAAATGTCTGCTAAAGGGAGCAATATTGCAGTAAGTAATTAAGAAAGTTTGCTTTGAGGATTATCTGAATAAGTGTAGTCAAATAATATCCAGACTAAATGCTTACCTTGTCTTAGCAGAAGAAGTGTATAGTTTTGTGAGAAACTTCAGACACTCTCCAGGCTCATTTGTGAGAATGTCTCAGTGCCCGAGTTTAAGCTTCGGACAGCTTAGGACGTAGTTAATTGAGCACTGTGAAGTGACAGGGGAGTATGTTTCCCATTTTAGTCATTTTGGTTCTTTGTGTCTGCCGTCCTGAACCCCAGTCTACCAGAGCGCCCAGATCCTGGCCATTACAAATGATGAATTGTGCTACAGTTAAGCTAGAAGTAGGACAAATTGATCAAAGTGTCAGGTGCCCCATGTGATGTTCAGGTCTACATGAGGAAGGAGCTATCACAAAGTTTCCTGTGTCATGGCTGTTGTAGATAAATGTTTATATGCCACTTAACACATCCTCCTTCTGTCAGACCCACAATGTGTCCCTGCTAGCCTACATATGAAAGACCGACTAGAAATCCTGGGAACTGATTTAGGAGTGCAAGTTGTTCACCGTATTCTTCTTCAGGTCCACAGGACACGAAACCTTATGGTCGCCTTTTTAAACCAATGAGCTCGCTATCTGAGGTGTAGTGCTGCAATTCTAGATAAGCACTACTTGGCTCAACTTTGGTTTTGTTCAGATAAAGCTGGTCTAATTAAGCTTGATTTAATCAGGATTGCTTTTAAGCACAGCACACAGCCGGAACAGATACTTTGATTTCAAAGTAGCCCTTGGGAAGGACTTGAGGATAAAAGAGAGGATGAGATAGAGAGTAAAATTAGCAAGCACAACTTAAGAATGACTTTTTTTTCTGTTTTTTTTAATTTGCATAAGACATGTTTCTATTCTTAGTTGTACTGTTTATTGTGTGTTTTTTTTTTACTGGTGTGTCTAACTGCATATTGGGTGGTTTGTTGCTGGAGGAGGAGGAAGCAACATGTGTAGTAGACATGTTATAATCAAATGTGTCATTTGATTTAATTAATCTAGTGCCACACAATGCCACGTATTTTATTCATAGAATCATTTTGCTTGACTGCTGTCTCTTGGAGCGAACTAAGGCAGCAAAAGGTTGATCTCTCCGATACTTGGAAATTGGTGTCCGCTGAAAGTAGCACTTGTTTCCTTTTATATTTGAAAGTTTCCCTTCATCTGTAAAACAAGTTGCTAAACACCAAGCAAGAGATAGTTAAATCATGCATGCAAAAGAATTGATTGCCATGTCTCTAGCTCCACAATAACTCACCCTAATGATCCTAGTTTAAAATAATGCCTATTCTGGACCAGAATGATAAAAAGGTCGCCCCTCTGACTCATTAGTATTAAGGCGTAAAGATAGATGACCCAGATTTAGAACCTCTGCTTATTTTTGAACTCTGTTTCCACCGAGTTGTATGCTGCATATGCATAGTGTGACGTTGGTACAGACTGCAATGCTGTTGGTTTTACAGCAAGTGCATTTCCGACACTGACTGCCTTCCCTTCTCTGCTTTCGTGGATCCACAGAACAGCTGGAATGGCTTGCAGTGACTGTGTTTTTGGAAGGCTGGTCCCTGTGTCATTGACTGAACAATGATAGAGCGTTCGGGTATTGAGCTTTGTAAAGAGCACTTACCATCCCTGCGTTAACCTCAGAAAAAATATCTGTCGATGACCTTCAGTGAACGCTTTCATCCTGAGGCTCCCCTAAACTAAACTCTTAACCAAGCAAGCCAGCTGTTCACTGGAAATAAAGACACACCTCAGTGATAGGCCTTATTTAGAACAAGTACACTTTGAATGACTGTTTAAGCTCATTTGGAATCAAAGTATTTTTTTTTATTTATCTTTATAGACAGGGATTGCTCATAAACCTGTTGTAAAAATGCACCCAAAACAATTTGTAGCATTAGACCTTGTCAGGCAAGTTTGCATTTATCTATAAATATTGTGTTAAGTACTTCATGCTGCTTCGTTAATGCATATCTTGTCTTATAAACACCTTTGCTTCCTTTTATCTGTTATCTTACAGAAGGAGATGAAACCGGTGTGATGGATAGCCTTATGGAAGCTCTACAGTCCGGAGCAGCCTTCCGTGATCGGCGAAAACGAACACCACGCAATGGTAAGCACAAGGAAAACCCCTCATTATCATGTTCCACTGTCAAATTATCCTTTTTTTTTGTCAGTGTTATTCAATAAACAGCTAAATACACATGAAATTCTTCATCTTCATCAAAGGAATCCGTTTTATTCATCACGCTTCGCCAGTGACCATCCTAAAAAAGTATGTGTACGTACTGGATTCAGCGGCTTGGACTACATTAAACTGCATCGAAGATTAATGCACTTATATAGTTTCAACATGTGGAAGTCTACTCACAAACAAACTCCACACAGTCACGAGTGTCTCGGTGACGGACGAAAGAAATGTATTGTCCCTTTTCCATTTATAAAGCACTTAGCAATAAGACCGTGGCTGATTTAGTGTAATCCTTGTGATAATGTATTCCATTCTGTCATGATGAATGGGCTGTGCCCAGGGGACTACCACCTAGCAGGAGTGTGAGGGTCAATTGATATGCAAGTCAGAGTTCTGCAGAGGAGCCACAGGTGCAGGAATCTCCATGTTGGCAATCATGATAGGAAAAAAGTGACGAAGAAAT
Source organism: Craterocephalus stercusmuscarum (assembly GCA_037177115.1). Lineage (NCBI taxonomy): Eukaryota > Metazoa > Chordata > Actinopteri > Atheriniformes > Atherinidae > Craterocephalus > Craterocephalus stercusmuscarum. Next base: position 14,062,091 of record JBBDHI010000007.1, read on the forward strand.
CAGATCAACTACTGTATCAGATGATTTATGTCTAGCTATTTTGAAACAATAAAAAAGGAAAGAAATAAAATCCATTAAAAAATATTTCCGAGATATAACAGGGGTTTTCTTTTTTCAAGTGAAATCTCCTTAAAAATGGGGATGGGGGGCAGATTTACCCAAATAAAAGAATAAAAAAACTCAGTTAATTGCTCATGTTGTCCAGTGTCTCAGCCTCTTTCCTCCTGCTATCATCAAAGCCATGTCAGGCACAAAAAGTTAAGATGTGCTGTTGTTTCTTTTTTTTAACTACGTCCATACCTTTCAGGTGCTAAACTACTTTTACACACTGATATGAAATGCTGACTGTGATGAATTATTAACACTCAAAACATGATATGAACAAGGTGTTG
>JBBDHI010000007.1:14084018-14095366 GCA_037177115.1 Craterocephalus stercusmuscarum
ACAGCACGTCATAACTTGTATTTATAAACCTCAGAAATGCATTAAATAAATGTATTGCCTTTGAATTCTTACTGAACATTATTAGCATGACAGTTTAGTTTATCTGGACACAGCTTTAATTCCATCACTAAGGAAAGAGTATTGCCCAAGTTATCTGTTTTTATTTTCAGCCTTGTGACACCCAGGAAGTCAGCAGGAGGACAGCCTGAGGTGCTGTGAGCTAAATTAGCTTCTGTATTATCTGCACTACTTACCATTGTCTTGCTCTCTTTCTTTGATCTTTTTGTTTTGCTTTATTTGTCACAGACAGAAAACCTCTCTTTGTTTCGATAAACCCGCTCCCTCCTGTTTATTTACATTAGACGCACAGCTACAGCTAAAGTGTCTGGAAGCCCTGTCGCAGCACAGGAATGGTTCCGCATGAAAAAAAAGTTACATTGGCTTTGATGTGGTCAGGATTCAGCTGGGAATGGCTCCCCTCCTCCATTGTTTGTTAATGTTGTTCTTGGACCGATGGTGTAATAGTTATAAATTGGCTGATCCTCTGATGGTCAGTTCACTTTACTTCCAACCAGCAGCTGAGTGTAGCCTGTAAATATGTATGAAGTTGAATTGCATTTTTTGGGTGATTTTGAGGTGATTTTTTGTTTGTTTGTTTTTACTGCAAAAACTTTTTTGCTGTTAGCCTAATTAATCTATCATTAGTATACACATTTTTTAGATACATTAATTTAGCTTGCTGTTTGCACTAGCATTGATTTTCACCTGGCATGGTTCAGTTTTGCGTATGAAATTAATGTTTTATATTTCCATGAAGATCTAAATTATAGGCATATTTTAGTCATTTTTGGTGCATGTGTGTTATTTTTTATGCAGGTTTTATTTTCAAATATGCGTTGACTGACACCTTGAGTCAGGGAAGCCAGAATGTTAAAAATCCTGGATGGCTTTGACAGTATGTTCTGGGCCATTGTCAGTCTGTATTATGAAACACCATCCAACCAGGTTTATTGAATTTGGCTGAATATGAGCAGACAGCATGTTTCTAAACACTTCAGAATTCACCCAGCCGTGTTTCTCTTCTGTCACATCATCGATAAAGACTGCTGACCCAGGGCTATGGAAACTGTGTTTGTTCATGCCATCACATTGCCTCCACTTGTGTAAAATACGGTATTATATGCTGCAGACAATGACCTATTTCAACTGTCTCATGCATTTTTTTAATCCACAGCTTGTGGAGCAGGTTGTACTTTAACAAACAAATGAAAGCTGTAATGACAGTCTAATCTGGCTTTTCTATTTAAAAACTCATTAATGATTTTCACCTTGTGGTGACCCTAAGTACTTTCTTTCTGACAGATTTACTTTGTGTTTGCACTCAAGAAAGGCCCAATTCAGATATGTTGAAAACCTTTTATTTATATGTGTTGGAAATTTTCAGTTTGGAAGATGCTTTAAACATTTTAGATTCTCATTTGATGAGAAATTGAGGAGGGTATAGCCCACAGGCTTCGATAAAAAACAAGCTTTTGGCCAGTTGTCCAGCTGCATTTGAATTCCTGTCAACAGAACATTTTTAAGAAAAAAAAAAAAGAAAAATGTCAGTGTCCAAATATTGTGTGTATGGGCATGATTTTATACATACTGAGAAGCTTTTTCTACCTAGCAAATCAATTTGTGCTGTTTTGTTTGAGGACATTTCATTTTGTTCTGACAGCTGAAAAATAATGACAAGATACAACTTGTCATTGAATTCAGACATCAATACAGTATCTTCTTTGATGTGCGGCGTTAAACGTACCTGCCAAAGTGAATTGCCCTTAAATTGCCTGTAATAAGGGCACAAAAAGGTAAAAAGTAGATCATTTGAAGTGTAGGATCTAAGAAAAGAAGAGAGCCTGTGGCAGAGGGCAAAAGGAACAAAAAGACAGGAGGAGTGCCTGTGAATAAGCCTGAACGGCAGCGTGATAACACTCCATCTTACCTTTTGGGATGTGTAAGAGGTTTCTTTGCTTTACCAAATGCTGCCCTCTGACTATACTACAGTCATGACTTTGCTTTCTTTTTTTTTTTGTTTTTTTTTAGAAATATCTTAAAGAGAATAACAACAAGGGTTTCTGAGGCTATATTTTGTCTCTTTTGATCTAAAAAGCTATGCGTCTTTTAAAATTACACTGATAATTTAGCGAACATCTTCAGATGGCCTCTAAATATAGAATGAGTGAAAGTCAAAGAGGAGGAAGTTTTCCATTGAGTTTTGACTTCCTTTTTTCCCCTTTGTATCATTCCCATTCTGCTTTGTGTTTAGCTCCCAATTTGTGTTTTGCATAATTTTCCCACACATTGGTATAGAAAACAGTGTACACTGGTCTGATGAAAAACCAAATACTTAATCCGGGCACCTGGCATTAAATCATTGATTAAGATGAAAGACAAAAGGGTTATCTTGGCCACCCTTGCTATCATATATTCCATATTGACTGATTATAGCTCACCTACAGTCTAAGCACTAAATTAGTCCACAATGATAGCTATCTGTTTTTTTTTTTTTTGTATTATGTTTTTTTCTATTTTGGGGGGGTGGGGACATAAGCTGGCAAGGTGGCAGAGGAATAAAGTGGATAACAATATCTTTGCCAGCCACGGCATAGGACAGACACTTTTATCAACGGGCCTGTGCATGTTGTGAAGTTAAGCAAATTGGTTCTGCTTTCTGTGAAGCGCGGTTTAGTTTAGGTACCTCATAAAAGGGTTTATGATGCCTCTTGCCAGCTGGGTAGAAACATTCTTTTCTTTTGAAAAATATCTGGCTTTGGTTAGATTATGTCTGCTTCTATTCCTGTGCTTGGTGCGTTAGGGCTCAATTTGCCAGGCCCTTCACCTCTCAGAGCTTAGCCTTAATCTGCATTTAACAGAGGCCTGGAAAAGACAGTGATTATCACAATGTTATATGCCGAGAAGCATTTATTAAATAATTTGTTTCAATGTATTTGATTTCTTCAGTATGTCATCCGGATGACATATTCACAGGCCCTCTTTTTTTTCCTTTTTTAAGAGGATAAATGAATAATCGGAGAGCAGAGGAAGACAGCTAATTTAAGTATCTGAGAATTCCCCATTTAATTGTGTTTTATTCATGTTTTTTATAGCACTGTTGCAGAGCAAGATTGGCTGTGTTTGTGAGAGAGAGCTTGATGTTAATGAGATATAATTTGGTGAAAGATGTGTTAACAAAATTCAACATAGAGTAGCCATAAAGAGGGGATAGCTCGCTGTTGTTCAGTTGAACATTCAAGTTGAAAAAATTCATTACAATCAAATCATGGAGCAATGCATTTCATTATGTAGTTCTTCCCATCTGTGACAGTCCCTCCTCTTTTTTATTTGCTAATTTTTGTTGAGTATATAGTAGATTAATTACCAGCCTTATTTTAGCCCTTTTCTCCTCGTATCCTTATTAATTCACTGTCATATTCAGACACCTTCTCCTCCAGATTGGTGCACACACAGACACACACCATCCCTTTCCTCTTCTGTTACTGTGTGCAGTCCAAGTGATTGGATGAATAAGTTGTGCCATCCCATATGGTGGGCTGTCCTGCTGGATCTGATCACAGCGGTGAATGAAGGAGCCCATGAGTCACCGCCAGTTTGTTCTGCCGCACTTGCCATGCTCGACTGTCGCATACCTCCCTCACTCCCGCCAACCGTCCTGCCAGCCAACAGACACTGTGCCTTTTAAACTCTCTCGCCCTGTCGCTCACTGTCTCCCTTTTTTCCATACACATCATAACTGTAGCCTTTCACAAGCCCCCTCGCGCTTCTCCTCCTTTTTCTCTCTCCCTCCATCCCCCTGGATGAGGTGAAGTCTGTCCTCTGTTCTCCGACTGTCTCAGCGTCAGTATATTCCCTGAGCTCTGCACTTTGAAAACAGTCAGTGCCAACATCTTTGTCATTTATAAACATTTTATGCCTGCTCTGTAGGGTAATGGCTAATTTCTCCCACCATGCCGGTCTTCATTAAAAGTTCATTTTCTGTCAAAATGCATCCGAATCTAATTCGGTGCAGCTATTCGGACAACTTTAGCTTTACCTCAGCATGTGTCTAAGCTGCACACTGATTCAGCCATGCTTGTACTTTTACTCTGTAAGATGGCTGCAGACAGTATCAATTTGGTTTAAGTAAACATTTGATTAATCAAAATGATAAAGCATAAAAAGTTGTATTTGTTAAAGAAAAGGTTTCTGATTGAGATGTTGATTTAACAAAACACACGCTGAAGTTTCCTCCATCAAATTCATTACTTTTATGGATAAGGACACCTCACAGGTCATTATTGTGACTAATGTAATTCCACTGCCACTTATCAAAGAACATAATAGAGCTTGATAGCATCATCAGGATTGGTGCTGCCCACAAAGACTGTTGAATAGGCCGTTGATGAGGGCAACACGAGCCTGCAGAATTTTCAGACAAGTTTAGAAAAACTAGAAATCAATTTAGACAAGAATGACTTTTACTGTGGACCTTTTCCAATAAGAATTTTCTTTTTTTTTTATCACTGTATGTCTCTGTGTCTTCGTTTTCTCCCACTGGACCACAATACCAAGAATTTAACACAAAAAATGTACAAATTTAAAATTTTTCTACACACAGACTCTCTCCATGGATTTTACGCAACACTGTTTGCCACACACCAGTCAGGCACAAATTAAGGCAACAGAGGCAAAAACTAAGATCATGGTCTCCACTCCTTTGTCACACATGTTACATTTTGATACAAGTCCTCTAAAGTCATGAGGAGTATTTGCTACATTATTGATGTGAACATTTGGGAGTGTGTTTTTACCAGAGCAGAGGTCATATTCAACTGCATTTGTATTTGTTGGCAACATAACTTTTTAAGGATGAATTTTGATGAAATTGTCAGAAAACACAGAAATGGGATAAAGAACAAGTGATTAGATTTTTGGGATGATCCAAACCACCACCTGGATCCACGAATTTTTCTCAAGGATTTTGTTCCGATAGGGCGTACGGGATAATTGTGCCATGAGGGCTTCTAATTTCAAAAATAATGTCATAATCATTGACAAAAAAATCACGATAGCTTGGCAGAGGTCTGTGCTCTCCGAGGGCTTCTAGTTCATCTAAAGTTCATCTGGACTCACCTGAATTCTTTGTACAGATTGTGATTTTTGTGTTTTGGTATATTTACTTTCCTTAATTTAAAATGTTCTGATTACGACTGCACTTTATATTTTATTTTTTACTACCTTGGAACCTGATTGGTACCTAAATAACTTGTCATCGCATTCCTGACTACGCATCCCTTTTCCATATAAAAATAAATTTATACCAATAAACAAAGTTCTTTCCCCCAGGTGAAAATGATTCAGTGATGCGTAAGCAAATAGAGGCCTGGCGAGATCGGTCAATACAGAAATCGGGTGTGTGTGATGGCCAGCTGCAGGAGGCCAGCGCTCAAGATGCTTAGATGCTTCTTTTGTTGCACAATATTAGGGAAATCAATGTATATCCAACAGGTTCATCACTCACACGTTCCGTAAGGATGCTGGGTGTAAAACTAACACCTTTATCAATCTTTTATTCTCTACGGCATACTAATAAGATTAAACAGGCTTTTCTTTTAATATTTTGTTATGTCTTTCTTGATGGCTCCCACCCTTCTCCTCCTTCTGCAAATCATTTTCTAGTTTCCTCGCTCTTATTTGTATCCCTCTCTTCAGTCTTATTTCTGTGATAAAGAAAATCAATACTCTCACTTTGTCGGCCATGAGACACAGCTGAGAAAGTAAACGTTTACAATAAGTCGAGGGAGAGTTTTTCTGTTCAGATTCCAGTTCTGTTTCATCTAAGTTTGTGGAAGTGTGTGTACACGTTCTTTGACTAATTACCTACTTTTGTCATGTAACCACGAAATTCCACCAGAATCTGGGGGAGGGTGCTGATATCAGGAGCATAGCAACGTCGCGATGGTGTTAACACTGTCTGAATGACTGCTCTGTGAGGTAGTGGCTGCCTTACCATCATTAGCACATCCATTACATAGATTGGTGAAGGAAGGATGCTGAGGCCCTGGCAGGAGACCAGCTTCGTCTTACTCCGGCTGGCAGGCTTGTTCAGAAGTGTAACCCGTTTCTGCCATGTGCACCATCATTTCCGCCATTTCCCGGCCTGGCTGCAGCATTCGGAGAGTGGGAAATTAGGTTTTTCTGTGTGTGTTTGCGAGGGCTGAATATCCTCATGATGACAGTAGCAGGGGAATTTTAAAAAAAAGGGGGAGAGGGAGATCTCTTGGCAATCGCTGGACTCAGGGTTTGGTTTTGAGTGACTGCTTAAATTAAGAAAAAATCGTAGGGTGAGAATTTATGGGTGCAGACTCCCAAATATGTGTGAATGTGAGTGGGTGAACAAGGAGAGGGAGTGAGGAGTTATTAGTGCAAAATCTTGCCTGGGGCACCAAATGCCAGCCCCGGGGGCAGCGAGCAATCATTCTACTCAGACTGCAGCCACTTCTATCAAGTAACTCAACCTTTCAGGGAGGAATAGTAACCCACTCTCCCTGCCGTCTCCCGTTACACAACCATGCACTCAGCGGCAACATGACCTCCGTCTTTAACATTACTTACTTCACAAAGGTGAAGAAAATTGCTAATTGATGCTGGGTTTCATCCATTTCAGCTGTGATGACACAACAATGAAGATGAGATGCTCAGCGAAGGTGTGAGCAAAGACTTTAAATACACGTGTGGGTAAATAGCAGGGCGAGAGAGGGGGAATGTGTCATGGCTCCGCACTCAGTCGATTACAGGGTGGATATGGGAGTGAGCCAGCACAAATCCATGCATAGCTACATCAAGAACAGGGGTTGGAATGGAGAGGGTTCACCTTGCCAATAACATGACATTTTCCACAAGCGATAATGCAGGCTTAATTCGGCTCTGTGGAGCATCTGGTGCGAATTGGACATAGTTGCTCTTCAGCATCATTGCGTGAATGTTAGGCCTTCTATTTATACTGCTCTTCGCTGCGGTAATGGTTTTAAATGTGTTGCCATGGAGGGCCATTATTTACAAGAGGTGAAAATAATGTGGATTTCCTGTAAGACTGCAACATATTTAGCTAAGAAAGGAAAGTGTGTTAATACACATTTGTGCATATGTACATGCACTTGACTTTGTTTGTGTTTGTGTGTTTGAATGTCAGTATGTGCATTTTAGTGCACACGGCACCTGGATTGTGTGTCGTCGGGGGCCACTGAGGAAGAGCATGTTAACCAGAGGAGCAGCCGGTCCACCAGATGTTCCTATTCCCTGTAGGCTTGTCAGAAGTGGACCTTTACTTCTCTCCCTGCAGTACACGCATACACAGGATTTCTCCGGCAGCCTATACATAGCTTCTGTGCATGCACCACACCACACAAGAGACAGCTTCCTCATACTTTCTTTGTAAATTTCATTAGACACATTACAAGGACCTCCTTCAACCAGCTTCAGTGATTATTTATAAATCCATATGGCTTCAGTGATAAGAGAATTTTTCATTCTACCCATAGCTACTTGGATTACCTCCAGAATTTGTAACGTTTCTTTAAAAAACTCAAGTATCAAAGATTTGTTCGACGGTCTTTTCTCCAAGTCAAAAGTATTCCTCGCACTTACTTGTATGTGAGACGTGCTGTTCCCACTTGTGGCAATCAGTGTCATTTTACAGTGCCACAGCTTCATTTTCTCCCCTGCACTCTATCTTCTGGACTCCTTCTCATCTTCATATACCATGGTTGGGTGGCTTGCATGGTGCCATGATCCTAGGTGGAGGATGTGGCCATTTGGAAATGTCATAAGAAAGGTCAAGACCATCACCCTAGCCAAGTTCAACAGGCTGATTTATGAGGTTTGAGCAAATGAAATATAGAAGTGGGCTAGTAGAACAATCAGGTCCCAATAGGCACCCCAAAGGTCACCTAACTTAATTTCAATTAGGCCTTTGGGGGAGTAGCAACATATGTTGCTGGTGAAGAGTGGCGAGGAAATTGATTCACTTGTAACGTTGTTATGTTTATGGGGATTAAGATAACACTAATCAGTTGAAGAAGCTGGTGTTTGCTGTACTGTATTGACTGTAAAGTTAAGAAAAGACATTTTTCATTCCACTGAATTACAAACAGCAGCACAGGTGCTGTATATTATTGACTACTTACAGCAGGTCGACAAAAGAAATGCACATCTCACTGTTTCCTCTGCTCCCAATCAATCACTGAATTGTGCTGGCACTGAATCCCGTCAGTTACTGCTTTTTGTTTGACACGCCTGCACCAAAAAATCTGATTAGACAACAAATCTCTGGAAATAACGGAGCTGTAAAGAACAAAGTTTTGTTTTTTTTTATGTTCTAAGTGTGTAAGTAAAAATTTACCACTAAAAATCAACACCTCGCACATCCAGCCTCCTTGTCACTACATGCATGACAAAAGCACCCCACACACAAAACGCTTCAAAATGAGTCACAAATTGCCAGCAAATGATTTCCTGCTCGGAGAGGATAACAGGCCCCCACTCTGCCTTTGATTCAGCTGCTTTTTTCATTCCGTCTTTGTTTACCCATGCTGTCTAGCAGACGCTCTGCTGGAATCCCTATTGATAGCTGTCTGACAGGGGGGGCTGGGTGGCTAAGTAGCCCAGAGGGGTAACGTGGTGCGCAGTTTGTGGCTGCACATCATACGTATGTGTTAGAAAACGTTGTATTTTATATACATTATCTCTCTTTCTTTTTTTTCTTTTTTTTATTTGGGGGGGATGGGGTGTTGCTTGTCTTGTGTGTCATCATGTTTCTGAGTTAGATTTTTATGGCACATGGCCTAAATCTCCCTACTAGCCAGTATGTTACCAGGTGTGTGTATGTAGATCTGCTTGTGCTGGCTGCTGATCTATTTGTGTGTCTGGGTGGTTGATGTGGCATGGAGGTCACTTCTGTCAGATCCCATATCCAAGCCCATGCTGTGATGTGAAGGGCACTGTCAAGAGACAACCACGAGGCAGCGCAGGTACAGCTGCCCTCAGTGCTCTTTTTCCTCTGTGGCGCACACACACACACAAACCCACTGATGGGGATACTCTGCCAAACACATCCATGCTCCCTGTAAAGTCACACATGGTGGTGGGAAAGCCCCCCCAGGGTGAAAGCCCCAGGATTGTACAGTCCTTTCAAAACAAACAGTACCGCCTACTTGTTGACTGTCTGTTCACTTGGGATGAGCTGCATGCCGTTTCAGTTTAATGCATAAGCAGTAGCTCTGGCAGACGGTGTCTGATAGATGATTCAGTAATATGCAACGAAGTCAATACTACATGCTGATTGGGGGGAGATGGTTTTAAAAACTGTGGATGGACATCTCTGGATAAGAGGAACATTTTGAAAGAAACAGCATGATGGTGCAGATGACTCTATTAGAGTCCAATTGTGTAATTTAAAAAGAGTCTCTTCCTACATCAATCCACAAAGAAAACACATCATTTAAATCATTAGTGACAAAATTAGTGTTTTTGTTCCGTGTGTCATTCATTCTTTTAATATTCAACTAAAAATCTAATTCAGACTATAAATAATCTTCTTGTTTTTCATTATTCTTTTATGATTATAAAAAATAATAATAATAAAATCAGGCTGTTTTTGCATTTTTGATTGGAGTTAAGAGTAGAAGAGGTGAGACTTCAGCTGACCGTCAGAAATTGATTTTAATATTTAGTCAGATTTTCATGACCCGGAAGTTGCTCCAGATTTTCTTTCTGCAAACCTGCATCTCAAAATCAATTTCTGTCTGTGGGTCATTTTTCCATCTTAACTTCTTCTAATCTTAACCACAAATCAAAAGTCCAAAAAATAGCCTAATTTTATTTTTTTGTTCCCGATTTATAAAAGAATAATGGAAAACAACTAGTTATTTATAGTTTGAATTTTTGAATATTAAAGAAGTCTGACTATATTACCTGGACTGTAATAATATTCATTTTTCTAACATGCAGACGAGGCTAAATGATAGACATACTTAGAAAGGATAGATATTTTCAATTAAATAACTTCACAATTACCAGTTAAAGAAGCGATTTAGCTTCATTTAACAATTGTATAGCAGACTGGATTCAAAAAGGTTTTTGCAGACCTTGGTTGGTCCAAAGATGCTTGATGTGATCTAATTTGCAGTCAGCTGATGGCCTGCTACCAGTTTTCCAGAACCAAGCTAACACTGTTTAAGCTGGTTACCATAGTTTTCAGATCCAGTTTGAATTAGATAGTAAGAATCAATGCTGATAGTTGCCCTATTAACTGTTAAAAACCAAGCAGCAAGCTAGCAGCATGAGCCTCAATCTTCTCATGGTGTAGCTGCAAACCAGAGATGGTTTGAAATGCAATTATATTAGTTTTCTACAGCTGTGTGTCAGTGCATATGGCCTGGACGATCAAAACAACCAGTACAGTCTCCCCTGTGCCGCTCATAGCAACGACAGTCTCTGTGCTATTAGGAAAGAAATATGAGGGTCAAATTATTGGAGAATAACAGTCTGTAGAAAAGCAGGAAGTCTCTTTACAGCCAAAGCTGTGCCTACAATAAAATCCATGCAAGAGTTACAGTCACCGACATTAACCATTACAGTACCAGTGAAAAAACCAGTACAACACATTTAACTGGTAAGAAGCCAAAGAAAGATTGTTTTTTAAAAAAAATTAAATTAAATTAAAATTACTTTTTCCTCTTTGTTTTAATATAACTGCACCAGATGCTATATAAGAAATTGAGTAAGTTAGAAATTGGCTATTTATTGGATAATTTTATATCAACATTCGTAAGAGACACAGGTTATGTCGTTCACATTTGTGATGCCAGTTGCATGAAAAGCGCTTTATAAATAAAGCAGATGCTCTTCTTGTTCATCACTTTAACACTCTGTGTGCAACATAAAATGACAGCTATTAAAGCATCTGGTCCTTCTTATTCCTAGCAATTATGACAAGATTATTTTTTTCAGTTCAACAGGATACCATATTGTTCACTGTAACTTGCACAGACTTTAAGCAGCTGTTGTAAATCAGCTCTCTAAATAGACATAATGTCCAACTCATTGGGGTATATCAGATAATTGATACATCTCATAATACATCCACTCCTGCTTTCATTTAATTTCTTAGAAACATCACTATCTACAACCATCATACTATCACTCTTGCTATTTCATTTTTATTATTATTATTGGACTAAGATTTCCTTTAAAGGAACTATACCTAATATTCTTTTAATCTTTCTAAGAAAAATGGTCTCTACATG
>JBBDHI010000007.1:14120698-14134324 GCA_037177115.1 Craterocephalus stercusmuscarum
ACGCCAAAGCTAAAAAAACTAGCCGCTATCGCTAACTAAACTAGCCGGACGTGAAATCGGGTATAGCTCCTTTAACTTATCTACACTGCTCCAGAGAGATGAAGCAGCCCCATGCAGGTCTTGTTCTTGTTCTTCCAGTCGCCACCATGTTTCTTTGTGTTTATGAGTGTAGGCAACATATCAGTTATTAGCTGGGCTTCAACATAATTATGTATCATTTTACATTTTCACCTAATGAATTATGCAAATATTGTAGAGATAAAACAGAAAATATGGAACCATTCCTTATCTGAGCCAATTTGGTCAGAGGAACAATCGTCTTCGAACAGCATTTTGCTCTTTTACACCAAAGTCTGATAAATGTATGCGTGTGTGTGTGTGTTCTGGGTGAATTGCTGGCTGTATAATTTGTCCAGGTAAGAAAATCCTAGCCAAGTGCCGCACCACTCTGCTTTATATGATTACAGTATTTGCCTGTGTAGTGTTTGTTCCTTTTTTGTGAGAGACAGATGTGCTGTGCTCCGTTTCTACTGGCTGCTTTGTGTCAAAGCTAAACTTGATATTGCTTTTCTTCCCTGTTTTTTTTTTGTTGTTGTTGTTATTTTTTAACTAAAATGAACCCATGATTGTTTTCTCTCATCTGGATCGGAATCTCATTAATAGTCTTCTGAGGCGTTGTGGCTGCAGTATGACTACACAAGCTCAGGTACTCATACAAGTGAAAGTGACAAAGATTCAGATTGATTATTTTTCTGCACAATTTATAAAGGAAATGTTAAACCCTCATTATACACGATGTGCTTGTTCTGGACATTTGGACACCAAATTTATATTTTTTCAACTAATCAATGAGAAGAAAATTTAATTTGTTAGTTTCTTTAACGGAGGTAAGGACTGCTTTTTTTCTGCGTGTTACTTACAATTGTGGGCACCGGTACTCTAGCAGAAAAAACCACAGTAGTCTGGCTTCTTCTTTGTACATCAGCAATCTGCTAATAGAATAAGACAACACACATTAAAATTTGATTTCATCTGTCTGCAGAGCATTCACATCAGTGAAACAACACCCAAACTGGAAGTCTGCATTATTCCATGCAATCAGTGCAGCTTGTGGAGTATCCTGTTATTATAGAGGATCTCTGCTGTCAGAAGATAATGAGCTGTTCATCAAGACCCCCCGCAAATAGTGGCCTGCTGTGAGGCAAATTTGGCGTAGTGGTCAAACTACATTACAGAAGCGTCACATAACGTGGCGTCTCTGCCTCAGAGTTTTATTTAGATGTTTTTTTTAACATTACGGTGCAGATGTTTGGTCTTATTTTATTAATGACAACATAAGATTCCTGTCTGTGAAATTAAGGCTTTGCACCAGATATACAGTAGATACCCTTTGCATCACTCGGAACCATGTAGCATGATGGATTTTCATTTTCTACGTTCACAGATGGTAAATCCTCCTTTACAGTGAAGTATGACTGCAGTACTGAATGAATTAGCAAAGAGTTAGAGAAACATTATTTCCTAGAGCATGATTTCTGCTGAATCAACCGTCATCTGAAGCACCATCAACACGATCTTTCGGAACAACCTCACAGAATTGTTAGACTGTATGTATGTTTGTAAGATTATCGGATGCTCAAAAAGAATCTGCAAAATCGGGTAAGTCCAAGCGATGCCTTGAGAGGGCTTCCTTTGTTTGGGATGTATAGCTATATAATACATATTCCAGATTTTATTCCCCTTTAAGACACTATTTAAGACCATAAAAACTTGAAAATCATGTTAATTAAATTAGACGGTGAATTGTAGGATTTGTGCAATTTCAGCTGACATAATTTAATTTAGCTTTGATTGATTTGCTGATTAGCCATCTGAGCTCTAGAAGTCTTGCTCTGATGTCTGCCTACTCGATGTGTTCTCATAAAACATAAAAAAAACCCTGTTGTTTAAGTACAAAATGTCACATTTGTCCTGTTTAACTCTGTTTTACACACACTCTCCAGCATGCAGTCAACCCAGTGATCTGCTCTTCATGCATTTGCTTTTTGTCCCTGCAGTCACGGGAAGCCGCTTGTCACCGTTTTTGTCCAGCCTGCTTTACGGTGTTACAGCCTACAAATCAATGTTTTTTTTTTTTTTTTTGGCAGTTTTCTTTTGTTCATTTTAGCTTCTGAACCCAGTCAGCAGATGTGTCTTCTGCCATCACTCCAGGTGTTGAACGGTAACTACCCGACACTTAGCGATGATGGGTTTTATCCAACAAATACAAAACGCTGCACAGTACAAGCCAATACACTGCGTGCTTATTATAACAGCCTGTACGACTGCATTCAGCTCGGCTTTTCCATCATAACAGTTCATCGCTCCTTCTTATATCGTCCATTCTGCCTCACCCCACCTACATCCAGGAGACATGTCTCCCAGCAGGGAGAGGGTCAGCTCGGAGGAAGCTTCAACCTGTCAGAAAATATTCACATCTAGCCTCTCATGCCTCCCTTCACCATCCAACCCCTCCGTCTCTCACATCTCCCATGCTCCCCTCCTTGGCACCCATCACTCCTCTTTTCTCCGCTACCGTCATCCTCTTCCCATTTGATTCAGATCACTGAGTTAGCCTCTGTCTCTTTTGTCTGAAGCCCCATTTTGCCTGCCGGATGGACGGACAGGAGGAGAAGATGGACTCCCGTCGACAGGAGGATTGTGTATGCGTGTGTGTTTATGAGATGGAAGGAGAGAAAGAGGGAAGGATGGGGGGGGGGGGAGAGAAGCCGAAACTTTTTTTTTCTTTTTCTGGGAGGTAAAATGTCAAACAGCAAAGAAGTGAGGAGACTTTTATCTGTCAAACCTGCGTGAGGTCTTACCTCTCAGGCTACGGAGTGACAAGGCTGCTGTTAAAAGAGATGAGATGCACAAAAAAAAAGCGATGGCGACAGAATGAGTTTACCGCTTGTTCAGTTAGTGTGATATATGGGTATCAGCTTTTTCCGTGCGTCTATTTTAACTCAGCCAAAGTCTGATATCAAAAGATTTTGTTTTAAAGTAAGAGGCGTAAAAAAAAATTTAAAAATAATCCTGATTAGTAAGCCAACATGTTGTCTTTTATTCCAGCTGTGCTGAAGTATTTGAGTTACAATATGGCCAAAAAAAGGTTAGAAAATGACTGACTCACTGTATACTCACTGACATGCCCTACATTGCTTACAACTAAGCTCATGCTCTCTGCCCAAAGCCCTGCCTGCACACACATCACACACACAGGCCTAAGAATAGAGGCGGGATTGATGGATGTAAAAAGGGAGGAAGGGAGCTTGGTAATTGAGTAAGTGCCCTTCTGGATGTAGAAGCCTGAATAAAAAGTACTTTTTATATTTAAAAGAAAAAGCCTTTCTTAGGATCATTTCACTCAAAAGTACATAAAAGCTCTTTCAAAGTTTCCCTGTGTTCTTTGCCCTCAACTGAAATAGTCCCTGCGGAGAACGCAGAAACACACAAACACTCACGCACTCCTTCCTGAAAGACGAGCATAAAAGGTTTGACCCCGCCAACATCAACTTATGCACACAAATACACACGCACTTACACACAAACACATAAAAAATAGAGAGCATACCATTCGGGCCTCCGATTTCTTTCTGCATCTTAACCCAGGTTTATTAACAGTGCTCTAGTTTAAACATTACTCAGTTTGCACTGAAAGGTTTAAAATCAGCAGGCTTGCAAAGTGCACTTTTCATATTTCTAGTGTCCAGCAGGAAATAATGATCTGCAAGCTGGAGGATGGGACATCGGAGATGGAGACCAGGAGAAACGCACGATTTCACTTGAGAGAGAGAGACTTATGTCCCTTACTTGTGTGAAGAAGGTGAGGATGAAGGAACTGCAAAACCAACAACATGGTGTGAAACACAAGCAGTAAATGTCAGTTGACCAAAAGCTGAGAAATAAAACAAACAAACAAACAAAAAAGATATAAAACCCCCATTTCTGTCTGCGGGGTGCAAGTTATGGAACTAGTTACTGCTTCACAGAGCAGATGGTCACTTTGTTCATAGCTTTAATCCTGCTGAAGAGTCACTTTCCTCATATGCCTGAAAAGGGAATGAGAAACGTAAATAAATAAATAAAGGATAGTTTTTGCTTTTGTAACTTTGAATAAAAACTGATGAAATAGAACTATAATCTGTTTTTTTTTCATCTGTCATGAAAAAAAAGCATGTATTGCCCTGTTTTACTCAAGTATCCGTACTGTTTTTATGTGAATATGAAAAGAAAGATGGGTCCACACCATGTGGCTGTTGCTGACATCAATATCGAATCAATGTCTTTTTACAGTTTACTCAGCAGTGCTGAGCAGACAAAGTATAAAAAGCTTGCTGTTTGCAGAGATTCACATTATTTTATTTTACTGATCAATATCTGAGCCACAATTTAAAATTGTCACATTTTGGCTTGGATAATACAGTATATAACAACTTATTTATTTGTACATCATAGTAAACAGCACTTTGGATATAAAAAGCTTTGATGGAAGTGACTTTTACACTGATTGGGCCAGAAAACGTGTCCCTTTAGCTTTTTTTTTTTTTTTCATTACAGTATAAGTTATAACTAGGCATTTATCACATACACCAGCTGTAATAGAAGCCAAAATCAGGATGCATGGATGTCTATATTTCAAACTAATGCAGACAACAGTTGGACTTTAAAGACCAACTGTATAACTTTTCAACCTCAATACTCCACTTTCCATATGTTTTGTTTGATGGCACAGTGACTTTGAATATGTGCATTTCTGGAGCCGTCGCGGCCCGGCAGCTGAGCAACCGTGCTGTAAAACTTTCACATCTGGGACGCTGCCTGCTGAGTTTCACTTTGCGTGTGCGATACATGCAAGCAAGCAAATGTAAACACACCGGTCATAATGAATGCACACCGGCTGGCTCAGCACAGAAACGTTTGAAAATATTTTCAAAGGAAGAGAGGGAAATAAGAAGAGCCACAGAAAAGCAGGAGATAAGACAGTAGTTGGGAAACAACTGTTTTTCTTACTGTGTGGAGAGGCTCATAGTGCAGGTAGGATGCAAGATGGAGCCACTGATAGGGGGCGCATCACTGAGAAAATAGGGTAAGTTATATGGTGGGTCTTCAGAGACAAAGATAAAATATAATTTGACAGACTATATAAAATGTACATTTTATCAGCAGTGACACCTAAGAGTGGTAATCTTTCAGAAAGACATTAGTCAAATTACTACTCAGAGGGCTGCAATGTGAATATCAAACCTGGCTGGTTATCCTGTTCAGAAAACCTTTTTGTTATACTGGGTGAAATGATGCTTTCAGAGTAGACAATACACTATTAAAAAAAGTCAGACCTCTGACCAATCAGTGAAAGGACTTGGTTTCCAACGGAGCATTGACAATAGGAGGGGTGGCTAAGAGGAGGTGCCAATATATTTCTCGGGATCTTGCTCATGAGTGAAGGAAGGATGAAACGGGAGATGGATAGGCGGATCGGTACGGCGTCTGCGGTGATGCGGGCTCTGTATCGGTCCATCGCGGTGAAGAAGGAGCTGAGCCAAAAGGCGAAGCTTTCAATTTATCGGCCAATCCTACCCTCACCTATGGTCACGAGCTCTGTGTAGCAACCAAAAGAACATGTTTGTGATTTCAAGCGGCCAAAATGAGTTTCCTCTGCAGGGTGGCCGGGCTCCCCCTTAGAGATAGGGTGAGGAGCTCCGTCACCTGGGAGGGGCTCTGAGTAGAGTCGCTGCTCCTCTGCATGGAGAGGAGCCAGATGAGGTGGCTCTGGCATCTGGTCAGGGTGACTCCTGGACGCCTCCCTCTGGAGATATTCTGGGCACGTCCCACTGGGAGGAGGCCACGGGGTAGATCCAGGACACGCTGGAGGGATTACATCTCTCCTCAGGCTGCTCCTCACAGGAAGTAAGCGTTTCTACCTCAGGAGTGGTTATAAACGCTGATATTTTACTGTTTTTCACAACATAATTTCCAGCGTTTGTTCTCTGTGCGCTAGTTAACGTTTTGATCACCTGTGTGGGCGTGAGAGGGCTTGTGGAGACATGATGTATGACAGGTTCTGTTGATATTTATCATCCACTGATGTAAAATACTTACACACATCAAGTAGTTAACATTATTTAAAAAAAAACTGAATAATGACATGAAATAAAAATATAACTTGTGGTGATGAATGACCCCAACGTGACCTGACAACGGCTGAAGCAACAAATAGCCATGTCCATATTTAGTTCCCGGTTGCAATGCTTAAACCTGATGAATATGATTAATGCTGAGGACTTCTTATGGAATCCAGCAGGAACAAGCAAACACCGTACATCCATCGTTCTGCTTCACAGATCAACACAACTCTCAGTTCGCTTTCTGCGGTAAAATGAGTCGATAATTTACGAGTTTTATTCATTTCCACAGAATCAGTGTCACACCCAGCTAGTTTCTCAATGAATTGTGGGTGTCAGAGTTGACTCACTCGATCACACAATGACTGACAACTGCATCTAAATCATGTGCACCCCTCCTCTGACCCCCCTTTCAATGACTGGATATGCACACAGCATGAAGGCCCACAGGTGACACCATCCCCACCTCCCTACTCATCCTGGAGCCAGTGTGTGGTGGTGGCATGATGCCTGCATGCGCCCACTCACCTGCTTGTGCCCACATGCCAACACCAGGATTGTCAGTGTCACCACATTATGCTGTGCGTTCATACTCACTGTCCAAGCTGTGTCCTTCTGGGGAGCAGAGGGAGTAACACAAGGTGACTGTTGATATTAGGATGTAGCATTTGCTACGCTGAGGCGCCTCCCTCATTGGTATTTCATGTAGAGCGCCGTCGCATTCGTCACGTTTCATAAACTTCCTTATTATTCACTGGCGGGGAGTAATTTTGTTCTGCCGCTCGCAGTGAAAGTGAGATAGCGAGAGAGGGGGAGGGACGACACTCTGAAATCCCTCTAATAATCATTGTGTTATTCCTCATACATGAACTTGTTTATCAGAGGAGCAGGTGGTTGAATACCACAATCTCCCTCCACAACCCAGAGATACTTACACTTTTGTGATTCCTAGACGTGATCATCTGTGAATCCCAACTGGGTTGCAGTTCCCCCATCCACTGTCTCTGGATAATCAGCGGACTTTCTGCAGCCGAGGCAAACAGAGCTGTCAGAGCGGTGACACCGTCATGCCTTAGCGAAACATGGACTTGAGGAGGAAAGTAATTCATCAGTGGCTTCATGAACCACGAAGTATCCCCGAGGTCCCGTGGAGCTCTGGAGCTGAGGATTTGCACCCATCGATGCTTATGGCACCAATGAATTGCTTAAGTGCACACCATATGCAGCCGGCAGCTCTCCTCACACGCGTCCTTGTATATCTTTGTTTCAGCGGAGATCATGCCCATAAAGCCCAGCATAGCAGTAAGGGTTATAACGCCAAGCAGGTGGCCATGTTCTACTCAGCCAGAAAGCATAAAAAAAACAGCCTGCTCCGGGCAGCTGCTTGGACATAAAACACATTTACACCATGATGTCCGTGGCCATCCCTAAAGCGTGCTTCAGGCCACTGGGCCAAAAAAGTAGATCCTGGTAAATTCAGATGAACGCAATTTAACTCTAGTGAGAAAAGTACAACAAACTTGAAACTTTATGTAGAATGAAGGAGAATTCCTGTGCAAGCCGGCTCGTTATTGAGAATTGGTTTTCAGCTGACTTATCTGGTTAAATAAAGGTTAATAGTAAAAAAAAACTCAAGCACTCGAAGTTCACATAAATGTTTTAGACGATAAGCCTGAAGTGTGGAAGTTATAGTAAGAAAAGTTACTCTTCAAACTTTCTAAGTGACTTTTTTTTTACTCTTCTAACATTTTCTGAAGATATTTTTGTTCCTAGACCCCAGGCCTCCTCTCTTTTCTAGACTAAAGTGCCAGTGAAGTCGTCCCTAAGGCGCTGGATGCATTGGAGTGTAAAGTGTGCCACAAGGTGGACTGGTGTATTAATGGAGTCCGGTTAGAACGGCTGACCTGTGAAGCAGCACGGTCAGCTGCAAGGTAAGCGCGCCACCGCTGTAAATCCCAAACAGGCGTTCCTTGTCTCACTCTCTTTCTCTTCTCCGTCACACCATATCAGCCACCACTTCCCGTCCATCCAGCAACCCCATGCACTGTCACTAACACAATGTTAAGTATAACCTTTCCTCTGAAGGGTGACAACATTGTCAATAAGGTTTGGATGTTCCAGGTAGGACTTGTAATGGACACTATTTTCTAAAGCCTTTTAGTCTGCAGTGACAAATAAAGAATAATTTCAGTTTTGGGGAACACATTCATGTTCCCGGGCTGGGCCTAGATTCAGCAGAGTTAGATTTATGACCACCATGGAGTAGTGGCTAATGGTGTAGTCCACTGAGATGCTATGATCTCTGTAGCCTGGATTTGTGGCCCTTTGGGTTTTAACCTTTAAACAGCTAGTACTCCAGTCATGCTCATTTGGGATCTATTTATTTTGATAGAAAAAAACACACTAAATGCATGATGAAAACCCTAAACTTGGTGTGTATATTGAATTGCTCAGGACTGGGAGAAAACTATTTTAAACATCCAAATGCCTATTCAGTAAATCTGACAATGAGCACAAAATGAATACAATGATCGCACAGAATAAGGGTGTAAATACGTCTTTGTAGTTCTGTCACGATTTTATCCTGACAGCAAGCCTCAGGTCACCTCTGTACATGTTACGTATCAGTCCCTGTGCCCGTGTCTAACCCCACCTCCAGAATTTGCTTTCAATAATGCATAAAAGAGGGCACAGACTTTGCATGTATTGTCAGCACGAAGACATGATCCCTGACATCTGGAGCCCACACAGGGCTCATACTGAATGATAATAGCCTCCCCCTTTTGATGAATTATTAAATTCAAATTGTTTTGCAAACAAAACATATTTGTTAACACAATGCAATCTGGGGTGAAAGCTGCAGCTTTATCAATATTTAATATTCACTGTAGACAATAATATAGCCTTTGGCCAGATTCTGGTACATAATTAATGAAAGGCCAACAGAACTAACAATACATATAAACCCAAACTGGTATCATATCATTACAGGTTTTAACACTGAATGCAGACATCACTGCTTTAATAATTCACGGAAGCATTTGCATGCTGAAGGGATGAGACCAAAAAAAACACTTTTTAAAGAAAAAAAGTGGGAATATTGTTTAAAGTTGTTTTTGACTCTGTTAAGGTTGGTTTTTATGACTAACTCCTAACTCTGTTGTTAAATTGTTGTCTCATTGTGATCTCTCCATACTAAGTAGGCCTTTTCATTGATTGAATATCAGTGTCTGGCTGCAGTTATGATTACATGCCTATGATAGGGCTGATTAATATTTGATTTCCTTTTTAAGCCCCCATCCAACCCTTTCTTCTGCTCTCACTGTTGCTGGTGTCAGAGTGAGAGAAAGGTAAGCCAGCACTGTGAATATCAAGTGGCTGATTGGGGCTGTCACTGTGGACTCTGGTGCACCTTAGTTGCCAGATGTGCTTGTCCATTGGTGTCAGCAGGAGGATTTGTCTCCCGGGTTAGCGTGGGTTTGTCGTAGCGGACAGACGGAGGAGATTGCCAAGCCGAGCGTTGTCCCTCACTGGGCCCTGCCAGTCATTCTGTCTTTTTCTCTATTCATCAGTGCCAATAGGATGCTGATGCTGGTGTCCGATGGCTTTACTTTTCCCAGTGGTGTCTTCTCCCATGCTGCACGTTCCACCTGAAATAAATATCCCACAGTTTCCTGTGCCTTCGACTGACATTCTTCAAAGAGTTATTTTGTAATGATACCGCAAACATTGAATATGTTTGCCATGGACAGCATTGTTCATCCCCGGCGGATACATCCCCAAGGAGCTCACAGGTCGATAAAAGCGAACGGCTGAAGAATTAAAGACTTCTTCTTTTCCCTTTTTTTGCCTTTGATTGTGTTTGTTGCAAAGTGCTATTCAAAAGTGGCACAGTGCGACACATGCATAACAAGGTATAATGGCGAGTGATGTGAAGGTTGGAGCCTTGAATTTTTTCCATCTTTACTTTGTCCTGTAATTCTGCTTTTCCTCTGGGTAATGAATAGAAGCCGCTCTGTTATGAAGCATTCGAGGGTCACCTTCCTACATTTGGTTGTCTGTTTTAGACCTTGGAGAGCTCATTTAGACCCTACTTTATTATTTCCAACAGTACCACTCTCAAGCGATGAGGTGGTGGTTGTTGCCATGGAGGATGCAAGAAAGTGACGTGGTTGGTACCGAGAAGGTACGGGGAGCGAATCTGTGTGTGCATATCTGAATGTGTCTGGGTGCTGATGTATACTGTATGCTCCATGTGTTAAATCATCCCCGCGCCGGTTTGTGCATTGTGTGTGTGTGTTTTGAGGCAGCCAGCAGAGCAGGGGGAACATCTGCACACAGTGGCACAGGCCTTCTGCCTTTACACGCGGATCCTGCCGAGCAATGCTTCACGGCCTAGCAGGCTGTGACCTCCCAGAGGCTCCAGGGGAGCTCTTCCTCTTAAAAGCCAGCTGTGCCTCATACTTTCTGCCCGCCAAGTATTCCACAGTCCAGCTGTTCACCTGAGAAGCATGGTGCAAAGCCCTCTCACTTCCTCCCTTTCATTTTTTTGGAGAGCCATTGTGTGGGTTTAAGAGAGCATGGAGTATAACACCTGTGATTCTTTTTGTTGTTACTGCCAAAGCAACAAAATTGTCTTCTTATTTTGTGTTCAAAGCACCACAGTTATACTTATTTAGGAATATACATCATGCAATGACATACAAACTTGCTCTGCTCATTTCTTTTTGATTATTTCTCATGGGTGCTTTGTTGTTGTGTATGACCCGAGTTTAATATCAAGATGTTTAATCACTCTACCTGTCTTCTAGATGTCTGAGCCTACTTAAAATTGCTCTTTATCTGGTCTGCTTTTAAATGTCACTCTCTTTGAGATTCAAATATAAATAGATAATCTCTGAAAGGCGTCCCATATTCTTAATTAGATAAATGTGTTTGTGCCTCTGATGAAGGGACGAAATGTGTGAATTGAATAATGTGTGGTGGGTATTAGACCATGCCTAGCAACACTTTGATGTTCAGAGCCACACTGAAGGATGCACTCGGAGCAATAACACCCAGTCAGAGATAAGGAAATTCAACTATGTTTCAAGCATACCAAAGTTTCATTTGCTCACAGTTACTTGTTATTGTAGAAATTGTCTCGCATGACTCATCTTATTTGCGTTGTCAGTGTGTGTCTCGAGCTTTGGTGACTGGAACAAATTTTCCTGATTGATTTTTGTATTTCAACCAGAGGCTTGCATGCTGCGGTCATTTGCGAACATGTTCTGGTGCCTTGCACTCCATCAAGGCTTTTAATCACGCCAATCTCTGTGATGATGTGAACCGATGAGATGAAGATACATTTGCTGTTGTGAAACATTTGAAATGAGGCAGAAATGCATGTAATAGCATGAGCCTCATTACTTTAAATGAGTGAATCACCTGTTCTGCTTTAAGTAAACGATGTGACATTAAACGACTGCATTCAAATTCACTCGTACATGAAAAGATTAATACAAATGATGGATGCACACTGACATTTACATTTTCCACATCAATTTTAGCATATGTCTAGTGTCTGCTTCAAAAATACTATTAGGGTGATAAACATTAATGTGCCAGTCAAACAGTAAAAGTGAGGGACGGGGTAAAACTTATGTAATAGCGAACTTGTCGGTACAGTTAATTAAGTGCAGTGTACAGGAAGTGAAGAATAAACACAAACACATGTCCAACATGTTGCCAAAAAATACATTTTTAGCCATTTATCAACAAGACCTTTCTGTCCATCTGTGTCTTAACCTCCCCACACTATCACCACAATCAAATCCAGCTTTCACTGAAAATAATAGTCAAAGTTACCAAGATCACTTTTCCTGTCATTCAACTGTTAAAAGTGTATGAACTGTTAACTTATACCTACACAACTGCATGCTGTGCCAAAGGCCAAAGTGTCTAGCAAGTGAAGTAGAGCAAAGCAGACTTGATGGGTATAAAATGTGTACATTACTCCCTGCAAGTACAGCAAACACACTTTGCTTTGGCCAAATTCAGACCTTGAAAAGCATATTGTTATGTAAGCAATTCCTTTCTGTATGTTTACAAAGCAAAAGTGACAATGACTCACAAGCAAACTGACACTGAAGAGGGAGAGTATTGGATTGTTGCGATAAGTAAAATAAAAAACCCTTACAAACAACGAGCCTCTAAGGATATATATACCAACTGAGCATTTTTCCACCTCATAGGCTAATGAGGTCAAAGTAGTTCAAGCTTTACTCTTTAATACCTTATTACTTATTCTAATGGGCTTATTGGGATGAAACACTATGTTCAAATGCACAAGGCAATATTAAGCAGTGTAATGAAGCAAGACTGAGTTAAGTAAGACAGAGGTTAGTTGTCAGCTCAGCTGTGATGCCACTTTCATGTGAGAATGAAGGGACAATAAAATAGGTAAAAGCATAACGCTTGCAGTTACCAATGAGATGGAAAATCAAAGAGTTTCATCTTCACAATGATTGATGACCATAATGGAAATGATATATAAAGTGTCTCCATCCCCATCTTTTAATTCATGAGCAGGCTTGTTTCATTTGTCTGTGGCTTAATTTGGCCCATATATGTGGCTTAGTTGACAGTTAATGACCTATACTCTGCAGTAGCCACAGCTATCTGAAACGAACATGTCCTTAGGCACAGACCCCTTCACTGTCATCTGTCCAATCTACATGACCTGACAATTAAGCTAATAAGTGAAAATGGCACCTTCCCAATGCAATTTTAATGAGCACTATGTTAAGCAGAGGACTTTGTTCATGAAGAATTGTTAATGGGCTGCTTATGATTCCTGGCACTGAGAATGAAAATTTGTAAAAGCACTTGAACAGGAAGCTCATCATACCTAGATTCAGAGTACACCAAAGTCTAGATTTGGTCTTCAAATGTCAAAGTTTTGCAGTGACATCACATGGAACAATAGGCCTTCCTGAACTTTACGAGGAAAGGCATCATGCAAGAGAAAGTTTTATCGAAATACATCCGCACAAGTTCACTACCATCGTAGGCCCTGATTTTTGAATGTTCCATATAGCGAGCGCTACAGTAAATTGCCCTGCAAATATTTAGCTGTTGTGTTAGCCCAATTTGCGAGTGATTAACTAAGAACGCGCAAGTGATAACGGGCGCAAACAATCTCATTTAAATGAGGACTTAGCGTGTGCAAATGACTTGCTGTGTAGAAGAAAGTCACCAGCAAAAATAAATGGAGATGAAAATATTAATAGAAGATGCTAGTAAAAATGTGGCAGAGACATCTAAATATGACCAGAAGGATTGTAATATAAGAGGATATTTGCCTAAACATAAGAACATAAGATGAGGTTAAGAAGAGATAGAAACAAGTTTAACCCTTTATAGGGCAAGTGACTATTTTTGATCACTTCAGCTGATGTTATAAATGATGTCACTGTGACTTTTC
>JBBDHI010000007.1:14283433-14294834 GCA_037177115.1 Craterocephalus stercusmuscarum
AATGTAGGGTAGGTATTGTTCACACCTTTAAATGATTAATAGACAGACTAGCAAAGAAAGACAGGCTCAATTAAAAATAGATATGTTTGAAGTAATCAAAAAACACAATCTTTTGCAGTTCTTTTTATGGCTCAGTTTATCTAAAGTAAAAGGTGTGAATCCTTTGAAATTTCATGCAATGGTGCAGTTTTAATAAATGATGACAAGAGCTCAATTTAATTTTTATACCATGGAGGTGTTTAAAAATGTATTGTCCACCAACTTCAGAGAACGCTGTAGAGTACCAATCTTCACTTTTTTAACTTCTGTCTCCCAATATTGACACTCAAAAATAGCACAAAGTAATCTTAGAGGGTTCTATATACCCTCTATCTTTTCTCTTCTTCCTTGACAAAAGAAGGATTCGAGTTGTTCAAGTGATAGTTTGAGTGATGGCCATCTTGGGAAATGAAATATTTGCTGAAACACTGTGCCCTTGAAAGTTAATTCACAAGAACACAGGAGGTAAGGTTGAGAAAGTAAAGTAGAGAAGTAATGAGTTTTCTTGCTTCCACTGCCTTTCTCGTTTCTTTCATTCTGCTGCATGATTGATTTGATGTTTCAGTCATATTCTGCTTTTGGACAAATGGTAACTTAAAGCTAATATTTTCCAAATTGTAAAGGCAGATGAAGATCACATCTGGATTATCATTATATATCTATTGAAAAAAACTGTTCAGTAATATATGGTCCAACCTTTGGGCACCAAAATTTGGGCAAGACAGTGCATACAGCAATATGCGTGTCTCTATTTAGCGTGTGTTGGAGACGTTTTTGTACTCCATGATGGAGCGTAACTCCAGGGGAAGCCTGTTCCATAATTTTGGCCTCGCCACTGCAAAGGCCCTGTCACCCCACTGTCTGTACCTGGACTGTAGGACCACCAGCAGGTGTTGGTCGGCAGAGTGAAGGACTCTGCTAGGCTGATGAGGGGACAGTATGTTGTTCAGGTAGGGAGCTGCAAGGCCGTGGATGGAGCAGAAGACAAACAGCAGAAGTTAAAACTGGATTCCGAAGTGGACAAGGTGTTAAACAGCTAAATATTTGCTGTGGAAATAATTTATAAAATCCTCCTTGTTTGTTATTACTTATTAGACTACACTAGTATACTTCTTTTGAACAGCAGGACGCATATTCCCAAGAAGAAGGGAACCAAAGGCCCCACATAGCAAACACTGTATTTGGAGTTGTGTGCAACTTTTATCCTGGCTTCATATAAATGATGTTTAAATAATTTGATCATGATCACGTGTAGGGGTGCAACAATTAATCGATTTGCATCAATCCATCGATTCTACGGCCGTCAATACGATGCATCAATGTGTCTGTATCGATTTGACATGTCTACTTTGTCACTTGTTCATCCAGTCTAGTCTTTTTTTTCAACGTCCACTCAGAAGCAGGATCTACTCCAACACTCCGTGTGGCACTGTGCTAGCGCTCTCGTGATAGCTTCTTCACACTTCAACTTGACTTCTACACTGACCTACTTCTTCTTCTGACTACTCAGTACTAGAGAGAGAGTGGTGTCAACTCAGTTTACTGCAGTGGTATCTATGAATGGTATACTTTTTCACAGCAATGGCGGCGACGCTCGCAGCTTGAAACAGTTGCTGGAGATTAGCACAAGCTAACTGCCGCTCTATATATTCCAATGGAGTCCCTGCTCGGAGCAACACTTGTTCGAGGTAAAATGTTTAAAAATAATCCAATTTAAAAAGGTTTTCATATCATTTGGGATTCAGAATTACAGTTTCGTGAGTAATTAAGTAAGTTGGGGGATTTTGCCCGTCTAGATTATGGGATTATAGGATTGTGGTTTTGAAATATAGTACTTTGTTTAAAAAGCAATAGTAGGACTGATGTACTTGCACTCTGAAGATCGGCCTGCTTATAGTGGAAAAAGACTTACTGAATTGTATGCAGGCACTAGAATTCACTTTATTTTATTTTCTATTGTAGTTTGCACTGTTATTGTGTGAAGCAAATGAAATGAAATGCAAATTATATATTCTTTTGCTGGTCTCTTTGAAACTTAGTAGTGCAAAAATACCAAGAATCGAATCAGATCGAATCAATGGGGAATTCTGAAGTATCGAAAATAATCGAATCGGAGGCTTAAGAAATTTAAATCAAATCGAATTGCCAGGTAGTAATTTACACCCCTAATCACGTGTCATATCCACACTGCCCCTGTCTCATTTAAGGGTCTGCATCCTACCAAGTGCCCATTTTAAGGCGGCTTATGTCACAACGTTGCGCGAAGGCTGTCCCATTTAGCAAAATGTTTACCGGTCTTTAAAATGCAACCTCCGAATGCGCCCTCCTTTTCCCTCAATTCTGAGGGTGCATCGCTACCGTCCTTCATGGCCTCACATATCCCAAGATGCTTTGCGTTCCTTTCTGCCACTTATAATCTGTAGAAGAAGAAGGAAAATAAGGAGCAGCAGCTGCTGCAGCAACACCACCAGCAGTGTGGAATACAAATTAAAATGTAATTAACAGGTTTTATATTAAGGTCAGATGTTTGGATATTAAAAACGGAATAGTTGTTAAAACACATGACATTAACAACCGCTAACATAGTCACCAGAACATCTCGTGTTGTGTGTACAGTAGTGTCGTGTTTCCCCAGGCTTGGGAGCAAACATGATTTCATCCTGCCGCAATCAGGAAGTGCTTCGAAGACTAGACTTTCCCATTTACCAACAGTTTTGCAGCCTTCGGAGGATTCTCAGAAGGATGCTGCCTCCGTAGACTGCTAAGGCTGCATACTTGGTAGGATGCAGACCCTTAAATGGGACACGGATACTTTAATGCAATAATAAGTAGGCTATGCTAGCTGTCACTGCAGAGTTCATGATTCCATGATTCAACAGTGGTTATTTTAAGGTTACTAAGATTTACATCTCTTCTTCATTAAGTATAAATGTAAGTAAGAATACATGGATGATACTCAAATTTATTATCTCAGTTTGAGTAATTGATTGATTATCTCTAATATTACTTTAATACTGGTAGAGTATTGATAATATATCATTATAAATACTATCTTAATGTTATCAGTCATTTTTGAGCATCACACTTTATTATAAACAGCAAAATCCAGATTAACCTACAGTAACATGTAAACTTACTTTAAAGCAGTATTAAAGGCTATTACCTTTTGCACGTCAGCCATTGTGTATTCTAGCAGTGACTGCACTTAGGGTTAAAGTTGATCTTTGGAATACATCCAGAATTTGCAGGAAAAAGTGCTGCACTCTGTCATTGCCTTTTTTCTCTTAAAAACACTGACTTACGTTACTTTACAAGCAGAAATTTCACCTAATAAAAGATTGCAAACCAATCTAGTACAGTCCTCAGAGGTACAGTACAGGGAATGTCTCTTGTTGCTAGTGATTTCTGCCATTCCAAAAGTGCAATATGAGCATTTCATCGATAGAAATTATTCTGAATTCCAGTTTCACACTTCAAACGGGGAACAATTCGCTGTTTTTACCAAAGGAATAGAGCAAACAAGACAAAATCACACTGAACCACAGCAGTGTGTCACTCCATACCCATTTTCCCATTTCTAGACAGCCAATTGTAGACCACAGACATGAGTAATTGGCCAAAAGTGTCAGTGGTACATCTAAACCACCTCTTTGTTTACACTTTGAAACTTTGTTTCAGCTCCTGCAGATCAATCAGTGGCATGGTGTTCTAAGCAGTAATTGCAGGAGGTGGAAGAGCCAAGGCCTTCTGTTGAGCACCTAGGTGGCTCAGAGGTTACTGCAGTCCCCACAGTTTGAAGAGTCATCTGCTTGAAAGGAGGGTTTGACCTAGACAAGACAGGAGCTTCTCTTTGCCTTTTGGGAAGCATGAGGCAGGGTAAAGGTCTTCCCTGTCTGCCTGGATTACTAAATTGTCACTATAGAATGCACCTCAGTGGCAAAGTGATGTTTCAGGAACTGAGGCAAAAGCAACCACTCCAAGGTTGGACAGTCATTGCCATTGGGGAGTTGATTTCAATGATACCACAATTTATTGTCTCCAGGCGCAAGAATCTCAGCTCGATGTGGTATTTCTGTCTTTTTTTTTTCACCTCGGTAAATGAAGGTGTGAAAATAGCCCAAAGTAAAATTATGGTTCTGTCTATGCTATACTTCATATTATTTTAGGTGGTGTCAAGTCCATTATCTCTAAACATGTTTATTCAGTTACATATGTATTCATCTTTATTTATAATGACTTAATATGTGAAATAACCCCACTGAATACAATTTCAAACATGACATCTTTCTTGCTATCATCCCTCCACATGACCAAATCACACTCCAGTATGAAATTAAGGTGTGGAATTTTATTGAAAAGATAAATTTGATAGATTTTCAGTTTTATTCTTGTAATATTTTTACAAATCACTCTAGTATCTCAATAGATTCGGATGCTAAACGATTATATTTGATGCCTTTCTTGTAACAGAATTCAGTATGCTGGTTAGTGGCTAATATCATTCACCATCCAAGGGATTGCGTGCATGCATACACTGTCTCTCTGCTAACATTTGCCAAGTCACAATTCACTTCCATTAAATGTGACTGCTGATTTATGGATTAGTTAAAAAGCACAACAAAGCATTGGTTTTAAAAATAAGAATGCATGTCTCGTGTAAAGAGTTCAACAATGGTGGCTCTTGTCCAGAAAATATATTACAAACATTCTCTCAATATCTACTTAGGACTGTTGTATGGTAGAGCTCAATGGCCTAGCATAGTGTGTGTAGTAATTTGTGGAGTATAATGTCTTTTTGCAGGCATATAACACATCAATGCTGAGCCCTCCTGTAGCTTGCTGATCTCTCTGCACCAGATTTCCTCATTTCACTCCCAAGTACAGCTCACTAAAACAAATTAATTTCTTAAGAAGGGTAATTTTCACTCCCCTTCTTTTGTAAAATGTAATTTAGGCATATTCCTAATATTGTTAAATCCCAGTACCACTGCAGTGTAATCATAGCCAAGCAAAGCACCCACAAAGTTATTGTGGCTGGACTTCCCAAGCCATTTCTTTTAGAACAAATTAATTCCCCAATTCCCACTCTGCTAAGTTGAAAATGGGGGCACTTAAATGTAAACAGTGTGCCTGCAGATGGAAGACTGCGTTTTGTTTGCATTATAACTACAACTGCAAATTCATTTTTAAAGCTGCACTACTGAACTTTAATAGATTTCTATCAGTGAGGCGCCCCCAAATAATGACTAATTTGTCATCCATCTATCATCCTATCTGTATTCTAAGGTATGCATGCACTGATACTTTCTCACTTTGTTTTCCTCAGTTTCCTGAATAATGTCATCTTGCATATCTTTGATGAATCAGTCATGTTCAAACAGCCATTATGTTCACATCCAGTTGCTGGCATGTGACATGGTGCCATTAAGTAAAATACTCCTGTAAAGTGATGCTGGATCTGGGAAAAAACCACAAAGAAGAATTAGATCTGGATCTGATAGTCTGCATCCATTATCACCTCAGCTTTTAGCTGCACTGCTACTGCTGCCACAGCATCAAAGGGAAGGGTAAAGGTAAGGAAAGAGAAAGGAAAGAGAGTCAATGTGCAATAACACAGCCACTTAGCACAACTGGTTAATATGAAAGCCTTATGAAAATAACATCTAATAGAGCTAAACCAATGTCAATTCAAGCTAGCCAGAGAATAAGCAACTACAAGAGAACACAGGGCATACAAGCTTTGAACGCTGCAAGACATTAAAGCATCTAAGCAACAAGATGCATCAAACTGTAATAAATGAAATAAGCTCTTCCCTTTAGAAGAGTTTCTTCCTTGTCCATGTAAGTGGAAACATTAATCCAGTCCTTGAATGCATCGATGACACCAGGCTGAATGTCCCAGCAGCAATGACAGATTTTCTTCTGGGTTTGTGTCAGTATGTGTAGTCCAAGCCAAACATCCTGAAGGTGATTGAATAAAGCATTCTTCTGTTGAAGTCTGTTTGGCAGTCAGCAATAGCCAGATCATTGCTAAGAGTTGGTTTCTCCAGTGTCAGTGTCCTCCAGGTTTCTCAGGCTGCAATGGCTTGCTTTTGGCTGAAAATGAAGAGCTGTCCATCATCATTTCCCCAAACTCCCACCACGTATAACTGCAGGATGCTGCTGTTGGCCCGATTCTTCTTCTATCTTGCGTTGACTCCCAGCCAGTTGAGTGATCTCTCATCTTAACTTTATCTGCCCCGCAAGAGCTGTCATTTGCAATTCTTGCCAAGCAAACACTGCTTCCGCTGCTGATGATAACCCTGATGCTGGCAGAGGGACTACTGTGTCTGCCCATACAGCACCACTATCACTGTCACTAATTCTGTTGCAGATATTTGGCTGTGGCTAGTCCTGGCACTCATGCTAAGTGATGACAACACCTGTTGCTGCTGATGTATTTTCAGAGATTGTCACTACATGCAGTTTTTGAACAGAGAAAAATGGGGCGCACATTTTTATTTGACTCCAAATGCTGCCAAATAAAAGGAATTAAAGGAACAGGCAAAGTATCATTTTGTTTGTACTAGCTTAATGGGTAGGGTAACTGAGTAACCAATGGAGTTGGTAAATGAGAATATAAACCTTTCAGAAAACAGGCGAGCTTATGAGTGGCATTTCAGGACTAAAAAAAGCACAGGTGTCTCTGATTTCATAACATGTAGCAGCTGTCAAAATGGCTGAACTGCAGTATCGCACTTGTGCCCTTCTTATTTTAAATCTTTAACAAACCAGCTTATTTGCTATTTTATACTCCCACTCCAACTTAAATCTCATCTTTTCAAAGTAACATCGTAAGAATGTGTCAAAGGTAATTGCTGTGGTTGGCTCATAATTTACATTCCCAATTTAAAACACAGTGTGAAGCTGAGAATTGGCATTTCTCATTATAATTTATCGCAATCAAACCACAACACTTTCAACATATGATCTAATCTAAATTAATACATGTAATTAAACCTTAATTTTTAAGACTCAAAAAGGCTTAATTCATATTCTGCCTGTGTGCTCAGTTGTTTTCAGTTGTGTCCAACACAATTATAAAAAGGGTTAACCAACAAATAGGGTGCTGGTGGCTTAACTGGTGGAACGAGAGTCTCATCTGTGTCTGAAAGTGCTTGCTGCAGCAGGCATGGGTTTGACTCTTGCACCGCAGTCCTAAAGTGCATGTCCTTCCATTTTTCTTTGTCCGCTTTTCTGCCTCTCCCCACTGTTAAATTAAAGCCACTGGAGCCAAAGGAAAGTCTGCGCAAGGTTTACTTTGCCATTTGCATTTGTCTGTGTCCTTTATTCCTGTTTTCCTATTTCCTCCATGCCAAAAAATGGTAAAATACCTAAGATAAATGAGAATACATCTGTTTTGATGATGAGAGTCTGACTGTCCTGTCGAAGAAAACATTAACCTCAAGCGCTGGGCTGGCTTAAAAATATTTTTCAAAGAGATGGAAGATAAAGCTATCATCTTCTTGGTACAAGCTGTGACCAGTCCCTCTTAAAACAACACCTCCAAAGACATTCCACCATTTGGTTCTCTGCAGTAACCTTCGTAATTGCCTCAATCACAGAAAATTAATTCCAGTCATGCCACTCCCTCCTTCTCCCATGAGTTGTATCGGGCCCATGAATTGTACCACTGGCTCAGATTCACCCTGAATATTATCCAAGCCCAACAAGTTTCAGGCCCCCATAAAGGTGTCTGTTTGACTGTGCTCTCAAAATAGGGCAGTTTTTTGTCTGCATTTGCTTTTTAGCTGGCAGGTTGTTGCAGATTTAGTCTCTTTATTTTCATATTCAGTAATGATGTGCAAATGTCTTTGCTTCCTCCTTTCTAAGCTTAATAACAACAGGTATAGAATACCAGCTTTTGTGTAGTTTTAATATAAAACTCAGTTTTCTTTGAATGCAGCATGAAACAGATATACTGGTAGTCAGACCTTTTTGGACTGATTTCATTTTTTTATACAAAGTCACAACATGACAGCTACAAAAGAATATGTCTCCTGCCGAGGACATTGAATTTGTTCAGGATGGTATTTAAATCAGTATTAGCTTAGGAGAAATGAGACAAATTTGTGACATTTAAAGAAGAATCCTTAAAGGAATACTTCACCCTCACAATGATGTGCCTTCATTTTCCACTCACCCTCATGCTGATTAACACTCATATACTTTTTTTATATTTATCATGCAGCTGGAGATGGGGTAGGTTTTTGTTCTCCATCAATTCTGGGATGTTGAATGGCGCCCAAGCAAATAGGTCCATAAAAGTGCACAAAAACTTGGCTACATTCCTCCATACTGCTTGTCCAATGTGATCCAAGTGTCCTTAGTGGCTAGCGTCCATAATTTACCGGAAACTATATAATTTTGTATATTTTTAGAGCCTAAATTGTAGCATTTTGTATTTCCTGGATTTGCATTCACGGCGGCCACGGCAGACTGGGGGGAATGCGTTACACGCATTCTCCGCCTAGTAGCCAGTAGGCTGAGAATGCATTGAACACGCTACCACCTGTCTGCCGTCTTTTTAGTGTGACAACGGAATTGATGAAGAACAAAAATCTCCCCACATTTCCGTCAGCATGATAAATATCAAAAAAGTGTTGCAGTGTTAATCAGCATGAGGATGAGTAGAAAATGAAGGCACATCATTCTTGGGGTGAATATTCCTTTAATCAGGGACAATTTGTTCTGTAAAACAAGAAGAATCATAGAGTATACGTTTGTCACTTTTGGGGTGACCATGCAGTTCTTCAGCACATCAGATCTTTTGGAAGGAACTTGGTCAGCATACGCTGCTCTCAGTTTCCGCTCACAGTTTAGTAAGCAACTGCTTGCTGCCATAATGCTGAGTTCTGCCTTACCACTGAGTTTCCCTATTCCAAGGGCCATGTAGTAGTGTGCTTTCTACGATAAGGGATGCTGTGATTCCAGGCAGGTAGCCTTATTTTCACTGCCTTGATTTGGTAATGCACAATTAATGAGCCATCTCACACAGGTTAGACAAGGCCTTTTAAATGCAGAGGTATTTTTTAGGGCCCTCATACTGAGTCATTTTTGTTCTGCCAGACTGGTCTCCTACAAGATTACATTTTGTACTGTTTGTTTGTTTGTTTGTTTGTTTGTTTGTTTGTTTGTTTGTTTGTTTGTTTAAGGATGCTCTGGCAATTTTGTTTTTCAGCTTGCATGGTTTTTCAATGATTCAGAGAAAATATGCCAGAAAAAATATGCCTTTGGTTGCAAGCATGAGGTAATCTGTCTGTATGTTCTACAATCTAGATCTATCCATTCATCCATTTCCAAATTAGGGTCACACATGAGGTTGTAGCCTATGGAGGACGAAAACTGCTTGAATTAAAATAGATACAGAAATATAAAAATGACTCAATAAATAAATTGACATAATTTTTCCATTAAAGGCAGAAAAATATGGAAATTTCCTTTTTCATTTCCAGATTGAAGGAATTTAAAAAATAGGTGTGCGTTGTAGTTACTCAACATGTTCCACAAAATAGTGATGTTGTTTTGCTCAGTACATGTTTACACTTCATGAGACAAGGTCAAAATCACACCAACACAGAATAACTGTGGAGTATAGAAATCCATAAATGACAAATAGCAAAAGCAACGGTTTGTCATTGCTGTACAAGAGGAAACCTCCCGAACCTCCCTATGAATAGTGGATCTCGATGGAGAAACTGACCTTGAGTCAGCGCTGGCTTTTTGTCCCAGAAAAAAGTAGCTTATAAAGCCTAGCCACCGGCTTTCAGCCCCACTTTACCGCAACTGAAACTACATAAACATACGGTTCTACCAGATGAATAGAACAATATTTCACTGTATTTTCAACAATTCATCCCCAAGCCATGTATTTGTGGAAATACATGTGCCTCTGGTGGACCGACGAGACGACGAAGGGAAGTGGTGGTTCAGGGAAGGTAATTCTGACCTTCAGTGGAGATTCTTGCAACAGTTAGAAAACATTTCATCTCAACGATCAACTTTTACAGAACCTTCAGCTTGTTAGTTATGCATGTGTGCAGCTAGAACTGCCTCTTAGTACAAAACATTTGGACAGGTTTCCAGCTCAAAGAATGATGTGCCAATGAGCCTGTGCTATCTCCTTTTTAAAATAACCAGGTTGTGCTGGAGTTCTACCCATTTTAAACCTCCTCCACCCCAAAGCCTCAAGCATGCGAGACAGAACCAGCCAGGCTTGGTCTGTATAGTTATAACCTGCTCAGTGTTGATTGAGCAATAAGTGAGGATCTGCCCCCAGGACACACCTTGAAAGACCCCCCTTATTTACATAAAGAGGCAGAAGTGCATACAGAAATGCGAAATGGAAACAGAGCTAAAGATGCTAATCTTAGAATCACCAATTGAATCTCTCTGCATGTTTTTGGACTGTGCGAGGAAGTGGACAACCCACACATGTGCAGGCAATACATGTAAACTCCTCACAGAAAGTCCTGGTCCCTTCATGATTTGTAAGCATTTTCATTTTGAATACTCGCTCTACTAGAGAATGAATGGATGACTGATAGGTAAACTAAGTAGTGCTTATGAATCTTTGTAGCTATTTGTCAGATCTAGTTATGGATTCAGAGGACTTTCTTCTTTATTTCCCCATTTGTAACGAATACAATTTTCATTTATACTCTATTATTCTTTATTGTTGGTGTTTTTAGATCTGTAAAAAAGGCATAATGTATACGTTGGATGGATTTCGGTCATGGGGAAATGATGTATGTATGTTCGTGTAATGGAATTTTGACTTAAGGGAGGTGGGGTTGAGTATACAGTGGGAGGTTATCTTAGACCAAAGGCTTCTGTGTGGGAGTGGCTGTAATTGGCTGCAGTGTGGCATTGTCTCATTAATATGTGGCCCAGGGGAAGGAGACAGCCAACTTCCTCTTTCTGTGTTTGGTTGTTTGACTGTATCTCCATTGATGCTAAATGCAGAGCTCCCGGGGCACCCCATGCTTGTTGCCTGCTTCGTTAAAACCAAGAAAATGAATATTAATGCTACACAGGCTGGAATCTTCAGTAGCAGAAGGGGGTTGTCAGTCTGAAAGGCTTTTACCCCTGATTTCTGGGTGTACTTAATAAGGTCTTCTCAAGACGGTCTAATCGTGCAGAATGGCATGCTCTGTCAACATGCATGCTGCTGACACCCTATATCCCTGTGGATAGGGCCGCTGGATAAATGCACAGAACACATGGAAAAATTGCTATCTACTAATCAACTTGATCTATATTATTTATATACTGGATGAAGTTTAATGTTCAGTGTTCACAGAGACCCTACAATATATATATA
>JBBDHI010000007.1:14321927-14337510 GCA_037177115.1 Craterocephalus stercusmuscarum
ATTTATGTATATATACATATATATATATATATATATGTGTGTGTGTGTGTTTACACTGTATATGTGTACGCATGTTGGGGGGTGTCATCAAGAAGATTGCTAAAGCACAATGTCCTTCAGGCGCTTGCTGCTGGGAGATTCCTTGTCTCGGCCATCTTGGAGGAGTGTATTGATCTCCCTGACAGCCGGCTCACTGTCCTTCCCCTCCGGCTGCCGCAGCAGGCTGTGGTTGGCGATTCGCTCTGCGTCGCGACATTTCAGTGTATTGTAACCAGATGACGGCTTGGAAACGGGGCTTTTCAAGTGCACTGGGGAAGTAATGGGACTGGCAGCCTCACGCCCATTGCCAGCTTCACGCACAGCCCCTCCATTGGCCTTGGGGCTACACACCTGAGACTCCTGAGTCCGCTTTCCCTTTACCTCCCCCCTTTCCACATCCTCAGACCCATCTTTGCCAAAGGTGGCAAAAGTCCTCTTGATGGTGCCATCCTCATAGTGTGGCACATCTACTGTGGTGGCCTCGATGGACAAAGCAATGACATTCCGGGCATGCTCAGGTGACTTGGCACGTGCTGGGATTGGTACACGAGGCATCCAGCAGCGATCAGAGTGACCAAGGATGCGACACTCATCCTGGCAGTGAAAGCCTTCACTGGGATCTGTGGAGACAAAGAAGGGAAAAGCAGATTGTTAGGTTTATTTGGAATAGACTCAAAATTCACGGCTACCATTTGATTTATGTGTCAAACTTATTACAAAGTTATACAGGAAATTGATGAAAAATGATGGATTTTGTTTCATTTCAAACAGTCCAACTCAGATATTTTCTGATTGATTTGCTTTCCTGGTGCCGCCCATCTACATCTCCTGGCGACTGCAGTCTCTTTAACACTACACACTGATAACTGGGGCTGAATGTTTGGGGCACATCTAATGTGCCAATGAAATTATGTTTTGTTAAATCAAACGTCCATTTGCAGCTTGTGTATAATTGGGTTTTCTCTTCAGCAACATTAGATAAAAAGCAAGTTTAAACAGCGCAATCAGATATCTCAGAGAAAGACACCAGACGGGTTGCGGTGTTGCTGCCTGGTTCATATCTCGCTCCCTCTCTGTCTCTGTCATCTGGCGCCGAGTTATAAATATGTAATGATGTTTAACGCTGGAGTGAAAAAAGGATTTGTCTGAGTCCGTATAACTGTGCTGCACTTTGTTGTGCTGGGTGAAGAACTTTCAAGAACATTTTTGCATAATCATTTGCAACAAAAACACATTACGGTCTCATAATTAAATCTAAATGATGCAGTTTTATTTTTGTGTGTCTTGTGATCCCCATGTAAACGTTGACAACCATAAGAGCAGTAATATATGGTGTTTATCCTTGGATATAGATTAGCTCCCTCATGATGATATCAGATTTATAGCACGTCAGAAAAATAAATTCCAAAATGATATGACAGCGGAAACTAGAGCAGATTATTTTCCAAAACCTCTCTGCAGCTTCACTGTGCTTTCCACCAGAGGACCTGCCACACACATACAAAATGACATATTTTTGTGCTCCCCTACTGATGTTTCACTCCTCGCAGCAGCCCATCCTCCTTTCCAAAGGCCCAGGATGACAAGAAGGGATTGTGAGAAGGATTGTGATCAACCCAAATGCACACGCTTACATCTGGCAATCACAGCTTGACAGATCACCTAATTAGATTCACTAATGATCTGTTTTTCTCCCTACTTTTCCACACTCATGAGAGGCACCTCTGCTAAGGCCCTGGGGATCAATATTTAAAGATTGAAGACGGGCTTTTCAGGGGCAAATATGCCAGAGCTGTCTCTCGTAAAGTATAATCTGATGGGACTGACAGATAACACGGCAAGTAAATGACTGAATGAGTGAGTTGAAGAGATCAAAAGCTGTTGGAGTCCAAAAACAAAGAGTAGAGTTTCTTTTCAAGGGAGCGCATCATAACCAGCACCTGAGATGCAGTCTATAGTTGCAATTTGTGTAAACATGTAATTCAATATATCTGGTGGAAACTATCAAATGATCACTTCATGTTATCCATATTAGGCATAATTATGCAATTGCAGAGCAGCTGTAGAGTACTTTCTGATAACTTTCTGAAATGAGCAAAAGATTGAATATTTTCAATAGTTGATGCATGTATTCATTTGAATGCCAGCTGATTGGAGCATCTAAGTGCAATGGCAGCAATCATGGAGACAAAAGGCAATAAACTGCAATCAGAAATGTAATAATAAAATTACAACAAAAGGTATCTACGAGGTTTAAAAAACACAATATAATGGAATAAAGAAAAATTAAATGCATTAATAAAAGAAAGTGTGATGGTCCGTAAGAAAAGAACTTTTTGTGCTATTTTAAATTCCCAACCCAGTCTAATTAAAATTGATTTGAATTTCATCATTTTTTATGTATGTTATTTGACAGATATCTCGCATTAAAGGGAAAGACATCAAAATTTTTAGCCACACTAACAAAATTAATATTTTAAGACATACTTAGACTTTTGGGATTTGACTTCTGTTTCTCATTCATTCAGATGCTGTAACATAAATGTCAGTTACATCTAATAAATGAAAAAAATCCTGCAAAATCTTTTTGACACGTTTGACAAAGCCAATCTTTTTCACCCCTGATTAAAAATGTGCAAGCATCTTGGTAATGAATGCAATTTCCTCTAAACACTTTGGCTTATTTCTATAGCCTAAAGCCCTCTCTGAGGCATGAAAAGCCTTGAGGCACAAAGAAATACACACAAGTTGCATGTTCTCCACTTAGCAGTGCATGCATATGCAGTGAAAGCCATTTTCTCCACTTTCCTTTAGGGGTGTATGGGAGAGCAACTGGGTTGTAAATTACATTGTTACGAAAGCCAAGTGCTATTAACTATCACACATCCTGCCTCTGCTCAGAGCTTCATAAAACGCAGATGTTGCTCTAAAAGACCCACAAAAAACACAGAGAGAATTCAAATTAAAAAAAGTGGCAGGCCATCGACCTCTGACAAGACGTAATCTCTTCCTATTAAAAGAAAAAAATGAGCCAACTGTAATGATAGGAGATGAATCGAAGGCTTTTACAGCATCACTTAGATTTGAAAGTCAAAAAGTACAGAATAGAAACCAGTGAAGGCATCTCCTGCTGAGACTGTGCATTCAAAGTCATCAGGATAAGTCAGGGAAATAAGCTTGCCAATCAGTTCCAGGAACAAACTTAAAGTGGAGCTCAGAGCAGGATGTCACAGGGAACATTTCCGATCGATGATTTAATACCAATTAATTACAGAGGGAGGTTTAATACAGAAGCATTGGCTGCTGCTTGTTGTGCATTCAGAGTACAATGCAATCCAACTGCAATGGGGTCTAAAAAAAGAAATAAACCTCACTGTATGTACGGCAAACTGCTGCCATCAAATCAGACGTACTGCAATGTAATACCGAAAGGTCGAAAGGCTGGTACAGGCACACAGGAGCGCTTTCAACATGTGCAGGCATTGGAAAGTAATAAATATTGCCCCTTCAAATGCAAGAGCCAAATCCTCCTGATGCCGCTGTCCATGTTTTTTCTGTTTGTAGTTACCTGGAATAGCATCACTTTGCATCAGCACAGGGAACAAACACACTCACTGTGTGCCATTTCATCTGAAACCTAGCAGGCTGCCAGCAGCAGATTCAGACCTGCCTCTTCCTCTCAATCAGACCAAAGTGTCTGAACTCCAACTTATACCAGACAGATCTTTAGCTGCAGCTGGGGAATTCAACAACCTTGCTAGCTTATTGCTCGATTTACTCGTGTGTGTGAGGGGATATCATGATCCCCACGTGTTGTACAGCTGAAGGCGCTATTTTTTGGTCGTTAATGTTGAAAAAGAAAAAAAAAAGAGAGAACTCACAAACAAAAGACTAAAATCCTCCAACACAAAAGCAGAGGGATGAGCTCACAAAGAAAAGGCAAGTCTGTTAAACTGCTCAAGCTTTCACTTGGTACACCGCGACCTGTTTGGCTAACACACGGAACCAGGCTTGGAAAACACAGGCGCTTATCCCTCCAAAAGTAGCACATGGAGCCTCAACCTTGATGTAATCCTACAAAATGAGTGTAAGCAGCCAGAATGAAGGACCAGAGGCAGGGCTGAGTTTGTCTGGACCCAGATTCAGGTGACAAAAATCCTCATTCTGGATGTCTTAGTTCAACTAAAACCGCAAGGCCACAGGTACTAGCAGTATGACACAATTCAGTCAGTTTGGTTTTAAAACAGATGAACCCTAAAAAGAATATGGAGCAGCATTGTGGCATGATAAATCATTTTACAAAGAACATCTGCCACTTTTGGCTTTAACTACTTTTTCCATTTCCTTTTTATGCTGACATTTTTGTTGTAGCAGTAACGATGAATGTCCTGATTCTGTTTGTCATATGAAAATAGATCTTTCTGTACAAAACAAAGTCAGAGTGTCATGTGAATTTTACTTGTAATGTAGTGGCTAAGGAAAATAATTGGCAGCAATTTAATACAGATAAACTATATTTGTGGCCTACATAGTCTTTGCAGATTCTGGTTTCCTGTTGTTGCCTGGCTGTCTTTAATTTTGAACTCCCATTATAACGGCATGATAATGCTATCAAACAGTCTGACAACAGTTATTCAGCTGTTGACTGAAAGCAGCAAACACCATCTCTGTTATTATGCTCTGACCCTGTTTCCACTGCAGTGTGATGGGATGGATTTAAAATAAAAAAGAACTACGTTTACAGAATGCTTAAATGACTGTGAGCACAGTTCTGAGGATGATGTTTAAAAAGAGTCAGCACTTTTCTCTCTGAATGGTCTGCAGAAGCTTTTTACTATATTTTCTGCCATGATGTTGTCTGCCTTTGCTGGGGTCTTGGTATTCTGGGGGTATCTTTGACAGTGAGATGGCTGTTTTCTAATTGCTCTCCATATTAATTTTCCATCCTGGCAGTCAGCTGGCAAAGATTGATTAAATCTAAATTGTTACTACAGAGTCTTGATGGAGTCTGTGATGCAGACGCTGATGAAAAGTATCACAGGGGAGGGGAAAAATAATCTGATGTGGTTTGCTGCAAAGAGCCGAAAAACATGCTCAAGGCCTAACAGACTTGGTCCTGTCTGATCCTTACTCTGCGAATGGAGCTTAACATCTAGTCTGTCCTATCTGAGGACAGCTCTATGGCCAGCTGAGGCTGGAAGCTCAGCCAAGTAGCCTCCTACACTACTCACTAGGGAGAGTCCAAGCACTGCTGTCATCCCAGCCAGCCAATTCAGTTTGTGGGCCATAAATCAGCCTGGAGGCTTGGCTCCTGCGGGAGCGGCAAGATGGAGTGTGATGGTCTTGTTTTTACAAACAGTAGAGGGGCACCCTTACTGCGCCACGTAAGCCATCATTCTCTGCACAGCACCGAGTCCCCTCCTTCTCCCTACAGCATCTGGCTCAGTCACATCAAGCTATCCCCCCTGAAACCCCCAGATTCATCCCTCACAGCTCCCTGCACAAGGCCATCCTTTCCGGCTCTCCTCCTTCTGTCCTCCTCTCCCGTCTAATCAGTAGCACCGTCTCACATATTTTGATGTAATTAAATGAATCCCTCATACAAATATCAGCTCCTCTCATCTCTGTCTGCCTGAGCAGAAGTCTTTAAACGTTCCCTTCGTAAAATACAAATTGCTGAGAATATTAGACACATCGGGCAGCCTTGTTAAGGCTGTCTTATGGTTGGGAAAGCCAGGAGTTCATGTGGCCCTGGTTCTGATTCTGAGCATTAGCAGCAGTCAATTTATCAGAAATAAATTCACTGTCTGATCCACTCAGCACAGTGCAGAGTATCTGGCATCTTGTCACTTGGTCTAGCATGCTCATTTTCTTCCAAAAGATTATGATTTGAGCAGGTTGCCTTTTTTTTTCTTTCCCCAAAATGTATGTCAATCATTTTAAAGGTTCACAGCAGACCAAGCAAAAAAAAAAAAAAGCAAAAAAGTACTCCTACTGTTCCATCTCCTCCCTTGCTGCTTCCCCATCCAGCAGAACCAGTGCATTCCACAACAGTGCCCTAGTATAAGGAATGAATTTCCAAACTGGTGTTGACAAACAATGCAGTAGCTTCTAAATTGGTACAAACAGCATCTGCTTAACAGCTGTGTAACAACAGCGGGAGAAAAAAAAAAAAAAAGCAATTGCTATGCTGTTTATAAATCACTATGTCATAGCAGAGTACTGTTCTGTTCAAGAGCAGGACCACTAGCCAATGGACTGCTTGATGTAGTGGAAACAATGCGAGCGGGTTGTCATGATGACATACGTGGGTGGGCTGGTTTCACTGCCCTGGCAACAAATGATATTTTGCTGAGAGGATTCTCTCACCCTATTGTACCAACTGTGCAGCTCCTAAGAGGCGGAGAGTCCAGTGAAGAGTTTTTTAAGCCTCAAAAAGCATTATACTCCCCTCATATCATGTCATATGGAACACATAGAGGGGCGGGATTTTCAGTGCTGATCTATTGTTGTTTATAACCAGCCACCATGTCATAATTCATGCCCTGGTTTTCATACAGCACATGAGCCAGTGACCATTTAACTCTCTCAACAGGCGCTGTGAACTGGATTTAACCCAGGCAGAGAGGCATAAAGAGATAAGCATGGCTGCACAAGGCTAAACTGTGTTAAATTGGTAGCAGAGAGCTTCTCAGCACAGGCTCCGGTACCAGTACAATACACTTATGTGGCAGCAGAACACCAGAAAGCCTGTGGGAAGGCCAGTTTCATCTCTGCCAGAAAAGCTCCCAACTGTTCAACCGTGCTGCCAGTCCAACAACATGCTGAGATTTGGTGGAGAAAATTATACACTTCCAGCATCCGTCCTTTTCTGGAAATACTTCATCAACAGTATCAATAGGCCAAGCAGATGATGTCAAGGCATTTCTCTATGTGTCAAGTACCTGTTCTTATGTATAATAACTTGTACAGATATTGATGAGGTTTTTAATTGGATCTTGGGACGCGGTTATGCAGATTGGAGTCTAATTTTGTATTTTTCCCTGTAAATATAGTATAATTAAGAAAAGGAGGTCATGAAGTATATTTTTAGTGTGATTACAGCCAATAACTACAAATTGTATCTTAACTTGTTCTTTCCTGTTACAATAATTATTCCTGCCATGTTGCTGTGAATTTGGACATCGATTCAGCTTAATAACTTAATGGTAGCAAATTACATAGATTTGAGACCTAACATTTATTCATTAAAGAATTTCATGAAAGAAAACTCATCTTTGGGTTTGGAGAGTTTTAACGAGACAATTATTTTAAAATATGAAAGATAGAGGATGGAAAAAGAACCCAATTACAGTGGAAATTAAACTGTAACTTGAGAACGCCTTGTTCACAAAATGTGATCTATTTCCAGCTAAAATAGAAACATCTTGCAGGATGGAATCTATTGAAAAGGAAATTTGGACAGAACTGTCAATATGTTTGATTGGAGATG
Organism: Craterocephalus stercusmuscarum; assembly: GCA_037177115.1. Classification (NCBI taxonomy): domain Eukaryota; kingdom Metazoa; phylum Chordata; class Actinopteri; order Atheriniformes; family Atherinidae; genus Craterocephalus; species Craterocephalus stercusmuscarum. Next base: position 14,329,459 of record JBBDHI010000007.1, read on the forward strand.
CAGTTTCCATGAAGTCATTGCATACCTGGTACCCAGCTTTCAACACATATTCAGAGTAAATTTGAGTTCTTCCATTTGGTTGTTGCTCCTCTGGGCCTTTGTGAGCATGTTGACTTTTTTGAATATTGTAACACTGATAAGGATAATAAACATGCTTTCATATTGAAGGGTTACATATCACAAAACTGTGTAAATTGTGGCATGCTGTATTTTGGGAGAACTGCACAATAAACCCATTTATAAAGCTTCTGTATTTCACTTCCAACAATGAGCTTCAAGTGAAAGTCTCGAAGACCCCCAATGGCAACACAATGTGTTCCCAAAATGCAGAACAGAAGGCTGCAGGCAGCCAGCCGAACCTGCCCGCCCGTTTGTCTGCCAGCCTGCCCGCCTTCCTGCCTTCCTGCCTCTGCTCTGCTGTCTGCTCAGCCTGGCTCGTTCCCCCCACAAAGCATCGGCAGAGGACATCTTTAAATACACTGGAACAAATGCCGTATTTCTGTGTTTAAGCTTGACCGAGCTGGCAAGCTAATTTTGCTCCTAAACCCTTGAGTCTGAGAAGCAAGGGGGCAGAAACAGACACTTAAATTACATCAATGAATGGGGTTGGGGGGAAGATGAAAGCTTATAGAGTGAGTGAGGATGGGGGAAAAGAAAGAGAGTTGGCTTAAGGATTGCACCACTGTGGATTCTGATGATTGATGTCACAACTACGAGTGAAAACTGACGTCGCTTCATCTCATTTCTTGGACCAAGTGTTATAGCCTTAAATGAACTACTGGAATTTTGCCTCATCATTAGTTTGACAGCTTCTACAAACTTACTGCAGAGAAAAAACAAACTGTCCATTTTTAATCTGATATTAGGAGATGTAAAACCGTGCTTAATGCCATACGGGACATTTCAGAAATCCATGAAATCAAAAGATCCTTTACCAACACAAATAACATGTAAATCCTCGTTTTTACCCCAAAACAATTACAAATCTCTAACAAGTAATCATATTTGACTGAAGAAATTTAATGCTTTAGAACAATTCATAATCAAGAATCAATGAACAGTCTTGGTTCAGAAAGCATCCCATCCTCACACATTTACCATGAAGCAGTTTCTCCTCTCCTATTAGGAGCAATTTTTCTTCGCCATCTCAAATAAAAAGCAACACTTCAGCACTTGCAACAGCACAGAAATAACTGTGGATGATACCCCGCTCAGCTAACCAATATCTGAGGATTTCCTCCCACTGTGAACCACTGCTTTGCCTCAAAAAACTGTCCGTACATAATTAATATAATGTGGCTTCTCCTTCAGTCGTGTTCATTTTGTGTTAGCCAGTACTTTGTGTTTTATATTCCATTTCATCTCAACACTAAAGCACCAGCAAACTACTTTCCTTCTCTCATGCCCTTATTTCTCCACTTATTTGCTGGTGTTTGAAAAAAATATTCCACTTATCTCTTTTTGAAACAACCTCTGGAAATAGGACACTGTTAGATGGTGATTGAGACAGCATGCATTGTGACATGTATAACTGAGGTATAACTAAGTGTACAGTAAGAGGAAGTGGGCCACCTTGGGAAGCACATCATAGCTGAAAAAAAACAATTCCCTTGTTTACTACTGAACCACATAGATGGCATTACTTGAGAGGCAGACATTGTGTTCAAATGCATTTGATTTACTCCTACTGGGCGTAATGCTTTCTAACATATTTCCTATTGCCCCGTCACGAAGGCCAATCTGTTTGGCATCTGGGAGGCATGCTGATTCTCTCCCAGGTTCTCTATTATCCACCACAGTGAGGTCTCTCCCATGATACAACTTAATATAACGCAGTCAAAACCAATGTCCGCTGCATTAACCGCCCACCAGACAGCACCAGACTGTATAAAGGACTGTCAGTGAGTCCAGGAGAAAGAGCTGCTGCTCGTACCGTAAGACACAGATTAAAATGGAGTTGGGAGACTGGTCTGAAGAAAGGATAAGGAACTAATAGGCACATCTTTTCTGATTTGAGGAACATGACTACAGCATGCATAAGGATAGTGGCTGGGGTCTGACACAGTGGTAGTAATTGGATTTCTCAGACCTTGCGCCCACTCATGATAACATGCTGAGCTGTGACATGAAAAGTCCTTATGTGTGGCGACGGAGTAAGGTGCAGCAGAGTGGAAGTGACAGGTGTCAAAGATCCAATTCCCTTGCTCCTCTCGATCCTCCCGTTCCTTTTTTCGAGAATCAGCCGAGGAACAACCTACCCTGTGGTATAGCCAAACACCAGGCTTGACATTCAGCTGCAAATCCAAGCTTGTTATGTAGAGTGCAGCAGGGTAGGTGAAGGAGCAGAGAGTCTAGGAGTGCGGCGGATACAATGGGTCATAGCCCGATAGCTGCTATATTTACAGGATTTCCTGATGCTAATATGAGCTGAATGGACAAGAAGCACAGGGACGCCTAAGAGCCCCTGCTGCAGAAGTCAGCGAAGATGGCAGTATGGGGTGGGGGTGTACGATGTCTGCGTGGCCACTGCCCTGTCCCTGTTCTCTTCAAGCAGTCTGGCCTCATCTTTAACAAGGACTCCATGAGAAGAGGCAGATCATTAAAAAGAGTCATTCTGAGGTTTTCCTGTCTGCCATTAAACTTAACAGCCGACCTCTATCATTACCTTTCATCTTCCCTTTTAAAAATGGGGGACGCAGAGGTTTGAAAAGTCGCAATTGGTTGGCAAGATGCACCCGCTGACTGTACATTGTCCTTCATTCGCTTATGCATAGAAGAGACAACACGAAAGTCCTCCTCTTTTATCGTGTAATTATTTTTCCACGTATCAAAATAGATGTTAAGAGTTTCTGGAGTATTCACATGTATCACTGAACAGATTTTACACGATATACTAATGTGATATGATAATTAGGTTAATGCCCAGAAAGATATGTTGTAGCCTAAAGGAAAGATCTCATTAGCAGCACAATGGAAATATAGCGGGGCCCTCGTGAATGTTTTTTAATGTTGATAAATTTATCCTAATTTGATTATCCACCACCGGCAGCGACGCCAGTGTGGAAACACCACTCTGGATCCTGTTCGGCTCTTGACCTTTCTCACAAATGAACCGAGTCCAAACAGACAGATTACAGTGTGTGTATGGGGAAAAAAGTAAATCAGACTGACTACCTTAGTGGCGTTCAGGCCATTACAATTTTCAGCTCGAGCACACAGTTTAGCTCAGCAGTAATACTTGTTCCTTTAATCTGAATGAACAGGTTCTCTGGCTGAAGCAAAAAAAAAAAAAAAAAAAGCACAAAGGGTTAAAAAAAATGCCAGAGTCTCTTCAATATTAAAGCGTGTTGATAGACAAAACCCAGCTAATGTCTAGTGGATACTGGTGGACAAGAAGAGAGCGGGATGTGGGGGGGGGCGCTCCCCGGGTCCTCGCATACCTCTACAAGTCTCTCCTCTCTGTCACTGCACCCTCAGTCTCTCATCAATACTTTATAATGTGGGTCACCAGCAGCCATAAGGTGCCTCCCACTAGTAAGACTGACTCAAAATGTTGAATTACAACATACTGAGCTCATCTCTGCAAGGTCATGTGGGGGACAGCGCGGGGAACACTGACACTAATTGGTGAATGAAAGATAGTAATGATAGAGGTGGTTTGGATGACTTCTCTTTAACCTCCATTTAACTTCTGTGGAGTACAAATCCAATGAGCACACTCTGCCATGAAAAGTTTTACAGTACGCGTCGGGTATCTGTGAGAGAAAGCCTGCATTTGAGCGGCCGCAAAAATGTTACAGAATAAATCATTCTCGCTGAATATACATGAGGAGAGGAAAATATGGAAATGTTATAGCTCTCTGCCTGAGGTAGTAACCTTTTGTTGGCACAACTGAGGAGGACGACATAACTTTACATATTTCTGCTTCATATTCTATTTGAGTAATAATGTTGTCAGGAGAACCCAGGTGATGAGAGCTGAGATAAGAACCAGGACGGCGATGACAAAGGCATTTGTGTAGACGTTGAAATGAAAAGGGAGGGGGGAGGGGGGTGGATTTAAGAGGATGGAGGTCACATTTTTTTCCTCAGAAACAGGAAGTAATAAGGGTTAAAAAAAAGAGACACATTGTTGCAGCACAGGAGATACCCCCCTTCCCTCTCTCTCTCTCTCTCTCTCTCTCTCTCTCTCTTCTTCCTCTCTTACCACAGCTGCAGTGATAAATGTCTCTTTGTATTCTGGACAGAAAACTGCGGGCTACAATGTACTTGTCAGAAGACAGCTGATTCCCCCCCACCCTCCTTTTAAACAGAGCAGAGTATATTTTTAATCTCTCGGCTCACAGAAAAGGGAGAAGATAAAACAAATGCGTTGTGCCAAAACACATAATGCCCAGAAAATCTCTCCCTGTTCGCTGCACGTTTGTGTGGCATTTAGCGGTGAATGTGTGTCTGCAGCAGGTGTTGCTCCATGCTATTTCTACTTTTCCTGAATCCCGCAGCATCCTTAATCCTTGCTGTGAAGTCCATAGTTCCACTATAAAGGCTCCTAAATGGGCGTCAGTGCTACAGGTAATGGAGCTGATTATAGCTATCTGGGCTATGGGCCAGCTGCCAGACTTGCCCTGCCTGGAGGGAGCACAGGCCGCCTGGTGTCTGATATCCTGGGATCCCTGTAATACAAGCCTTGCTTTGGCAGTCATTCTGTGACTATCCTGCCCACTTCCAACCACACACCGAGGCTCCTTTGAGTTAGTCTATGTGTATAGTATATCCTCATCAAGCAGTTTACTCCACATGGTATCAGTCCACTATCATAGGGTTTCATTAACGAGCCAAGCTCTTGTAAAAGAGGGTTACAAGCTTCGATTCTCAACAGAGAATTAGATCTTGTATTTTCAAACCTCAGGGTAGAGATTCTGTAGCTTCTCACTTAATTGTTGCTGTATTCACAAATTAGGACCCTGACAAAACAGGCAGCATTAGCCAATCAGCTGGGGATGCATTCTCTATAGCAGGATTGCAAACATCTTTCTGTCAGCTGTAAAGCAGCCATTACAGTTTACACAACTGTACTGCTCCCTGAGTCCCACTAAAACTCAAAATTAGGGATGTCCAGAGCAGAATTGGCCAAGATGCTGGTCAACACAGCCATTAACACAACAGTGTGATTTACAACTGTGAACAACACAACACAAGTAAGCTTTTCTTTAGCCGATTTAGATCCTATCAATAAACTGGTCTAGTAGTTAATACCAAGTTGTTCTACCTTTACATCCTCTGCTATGTCCAATAACATCACCTTTCTGCCTTTTTTGTTACTGCAAATTACCATGGACACTGGAGGGATTTGTCACTTGAACATAATGGACAATTCATGAAACAACTTTTACTCGGTGCGACTGATGCTGTCATTGTCCTTGAAAAAAGTGTCTATAAGCGCGAGAATCTATAACAGTAGCTTTTGAAGATGAATAGCCTCCTCTGGCTCGCTGAAGCTTTTTGTTGGTATGATAGGAGTGTGTGCAACAGCCTCTGCACTTGCTGCACCAGCTGGTGGTGCAGAGATTTGTAAATTAAAAATGGCACTTCTGAGAGGATCTTTTAACCTCTGGTTATATTGACTCCACAGCAAATAAAGATAAGATTATCACTCTGGGGGGTAAATTGTATTCAGATTGTGATCACCTGTCCATGGCAGAATGCCCACATCAGACTGTGTGGCACAGAAATAGAGGTAATAAAGATGCTGAGAATGACTCCAGTTGAAGACATTTCTGCAAAAACATGGCAAAATATGTTTTGGATTTATTGTAATGGGGCATATCCATGAGGTTAATATGGAATATCCGTCCACTGATGTCTGCTTATTCAGTGTTTGGGTTTTTCAACCTGCACTTCCTCACTTCTGTTTTACTTAACTGTCAGTTCTCTTCCGTCTTAATTTAGTCGTCACACCTCTGGTCTAGTCTTCATGCCTGCTACATTTCAAGCCAATTACTCTGATCTCAGCTTCTTAAAACTCTCTTCTTTCCTTTCACTCTCCAACTGCCTCTTCCTGATACCAGAGGATCCTCATCAGAGGCAACGGATGGCCAAATAAAGTAGTTCCAGATTTTATTATATCTTATTAGATAATACCTCCTTATGGAATGAAGATTAACAAGTCACGATGTTAGGAGAGGTTACTTTTTCTTTGTGACAAGTGGAGTAACAAATTTGTTTTGTCTCATCCAGTAATCAATCAGTTACTTTTTAAAAGTCAATGGAAAGGAGTCTATATCAGTGATCCTGTGCTGGCAAAGAAATATAAAAAAGTCTCTGAAGCATTTACATATTTTCTGTATCTCGCTACTTCTTGGCAGACAGCTGCGTACTAGTGGAAGGTATCCAACCCAACAGTTGTGTTAGTGTGCATGTGTACAACAGCTCTGCAAGCAAGATGGCAAGTATGCACATTATTTGAATTTTATGGGTAAAAAGAACAACATGCAACAATAGGTGTCAATCAGCTGTGGAGGGCTCTACTTGAAAAGTGAAGAAGCATGTGCAAGCCGAACAAAGAAAGAGGCTGATGCTGCTGCTACAGCTCTAAAACAAAAAATACGGTCGTGATTTGTCTCGCTAGTGTGTGGATATGATGAGGTTTATTGCTGGTTATGTGGCAAAAAAGAAATGCTGCACACCTTCTGGACGAGATAAATGACGTGTGAGGAATTTCAAATGAGGTGTTTTTTTTTCCTTGGTAATGTAACAAGTTACTTAAAATAACAATAATAATGACCACTCCAACAAAGCTAATAAGGTGTTTGTGATGTAGGAATATTGGGGTTGCAGTCCCCTGCAGCCATGCGGTTCTTTGTTTTAACCCAGTCTTATTGCTTTTTGCTTTGTATCACAGTGGGGAATGGGTTATGTCCAAGCTGCGACCTCAAAGAATTAAAAACACAATGGTGTGGTTAGAAAAATGGCTGCTGCCTCAGTTCTTTGGACACTAAGGAGAATCAATCAGAATCACAAAAGGCGCACAGACTGGAGATATTGCTATAGCTCTGCTTCTTGAATTTCAGTCGGTTTCCACCAACCCACAGTATTTCTCTTTTGTGTCATCTCTTTATCTTTCTCCCCGTCTCTCTCTTCCCCTCTCCATTTCTGATTAACCTTTATAGACACATACTTGCAACCACACATACTAAATACACTGTGTACACACACGCACACGCACACTTAGACGGATTTAAAATTCAGGTACTCTCCTCTCCCTTTAATACACACTCAGCCCCCATCAACTTCTGCACATTACCTGTTCTTAATCTCCCTCCCTCTGTCTGGGATCATCCTGATCCCCCTGTTTTCCCATCTGCTGCTGATTGGGGCCCAGCTTTGCAAGGTGTTCAACAAACAAGCACGATTCACTTGGTTTCTGCGGAGATTATTAACACACCTAGCATGCCACAGCGTCATGAATAAGCAATAGAGATCCGGAGCCCTATTTTCTGTCTGCCTGTGTGTTTCCTCCCCCTCTCTCAGCCTCTGTCTCTCTCTTGCCCTGCCGCGTTGTGAACTGAATGCCAGGATTGTCTAGAAAATGAGCTGTCAGTGGAGGGCCTGCAATGAGATACATCAGGCTCATTGTGAGCCCTAGAAAATAATGAACTATTCCCATTTCTCTCTCTGATATGTTCAATACACTATCCATGACAAGTGCAAAGAGATAAGCAGCCCCCCTCTTCAGCTGATTAAATACACTGAGTATATTCAGGAGGGCTTTGGCAGAGGGAAGGTTCAAGGGACGCTGCTGTGGTATCATAACATTACTATATGTTTCAGTCTCGGCCGAAGATGAAGTCTTCTTGCACAGAGCTTTGTTTGTCTGCTAGGGTTTGCAGCTGAGGAAGCACAGCTAGAGGCAATGCTTGCAAAAAGCAGTCAGGGAGCCAAAATATGGCACATTTGTTTTAGTTGCCTCACATCTCTTTGCTAAACCCCACTAAAAAAATGAGATTGCACAAGATTATTTTTTTTTTTTTAAGAATTTGTTGGTTTACTTAT
>JBBDHI010000007.1:14468944-14483813 GCA_037177115.1 Craterocephalus stercusmuscarum
GACACTGTAAAAATTATTTCCTCAAACTATTCTTTTCTTGAATTACAGACTATTAACTCCTATCACCTTTAATTAAATACACAAAACATGTTCGACCAATGATCAAATAAAGCCTCCATTTGAAGTAAGAGCTGAATGACATACAAATGTACAGAATTATTTTTTTTTAGATTTGCCTGCTGAGACCAAATTCTCAGTATCTATCAAAAGAGACTATCTTATTTTAAATGTTTTTGTGCTGTCAAAGTAGCACGTATGAGGTCTGAAATAATTCAGGAGTCTTAGTGAAGGTTTTATCATCTTTGTTAGCAGATATGAAAATTAAGCTCACAGAATAAAACCATCAAAGGCAAGTTTTGAAATCTGGCGTGAGAACAAATCCTGAAAGAAGTACTGCAGCACTACTCATGTTCACAGGACATATAATCTTGTTTTGACAAAGACAAAAGTGAAATGAGTCATGTTTCCAGTTTCTGTTGTTAATTTCGGAACAAAAGATTTTAGCAGTCAAAGGAGGGAAATGAAATGAGACCACTCAGCTTTAAATCCACCACATCAAGAAAATCTTTTCAAACCAGCAATATTTATTTCAACTCTTCACCCTTAAATACTGATCTAATTCACTGCGTTATTCGCTGAATGATTAAAAGCAGCCAAGAGCAGTGTTAACAATTCCCCGCAGTAAGCATAATCCATGTTCATTTCAGGCTTATGTTCTAAGATGAGACTTTAAACACAAGCATATGGGGATGGCTTTATATCATACTTGGTGAGACTGGCAGGGGGTCTAATCAATAAATGACATGCTCTTTAGATCTACAAGTTTGTTTTTGCATGAAATCCACGGATAAAGCCAGCTGAGAGGGTGGAAAATCCAGCTTCTGAGCAAAATAAGCAAGCATTATACTGGCGCTTTTAATCATGCCGTTACACAATGATGAATCAATTAACAGGCTTGTTTGGGATCAGATCACAGCGAATAAAACACTCATATGAAAGATATGGAATGAAATGTGTCTAAATAACAGGATGAAGCAAATGCAGACATATTTTACTGTCTCCACATTTTCTTTTTTAGTTTTACACAGATACTATCCTCTTAAGATGCGGAGAGTGGTCCGGCTGGAAGGAAAGGCTGATTCAGAGAGAGAGATGCTCTTCATAACTGGGCCATTTAGTCCCTTGTGACCCAGCCTCTCTGCCTTTGGCAAACACATCATTTTATTGTGACCCCAGACAGCAGCCAGTCAGCCAGCCCATAAGCCATCGGTAATGAAAAGCACTAATTCCAGCCGAGCGAGCCCAAACGGAGAGGCCCAATTCATATTCATATTCCGAGCCTCTTACTTGAACTCTTTGTCGACCCATTCATCCATTCATCGTAGTCAGACAACTCCTGGCATACAGCGTCCTCATTTCACCTGCCCAGCAGAGTCGCCTCTCATGGGTTTACAATGAAATGACTCGTGCGAAAACAGGTTGGGACTCTTCTCTCATGACCAGTAAATTCAGTTTTTTTCTTTTCCTAAATTTCTTTCGTATCAAATATCATCCATTGACAGTATGTGGCATTTTGTAAACTTACTCTGCATCTCATCTAACAGTGGCGCTCCATACAGTAGTACATTTTTAGCTCAAAGCTGGAGATTAAAAAAGGAATCTATAATTCCCCTGTTTAGTGATCACACATTTAAAGGTATTATGCACCCACTGGAGACTGCATGTAATACAGTGTGTATCCTCAGCTGGGCGCATTTGCGGAGGAGACATGCCAACAGGGCTTCACAGCCCACGTCTGGGTGATACCAGCAGCTGTTTCAATGAGCCCGGGGAGTGAGTGTGTCAAGTATGATACCTTCTGCTGTCACAAACTCCTCAAGGTGTTTATCAAAAAAAAAAAAAAAATGTTGATGCCATCACCATAACACATGCATCAAGACTTGGCCTGGGTGACAAGGATCTGGCAGAGCCCAACTGTTTCCACTCATGTGATGGTCTGGGAACATGTGCCGGATTTATCACGCCCACGCGAGAGGCGGCGTTAGTGGGCAACACACTTCACTGAAGTCCCTGAGTCCACGGGGGGATTGACTTTAGATGTCTCAGTCTCTTTGGCATCGGGAAATATTGATTAGGAATCCTTGAATTAAAGCGAGGACAAATCAAACATTCACTTTGACGCATACGTGCTGTCCACAAACACCGCCTCCCTTTTTTCATTCTCCACATTTTTCTTTAGATGATGGTATATGATGTTTTAGTCATTTCAAGATTCTGCTGTTTAATTCATGTTCAATGTGGGAGGGGTGGAGGGGAGAAAAAGGAGTTAATGATATCTTAGCAAGCTGAACCCAAAGACCCACACTCATTTAGCCATGTCATGTGGAAGGCCAAGTTAAAGGGGGATTTAAGCAATTTATGACTTTTATCGACCTCTATCGGCAACAGAGGAATTGCATCAGCAATCCATAATTCTCCTCCGCAGCACATAGTTAGCTTGTACTGGAGAGAAAAATGAAACTCACATTTTCATGATGAAGAGATGGCTCAACCAAAGAAATGTACAGATGGTAGGTAATGGATCACATAGAATATTGATTCCCACTTTTTGATATGAGAACTTGTGAAGGAAAGCTAAAGAATGCTTGATTGTTACGATGCTATCTCCGAATGGTCTGGTCTTCTTTTCATTGGCCCTTGAATAAATATGGAGTCGGGTGTAGAAATGGTCTTTCAGAAAGATGCATAAAGTGTTTGTGTAAATGTTCTACAAGTGTACAAAGTTTATTCTTCCTGAACTGCTAATGGGAGTCAAGCTTTTCGTCCTTTGCTTATTGACATCAAATGTTTTAACATTAGTTAGTTGGATAGTTTGGGATTGAAACAATATACAGTATGAGAAAGCTGAAATGCTTATTTCAGAGATGGACACCTTTTTCTAGTAGACCCCAAAATAAAACTTGAGAATGAAGATATATACTCTTAAACATGTTGGTTGCATCAAATATTATGTTTCTTAGTGAAAATGGCTTTTCAGTTTCAGATCTATTGGTTCAAGTTGTTCAAGCTTAAGGGATTTCTTTTTTCTGCAGTTAGTTTCTTACACATGACTGTGGTCTTTTCCTGTAATGCTTTGTAAATTTCACACATTTCCCCTGCTTCCCTTTCATGCAGCTGACGGGAGCGAACATTGTGGATTTAACTTTCATACAACTGAAAATAAGATGTATGTCTCGAATCAGGCTGAGGGCAAACGACAGTGACCCCTGACTGTTGGGTGTTGATAAGCTACATTGTACTGTGCTTAGAGTGTTGCTCTGTCTCTCCTTTTACTTGTGAATTTTGTTTCCAGATATACAGTACAGTTGTGGTCAAATAGAAAGTGCATCCTATCTCAAATCTAACATTTCATGTTTCAGTGCATGGTGACGTTATATGATCTTAGAATTAGATGCATTATATACAGCCTCAGATGAACAAAAACACAATATTTCATATCAAGTTAACAACTACAATAATCGTCAGTGTGTGAAAACGGCCCAAAGCTTATGTTTCAAAAACTTGAAGAACCACTTTAAGCAGCAATAACTTCATCATTTTCTGTTTGATCAGTTAATTAACCAGTTTCAACCAAGCTGGCTCATTCATAATATCATGTAAAGCTAAATATTTCTTAATCCATAAACCTTAGACTTCATGCTGCACTTTTGCTTCTGTATGTGACTTACTCTGTGGAGGTACAGTACACAGACACACACGCAATTAAAATTTCACAAATACGAGAAATCATAAATAAAACTCCCAACACAAAACAATTGAATCGACTCTTTCATCACATCAAAAACACTAGGATTTGGTTTATCTCAAAACAGCCCTAATTATTTACAAAGCAAGAAGCCAATCATTGCCCTTCAATTTATAGAACGTTTTCCAGTTGAGACAAAAAACCTTGTAAACTCAGGACCCATCCGTGTGACTAACTGGCTGTAATAACCAATAAAAAACCCACAGTTACCTACCTACTTGGTTTCTCCAACTGATGCTGTGCAATATCCACAGGCATCATCTCTTAAATTTCGTCTCTCCGAAAGTCATTTATCCAGAAGTCGTGTGGTTTGTTGAGATGCAAGTTTTCCAAACCCAAGATGTGCTTCCATTTACTTTTTTGAGATGATGATTATTCCTGGCAACCCTGCCAAACAAGTCATATTTGCTGAATCTTTTTCAAATTGTGCTATCATGAGGTTTCTAATTTAACATGCTAACTGAAGCCTGTAGTGCCTGAGATTAAATGAAAAGGAAATTAAATGAAGAATATCCAGGAGGAAATGCGAACTTTTAAATGTAGTGCTTGTATCTTTTGCAATTTCTCTGAGAACTGCACATTCTGACCTTTGGGTAAACTTTCTGGGACATCCACCCCTAGGGAAAATTGGCAACTGTCTTGAATGTTTCTACTTGTGAATAATCTTTCTCAGTGTAGAATGATGGCTTCCAAATTGGCCCCAGAACCATTTCCAGATTGATGGGCAGTAAAAATTGCTGCTCTACATCCTTCCTCCTTGGCATTGTGGTAACATAACTGAATCCTACAGACCAGCAAACTGCCAAAAATTCTACTTTTATGGATGTGTTCACATATATTGAAGATTAATTAATGAAATGAATCTGATGAGCAGAGACTGGTTACTGTCTTAATTCCTATAGAAGCAGTTAGGTGGTACTTAGTTTTCCACAAACCATGTTTATGTTTCAGATTAGTTTTCTTAACTGAATACAGTGTATTATACTATGTGTTATTATAAGAGGTTGCATTCACATACATTTAAGACCTGATAAGGACCACATGGTTATTTATTTTCCATCCATAAAACCTTTTAACTGAAAAGAGGATGTTTATTTTTCATGAAAGCATTAGTCACCTAATAAAATCCAAAAGTACAATCAAAGCATGCATCAACTTAATTAATGATGATTTAAATGATGGTGAAGATCATCAAAGAGGTTTAAATATTTGAGTGTTTAATGTCATCTGCAAACTGCTAATATGAAATCTCCTAATTGAAATTGTCACATCTCCTAAGTTATGGGGAGAAAATCATCTGCTTCATACTGTTGTCCTAAAGGAATACCACTTGTTTCAATTATTTGCAAAACACTTATCTATGATTCAGAACCAAATATTATGTCGATGAACATCTGGCATAGCCACGAGCAAAGTAATGTCATACTAATTTAAGGGTTGCTTGACAAAACATTTGACATGATCTTGTCCCCGAAAGCGATAAAGCAGTTCACCTGAGGCCATGAAAACTGGCTTAACTCTGGCAACAGATTGAATAAAATCATTTCACCCAGACTTGTGTATTGTTGTAGTGGAGAAATGGAGCCTGCAGTTTTACCATCTGCTAATATTTCCTTCTTCAGGTGCTGCAGATCTCGATGGAGGCAAGCTGCTAGTGCAAATGATCTAGCTTCGAAATTTCATGTCAGGAATATCTTTCTTTGCTCTTAATAAATCTGTGTTGATGCTACAAATGCAGTGTTTCTGTATGTGTATGCTAATTGTGTGCATGTGGAGTTGCTTTTCAATTATCAATGAGAAGAAAGTATCATACACCCTGACGACAGCTCTTTGAGCTAATACAACTGTAAGGACAGAAAGAACAAAGGAGCTTGCCTTCATAACACAAATACAATAGAAAGGTTCTGCACAACTTTCTGCAAACCCACAACCATTACCTGCTTCCACAGTGTAATTACTGTGACATGTGAGGATATAAAGCACTACTGTTGATGAGAAGAGAGTGCAGGCTTCTGTGTTGTCAGCACCTGATGAGCTCAACACTATGCAGCATGTTCACAAAGGAGCAGACATTATGTCACAGGTAACATGGATGGTTCATTCAAAACTAGCAGAGCATCAGCACTGAGCTGAGAGCTACATTCATCAGCCTGGCATTAATTAATGCCTGCATGATTGAATGCGAAAGGGACAGACGAGATAGATAATGCACACCTACAGGTACAACGCTGGCTCCACTCAAAGATGTGATGATTAATTCCTTTGTGTCATCTATTATAGGAATTAGAATAAGACATGCTGTGTTTTTTGTGTCAAATGCTTGCCAAGCAAAACAAGAGTCATTTTGATAATGATTAGAAGCCTGTTGGAAAAGCCATCACATTTACATTATGTTGACAGCTCCAAGATTCAACTATCTCCCACAGTGGACTGCAGACAATCTAACACGTACACAAGTTGTTCCTATGGGGTCTTTTGATTGTAACAGATTGGCAAGGAAGGGGGCTATTTGAAACTGGGTCTCTGGAACACCTGCTTTGAGGTTGGGGTTAAATGGGATTGCTCCCTTTGAATCATTTTGATGACCCACTGCAGCTGAGTCTGCAGGTTGTCCTGCTTGCTTTAAAGAGTATTATGTGCCTGAGATTGAGCAGAACTCAGGGCTTAGAAGACACACAAAAACACACACTAAAGCTCAGACACTTGCTGGATGGAAGGTGATAGTTTAGGCAGCTCTCAAAGGGGAAGAAGTAACTGTTTTAACCAAATTGAGTTTTTCAAGTGTGTAGGGTACATGGATGCAGGTGTGACATTGTTACTTAAAGAGGAAAAATAGTTGGAAGTCACTAACTGAGATGAAATCCGTTCACATTGACACGTCTTCTGTCTTCTGTAGCCTTTAATTCCATCTAACTATCATGTAGCTACACAGTCATAAATATCATACATTTGTTTACAACATCATCTTACGGGCAGGGCTCTAAATTAACAAACTAAATCAATATCTATTCTAATAATTATAAATGACATAAAATGAACTAACTAAATACATTTTGGCAGGTGATGAGCATGTGAATGCTTGTTGGAGAAATACAGCTGCTACAGTTGGGATTGTAGTTTGATGCGGCCAATAGGAATAGTGGATTTTATCATTTTGTAACAGACACACTGGTTTTTTTTCTGGTGGCTAGCCTTGGCCAGGGAGGGGTTTGACCAGAGGTCTTTCTGTGTAGTTTGCATGTTCTCCCCATTAATGCATCCGGATTGAGCATCACTGCACTACACTTAAAAGCGCTTATCCCCTTTACAGTACTGTAAAATGTATCAAGCTAAGTACATATTTTACATTGTTTGCACTGTTCCTTCATTCATTAATTTATTCATTTTGAAAACATGCTTTTACATATTCCTCATGTCCATCTGTACTTGTTAAATATTTGTTGATTGCCAATTTCCCAATCCACCACTGTACCACACTGGGCTTTATCAATCAAAGTATGCAAAGTAGTCCAGTTCAACATTGCTTGTACAACACATAGGAATTACCATTAGATAAAAGGTTATGGCATTAAAGTAAACTTACCACAACAGAACTAGGCTAGAACGCGAGATCACTAAGTCCTCTAACCTATGCAGCCTTGCAGAGAAGCTTTTCTTACAGTATAAACACAACAACAAACTATAGCACTCTTTAGTCATCAGGAGATACAGCTCATCACATATCTCAATGACCACATTGGTCATTTGTATGTACCCTAAAAATTGAGTCATTTTAGAATTTTATTCATTACATCCACTGCTGAACATCACTATGAATGTATAGTCATGAGTTACCAACAAGTTTCTAGTTGGGGGGCGTTGTAAACAGAAAAAGTTAAGCAACACAAGTTCCTGGTTACTTTGGGTAATGAAAGCACTTGAGTGCATTAAGAAATCTGGTTAGGGCTGGAAAAAGACTACATTTTGGTCTAAGTCAATTTTTGGACCTTTCCTTGGTTACATTTCAACACAAACCTCTATGTGCATCTTCTCACATAGGTTTCAGGTTTTGCCCAAGTCTTTTGGTTTAAAAATCCAATATTGTTTTCTTTTTAAGCACGGCACGTTTATCTTTGTAGCAGCCGTCTTTATATCTATAACTGCATCCGTCTTTAAAGGCAGACTAGCAAGGACAGCGTTACAGTAATCTTGTCTACTAAAGATAAATGCACGGACACGTAATTCTAAATCTTGCTGAGACGTCAGTCTCTTTAATCCTTGATGTGTTCTTTAAGTGATGAAGGGCTGAAATCACAACTGTCCTAATATTGCTCCTTAAATTCAGGTCTGAGTTCACAACTACTCACAGATTCCTGGCTTTGTTCCTGGTATGGAACTAAGATGTTTGAAGCTGAGTGCAGATTTTTTATCTTTCTTCCTTGGCTCCAAAACTATTATTAGCGATCAATGTTGGGGATGGTTACATCGCACGTTGCATCGCAAGAGAGAATATACAATGTGATGAGGGCGTGCATCTGTGGCCAGACAGTCAGCTGCTAGTGGGCAGCCAGGAGTGTGAGGACAGCACAGCAACCAGTGAAGAAGTGTTAGTTGTGAAATACCAGCTTTATGTACATCATTGTTACATGTAAATTTTGTTCTTTTTTGTTATGTGTTTATGTTACCGTATATTCTGCTGTATATATATTTTCTTTTTATGATGAATAGAAGTTACTTAATGTGTGAATAATAACAGTTACAGTATGATAGCAATATATGATGTCAAATCTTGGAGGTTTACTGTAATTTTTTATTTTTAAGTTTTAAAGACAAGTGTATTGTATTAGTTAGCCACAAAAAAGAGTACAGTAACCATTGTCAATGAAGAACTGGACTAAGACTGAGAGGTGGACATGAGGGGTACAGTATATCAGTGGTCCTCTGCCGTAGTGACAAAACATCTACAGTAAGCATCAATTGCCAAAGAAATAGTGCATTTTAGGGGCACTGGTTATTTATATGAGAAATGTTGTGCTGAACCATCCAGATTAATTTGGCAAAAGCATCATGGTTATTTTTAAGGTTCAGTCTTTTCCGACCAGTCTGCAAAGATGTTATGGTTGACCATGTCAAATGCAGCTTGTATAAACATTTCAGTGGGATTTTCACCCATATACCATTTTCTGATAACTTGTATTTGTGCTTTGTTGACAGGAGCTGCACTCTCAAAGAAAACATATGAATGATCAGGCAGAGCAATATCCATCGCCATAACCTTGAAAATATTCACACCTTTGGAGATGACTAGATCCAAAAAGTTTACAGGAGAAAAGCTGCATACAGTATAAACAACAAAAAGAATCTGTCTGAATTCTAACTATTTTAATTTTAAATTTCAATATTAAATGGGTTTGCTGATGAACAAGAGTAACCTGATTAAATGGATCAGTTCACACTATATCAAGTTATAATCTCTTTAAGTTACAGATGTCAATAAGCAATCCCCCCTCTTATATAAAGCAGCTATCTCTTCTGTGTTACTGCTTTTTTTGTTGCTCTGAACAAACCAAGACAACCAGACACCAACACCCAATTAAATATGCAGATAGTCACTCTAACACCACCCCTGGATTTAGCTGTTTAGCACCACATGAGCTCCATCTGTACTCAAAGCCTTCATTGGTGACATGTGGCCTGTCCATTATTGCACTATTAAAAGCTGTGCATGTGTCAATGGGAGCCACACTGTTCCATTGCAAATAGGCATCTTGTATTCTGGCAGAGAGATTAACATCATCAAGCACAGTGACTTCTTTTAATGTCAGTCTCCCTTTGATATTTGGCACATGCATTTGAGTATGAACGAGATTCAATCTCGCAAAAAATAAATAAATAAGGATGATGCTCCTGACGTTTAAATTTGTGTTGGTATAACTATTATTTAAGAAGCTTTAGTCAAATTTGCACTTACCCGCACGCTTTTTCATTTTATGTATTGCCAAGATGTCATCAAGTTTTTCTGCAATCTTGTAAACATTTAGCTTTTTTCTCTTCGATTTAACTGTAACCCATGTAAACACCTTGAATCAGAAAAGAATCTAAACCTATTGTTTGGGGGTTGGGGGGGCTGAGTCCCCCACCATAGCTTTCAAAGAGCTTTGTTGGTTGATGCTTTGAGTTCATCAGATTTTTAATAACCTGCCATCTTCAAACCGATAACTTATGTATGGCTGATAAAAAGTGTTTTTCTTCAGGGGGGCAAATCCTCTGGTCATTGCAGAACATGGTTTTTAGGTGTATGCATCTCTTCTTTCTGAGCCCTTTTATCGCCAGAATCTGCTTCACACACGTATTATACCCAAACCTATATGCCTACCAGCACTTACTTGTGGATTCCCAAACACACAGGCATGCAGTCTGACACATCTCTCTTACATATACAGTCACAAAAGCAAACAGACATGCAGAATCTTTCTTTTTTTTCTCCGCGTTTCATCTCCCTCTGGTGCGTCCATCAGCCTATTTTTGCCTCACCCTGCTGGTACCTGAGGAGCAACAGAAAGGTGGTAATGGAGGGCTGACTGAGGCCTGTCACTTCATGCTCTTTCACCCTGGGGACTCTGAGTGGGAAAGTAATGGCCAGGCCCGCCAGATGTAGCAGTCACTTTTAATCAAGTGCATGGCTGTCACTCTGCCTGTATTGATCCCTGTGAAGTCCCCAGGCAGCCTGCAGTCGGACTGGTTTCGACACCACAACAACTTCCCCCTCGCCTTTCAAACAACTCCCCATGTGGTAGCATCTTGGCCAACTTAATCCTACTCCAGCTTTGCCGTGAAAATCACTAACTATGGCAAGCAAGATCACAAGGGGTCATTGCCCATGGCTCTTATCATGCGAGCAAATCACACACCGTCTCTTAGTGCATGTTGTGATTTCATGTGAGACAGATATGTGCATGAGATTCATGTGCCTGTGTCCTTAGGTGTGTAGAGAGAGCAAAGTCATTAGCGTTAGAAGCACAGCACATTAGGATGATTGAGTAAATCCTTCCATCTTCATGTTATTTATACAAGATTTGCTCAAAATATAAGCAAGGTTATCCACAGCGAAGCCATATTTGTCTTGTTTTCACCTCACTCGACAGGAATTTGTGTGACTGCAAAAAGTGAGTGAGTGGAGATTTGGCACCTGGCTCTCTTCCCTGTTTTCAGAGATCTGTTGCAAGGCTGTGGTTTTTATTGTTCATTTGCTGAGGCCACAGGGGCTGACTATTACTGGGTCATAACTCGGCAGGATGATAAGGGATGAATTCTAATGTGGATCCATCACCAAAAGGGACGTGAGGGAGGTGGCAGGAGAAAGAAATGGAAGATTCATGGGATAGATGGGAATGAAGTATGTCACCGGCACATGTGCAAAGGCATATGTGCGTGTCTACAAATACACATCTGCATGTGCAATCACAGATGCATGTATAAACATACGTTCAAAACATAAGTGTGTACAGCTAAATGCATTGTCCTTCGTCTTCTGAATGTAAGCCAAGTATAAGGATGTCTGCGTTTATTGATCTGGGCATTGTTCTCTCATTCATTTGCACTGCTTTATGGAGGATTAAATCCCATATTGTTGAACTTATTTCTCATCATCATTCCACATATAACATAACAAAGCTGGATCCCACAATATGTAGTCTGCAGGTCGCCTTTCTAACTCCTGCAACACTTTGCTGCTTCACCAAAACTGCTATTTGTGTGAGGATCATAGCCCACTGGAAGAAAGAAACGACAGAGAAGGTCCAGAATAATCTGTTCCACCATTCAGACACATGGTTGACTCCATGTGGTAAACCTCCCTGACAGATGCTTAGAGTAAGAGTAAAAGGGAAAGTATTAGGCAATGACATGTGAAATAGAGGGCACACTGTCGAGCCCCCTGCATTGCAGATGTACTTCACTGCGCCATAGTGGACAGACAACACTGAGCAAGGCAGTGTGAGGACACACTCTTTCAGAGTATTTGCCAAAGGAAGATTTCTTGTGACCTTTAATAAAATCTTGGGAATTTTAATCTTCAAGCTTGCAACGTGAAGATACATGTAATCTCATGTCAAAGGGAAATATTCTGAAGACAGCGAACAAACAGAATACAAGGTTATAATTTTGCCAATTAGTTGTTGGAATGTGTATACAGCATGTTTCATATGTTCAGAGCGTTATGGTTGGGATATTTTGGTAATAAAACTGCTGTAAGAGTTTAGAACAGTTATAATTTTTCTCAGCCTTCTTTTAGGGCAGAATACTATCAAGTTGTAGATGTATTTTTATTTTATTTTTTTCGGTTTAGATAAAATGTAATAGTCCCTGCAGGGAAACTAGGTTGTTTTAGATGAAGAGAATAAGATATATCTAATAATAATAATGCAGCAAAGAGCACTAGGAATAATTCAACAAGTTGCCACCATCCGAATGTGCAGAATTTAATTGCACGAATGAATAAAAGTCATAGATTGTCTGCGGTGACAAGTGACTTGCAATGGATTTTTCAGCACATTGAGGAGACCTGCAATCTCTCCAGGAATATATGTATGCACATGCTAATACAGGCTGCTGTCAACATGCTGTGCAGAGCAAGAGCCACACTTCATCATCAATAAAGTCTCTACCGCATGCTCCTGGCTTAGAGATTTTTTTTCCCCCTCTTGCTTTGTCTGAGCATCTTGTTATGTAAAGTACATCACAAGAAACATCTATAGTCTGCACAGCTCCACAATATTACCAACCCCCACTGGTGGGTTAGGGAGAACCCATGAGGTGTGGGATCTTTTTCTGGGATTTGCAACCAAAGTGTCGCCTTGCTTTCTCATAGCAGGCTGCTGCAGAATGCCTCACAATCCCCCCACACGGTGGGACAAAGACTTTGCACTGCAGCTTGCATTAAGTCAGCAAGAAAAAGCAAAAACAACATAAAAAAAAGGCATGGCTCCTCCAGTGCCTTCTGTCTTTTCTAGAGGAAACAGAACGATGGCTCTATTAAAGCAGCAGCGCCATACACCCTGAGTGAAATAGCTGTCAGATTTGTCACTTTCAAATGACATACCTATTAGCAGCTAATAAAACCCCTGAGCTAAGTTGAGCCAGCCGGCACAAATCAAGGCAACAAGGATGAGATGTTGTAGCGAAAGAGAGATATTTCTTTGCTTTCGTGGAGCTTTTGTTTGCCCGTTCGGCCCCTGTCAAGTTAGACAATGCAGTTCCCTCAGAGCCTAATCGATGCTGCAAATGTCAAAGACTGGCTATGGTTGCATGAGGCAAAAAACATTACTCTCAGTGTGGTATTGTTATCAGCTGGACAAAGACTTTGACAGCTGATTTTCAATCCCAGGGTTTGAGCCAACATCTACAGAGGCTTTATTTCATAGAGTAACATCTTCTTATCCACTCAATGCCAATGATCCAGCCTAATCTCAGAGCTATTGCTAATCAGGAAAATCTCCCCTTGCGACCCACTTCTCTGTGTGAAACATGCACAGTGCGAGCTAAATGTTTGTCAACAAGCGGCAGGTACAGCGTCTCAGCATGGATCGGATTTAGAGTTTTTGAGCTTTGTAATTACTTCTCAGGCACAATTGCTCTCATTTCACTAGTGATTATGTTTGCTCTCTGAAACCTTCATCACAGTGATTTGTTCACATGTGTTGGAATGTATGTAGCTACACACACACACACACACACACACACACACACACACACACACAAAGCCATTGTAATTCAGGAAGCATCTACCAGAGATTACATTGTCTTGTCATTAAGACAGCCCCCCTCAAGGGTACCATTACTGTACAGATGCACTGTGAAATACTCGCCCACTCCTTCCCCCCCACACACACACACACTTACATACAACACACACAGCCAGGACACCTTAATTGGCTTTAGTCTCACAGGAGAGTTGTATTTTTACAACACGCCCTATTGAAGACCAAATTTGAACTCTTAAACTTTCACCGTTGTGACGTGGTTTTCTATATATCACGGCAGATTTTATCGCTGCAATAAAAAGTAGATTGGCCACAGTACAGTGTCTTCTCAAAAGCAAATAAAATTTCTGTAGTGTTGAAATTGTAATGGGACTACATAAATTTAATCAATCGATAAATTGATTAGCAATTGTACAATGGCGGCAGACTTGAGTATAAAATATTTAATGTGCTAAAGAATGAGGACATTGAACAGTGAGCTGACAAGAACAGTGAACTTCTAACTGGCTTTCACTTATATTATTTTCTTGTTTCATGGCTCATTATGGTTATAAAAAAACTTTTGCATCCAACTTTGGAAATTTCATTTCACCTATTTGCATCAAGAATTTTTTTAAAAAACCTGTTATAGAATTAATGAACCAGACATGGCCATGAAGCAAGCAGGTGGATGTTTATGTCACTTTAAACATGGGTGTAATAAACAGATTTGTGGTTATTCATGAGAAAAAAACTAACTTGTATGTAGAAGACAGATTGAAATAAATTGCCTTAGCCATAGAAAAGAGAAAACCAAGGAAATGTGTTAAGAAACTTGTGACATTGTGATCCTTCCTTCCTGTTGAAGATGGGTCTATTATTCAACTAAATATATTTTCAGTTTATTTATGGGATTATTTCTTTTGTTGTAGCAAAAGGAGAAGTGTCCTCTTATGCGAAAGATTCAACAAGGTTGTACGGATAATTTTAATAAATGACTGACTGACACAGTGAGATACAGACACCAAAACCTCCATGTGCACAACCCCACCCCATCACGGAAAAAGCTTCCTGTGAAGTATGAAATAACCAAAGCAAAACTAACTTATTACTTGTTCTTGCAACCTTGACAACAACAACAAAATCATCTGTTCTTGTGGAGCATGTAACAAGCTTTTTTCCAAATGAGGGTCTTGGGGTGGCTGGAGCCTATCCCGGCTGCAATCAGACAAGAGGCAACTTTCTATCAATTCTACCTAATTTTTCTTTTTTAAAGGGAACATATCATGGAAAATCCACTTTTTTAAGCCCTTACATACCTGTTTTTGCCTTTTCCAAGCGGTCC
>JBBDHI010000007.1:14567443-14578142 GCA_037177115.1 Craterocephalus stercusmuscarum
AGCTATACTAACAACGATTTCAGACCAAAGGATTGCAGTTTTACTTTATATAAACCATAAATGAATGATTTACATGTCAAAAAGGAAGTATTTAAAAGCATGATATATTTCCTTTAAGGCTACTGATAACAGACTGGCATGAGTTTGCCTACATTCATTACATTGTATTCTCTGGTTAGACCTATTGTAAAAAAAAAAAAATCCCATTAACACCGTTATTCTCTCTTGGTCTGAATACTAGATGTAGGATCACAGTTTGAGAGACGGTCGGCGCACCTGCTGTCACAGCCCAACAAGTGTACAGGTGATATCACAGCAGATGATGATAATTTAATCCACATTCACTTCAGTGGCTCAGTGTTCATTTTCACACCTTGTACTAGTTGTGTCACATTGGTTTATGCTTTTAAAAAATCACACTCACCGAATTTCACACATAATATTTTGTGAGAATTTAAATGGATGAAAATTGTTGCACTTCTTTTGACTGTAGTCAGCTACTAAAGTGGATGATTTGGGTTTCTTTTTCCAAACCACACTGCATGGAGCAAACAGTAGAGCAAACTCCACTGGATTGATTTTCTTCTTCTTCTTCTTTTTTTTTTTGCAGTGCTCTTAGTCAGTCCAAATTAATAACACATTTCAAACCTTAATGTTTAACAAAGACAAAGTGAGTTTTGTATTTCCAAGTAGAATTATGTGCCTTTATTAGACGGCTTAATCAAGACAAAATGAAAATCGTTACTCTCATTTAAAATCTTATGGGAAGAAAAAAAATTAAGAAGAAAGAAGACTACCAACATTGGCTAGTCTCTCAGGAAATTCAGGGATCACACATTGCCCTAATCTTTTCAATAACCACACTGAGCCTTCCTCACATGAAATATGTAAGTCTTTTAATGTATTTGCCATCAACCTTCCTCCCACATGCATTACAAAGAAGTACACTGTCTTCCCTTGTTGTAAATCTCATGTTTGAGATGGTCTGGACACACAAGCTCTAAACAAGATTTAAGGCAGGCGAGGAGGGGGCCAGGTCATTACTTGTCATCTTTGAGCTTTTTGAGTACTTAGTGTTTAATGTCTGATATAAAAGTCATGGCTATGTTCAGCGCAGCAAATGTCTTCTTTGACAATAACCTGAACAAAGGATCTTTCAAGAAGAAATTGGCAGCAGTATTTGGGTTTATTTTTTAGGCCATCCTGAATTTGAAAAGTTCCAACAAGCTCAGCCTTATAGACTTCACTCCTCCTCCCCAAGGCTGGGGTCTGGCTGAGATCGGAGCCTCACGTGGGTGGAGGTGATACAGCCACCTCTCCATATATCTGTCCAATCAAGATTTACCGTTTTTTACCTGTCCATAAAACATCGGGAAAAAATATCCTCGGGTATTTCTTTGCTAATCCAGTGGGGATTGTTTTTTCAGCCCTCTTTAACCTTGACTGGATTTCTAAGCCCCTCTAAGCATTCCTGCACTCCAGAAGGTTGCCGGGGTGCAGTACAGTATGTGTTGAAGAATAATGGGTTAACAGTTTCTGTATATTTAGTTTTTCTCAAGTCTTTTGCAGTTAATTTGCACCTTTTCTTTTCATTCTTGGTAACCTTGTTGATTTTTATTATTTTTGTATCAACATGTAATTGCGTTGTCACACCTCAATAATTCAGTTTCTTTGTTGATTTTTTTTATATATTTCACTAAATCTTTTACAGAATCATTTTCTTAAGCCAATGACGCTGCAAAATAATTATTTAATTATTAATCTTTATTTGACTGGCCCACGAGTTTACACCACAACCTCCTTTCCCATCAACTAACAACTGAATACAAATTGACATTTTAGGTCAAAGTATATACCAGTGTAATACCAGTTCATTTACTGTTGACTGGTGATTCAGTTGCAGTGTTAACATTTCTTTTGTTTGATTTTAAAGATGATGCTCAGTAATTAGCGTCCTGCTCCAGCATTCTCACGCTCCAAACTCAACATTAACATTTAATGTTCAAATCAATATAGAGAAATATTACTTTTATACTTTTACAGTATGAGGTCTGGCTGTAACAACTTTAAACAGGAGAAAGAAGAGTTGATGCTCACATTTACAGGCTTTTACAGATCCTGCCAGTCAGAACAAAGTGGGCTTTTATGAGGTAATGGCTTTAAAGGGTTAGGTACTAAAATGACTTGTTTCAGACAAGGCTGTAGAGAGACCATGCGTTAGATAAATAAAAATGTATCTGAACTATAAATCATCCAAAGCAGGATTCCCAGAATATATAGACATGAGCAAAATGGGTCCTCTTTGGTTAAATGCAATAGATCCAAGGTGGGAAAATCTATAATAGAACTTTTATGACATTGAACAATCCTACTGTCTGAGAACTGTTGGGCATAAAGAAAGCCTATTGCTTTTTCAATTTCTTAAGGAAACAATAGTCACACTCACTGCCAGCATTCTACAATTTATATCCAGGTCATTAGAAATTAATCAACTGGCTCGATGGCTGTGCTGCATTTCATAAAAAATATCAAACAAGTGTTAAAAAGAGTCATGAATGGCTGAGTTCAGATAATTTCATATTGATTGTTGCTGAAGGGATTCATTCAGTTTCTTTATTTTAGCAGATGGATGCTGTTGAGTCAGCATAATTTATAATTAATGGGGCTTTGCACGGAATGAATCATTACACCCCTATTGATTGTAATTAATTTTATTAATATTTAATGACAGACAAGAAACTTGTTTCACTTGGCTTCATGCTGGAAAGAAAATAAGTGGAAATAAAGTTTAGGTTTAAACGCTTTAAACTCATAAATGCTTTGAACTTTGCACAAACATAGTCCCATTGACAATAATCTAATTGATTTCTCCTTTTGCCCAAAACTCACCAGTGCGCACAGTTAAACAATGATTGAATATATACAGTATGAATATTCTAAATAGCAAGAACCAAAATAAAAAATTAATTTATTATAGTATCTGATTGGTTGTAAGGATTCCTAGGTAATCAGTCAGGGTACTATGTTGTCTTTAAACAAAATCTATTCCTGGATGTACTATTTCTGTGCACAAGCAGCCCACAGTGAAAAGCCAGTTCTGCAGGATTTGAGCAACACTTTGCCCATTCTATGTCCACAAAATAATAAGAGCATAATGAGTGAAGCGTATCTTCTGCCCTATTTAGAGAATTTTCTCTCCCTCTGAATGAAACAAAGCTTCAGAGGCCTGCGGCTAATCACTGCCCTTTACCTGTTGTCATTCATCTAGAGGAGTCAATTGGCCTGTTTCTGCGGGGTGCAGAGGTAATTATGATTTGGCTATGACTTGTGTTTGGCTCCATTGTCTGACTCTGCGGCACACACGCTGGGATATTGGGGACTTGATGCTCAAAGCTCATTCTGGAGAGTTCCACTTGGACTAAACCACTCAGTGTTCCCCTGGAGTGCTCTGCTACTAACTAAACAATGCTCAGCCAAGATGAGCCTAAATCATCATAGGGAAAAAATACCTGAACCTATTTTTGCTTTACCTACTTTATTTGTTGAAATACCGTTTCCAATGCACCGTAAGAAGCCGAATAGTTTCCCTTTCACTGCTTCTGTTTCGATTTATGGGTGATTGAAGAAGTTGGAAGCAAAAATAACAATTTCACAATATTGCTCAAGATCATTTTAAGAGATCTGGCTCTCTACAAACTTAGATCTGTATTAGTATTTAATCGCATTATAAATTGGATGAGAAATACAATTATGTAAGTAAATACGCCTGTCCTATCAAGCAAGAAATTGAGAAAATCCCCAGCAAGTAGCTTTTCTCTCAAGGTGAGATTTGGTAAATGAATGAATCAACCTGAGGAAGATTTACACCAACATACAGTATTCATCAAGTCTCTCAGTGTGTCAAATGAACTCCTTACTGATGGTGCATGGTGATCTCTTGAACACTTGTTAGTCCTCCTCTTTTAACATAAATTTTGGACAGATGCAAACAGTGTGATTATATGGTGATGTGGACTGTGAAACAAGTATATTTTTAAGTATATATGAACCATTTTATAAATAAAAGCAGAAGAACATTGAGGTTCATGGTAAAAAAAAATCCTGATAATCTCATTTCTGATTTTGAGAAGGCAAAAAGAGAAAGTTCAACTATGATCCAATTCCTCTGTTTCACAGAACTTCAATGCTACCAAGTGCTCATAATATTAGATGTTGACCACAGTTTTAACTTTTTTTTTTTTTTTATCAAATCTCAAAGCTCCGACCATCATTTTCATATATATCTACCTTCATGCTGCTAGTTAGCTGTGAACTCTTTTCTTTAAAGCATTGCAAGGCTTGATTTCCAGGTAGAATGTCATCTGACAAACAACACTTCACTTAAGGCCAATAAAGTGTATGTGCAGTGATTTTGTCCACCTGTACAAAATAAGAAAATACTCATGTGCTTCTTTACTATTAATCTACCTTTATGTGCAAATGTTTGTTTCCAAATATCATGCATTATTTTTAGGGGTGTGACGATACACTCATCTCACGAGATGAGACGATACACGATATTGGATCCACGAGAACGAGACGAGATTTTCACATAATTTTTTTATGAAAAAAAGACAAAATATGACTTGAAAAAAACTTACTTCTTCAAGTCAAAAACAATGCAAGTGCATCTTGAAATGTTTTATAACTTTAACTTGCATCCTGAGTGTTACACAGTTGAACTCTTTCCACAAATAAAATCAAAATAATTCATTTTTTTTTAAAAGGCAAATGTGAATAACTGCAAAACTGTCCTTCATAAAGTGCAATAAACTGGAGTAAACATGGAGAAATGTATGGGTGCTGTGTGCGCCCACCCGTTTGTAGCTGGTTTCCTGGAAGGAGGTGCAGCATCTATGCGGGTCAGCAGGTCTCAGGCTGGGCGGGGGCGAGACAGAAACAGCGCTGTTGAGGCTCATCAGTGCGCAGCTCCAGAATGCTTCTTAATTATAAAGCAGACACACGCAGAGATGCCCGGCCCAGTTTATTGATTGATAAAGCCGAGATTTTTCACGCAAATCTGAGCCGCTCTGATTGATCACATGAAGCTCTTGACTCCGCCGCTGTGTAAACAAACCGAAGGAAAATCCTGCCGACGCGCGTCAAAGCCGTCGGACACTGTCTGTTCTTGACGCGGTTAAAGGCGTTTTGATGCCGAAAATCCAGCGTCTGATATTTTATTAATCCAGCTTTCAATTTGGGGTGTTAGGCGCGTCTTTCACACCGTGTTTGGTCTGAACACACCCTCCTGTATTTGTGCACAAACTTGGTCTGTATACCCGCGAGACAGCTTTTCACTTAAACGAGAAATATCGCCATGATTTAATCTCGTGAGATCTCGTGGCACAAGATCTCGTCACACCCCTAATTATTTGTCATCGCTATGGCCTATATGTTGAAACTACAAACAGCTCAAGTCATCAAAATTTACACTAAGAATTATTTTTGCAGCCAAAGACATTTTAAATGTTTTTCAAAATCACTCGTTCACCAAACTTACTTCCTTTGGATTCAGTAACAGTCCAACAAACCAGGTGTGAGCACCACCTCAGTTAAAACAGAACTTTCTAACAGGACAGATTCCCTCTCATAACTCTGCTATGAACATGATTACTGTCAGAAAAGATTATTGATGGAGAATTAATCTTCCTTTATATCGATCTAAGCTTACCTTTCAAACAGCCCATCAAAAGATGTTTAGCCTGGTTCAGGAATCCTTTTTTTTTGTTCTTGTGAACATTTATGTATTAACACCACTGATGAGTGAGTTCATCCTTCAATTTCCTACATTTTTCCACTTCTTCTCCAATATAATCTTCAGCTGAAGATAATATTAACACATTTTCTGTTTATACTTCCGTTCAGGTTGAGGTTCGGTCAAACGAGAACTCTGAGAATCGTTAGTGAGACAGATTGTTTTTAATGCATATCAAAAATTGTAAAAAGCCTTCAGAGTATATAACAGCAATTTAAAAACACATAGCCTACCTTATTATAGTCTGTTTCACACATGCACACTCACACACACCACAAACTCCGTGTACACACCCCTCACACTCAAAACATGAAATTTGGCAACAAATCTGAAAAGCTGGTATTACATGGGATTCGTGGTCAGTGGAGAGTTTGTCTAACTAATGTCTCAATGTGTAAAAAAATGCAGAGGACAACAGAGCTGCGCTGGACGTTTATTGGAACTTGAATAACCCACAACATGATGTATTCACATTAATATTTAATTAATGAGTCCATAATAACTCGGTGCATTGATATGCACATGCAGTCAAGCCACTGAGGTCCAACTTTATAAGACCACTAACATTGTCTTAGTACAGAGGGGAATCGAGTTATTCACATTTTGTATGTCTAATGATGCAACAGTTTGTGACATCAACCCTTTTACTTTAGTACTTTAGTAATTTTTAGTACTGATGGTGACAAACTGTACCATACCATATACTTCACGAAAACAGTGTAAAAGACTCAAAGTGTAAATTTATTCAAATGCACAAGTATTTATGTTTTTACAGGCTTGCTTTTAAAATGTTACTTTCCATTATGTGAGTTACTGATCAATTTGACTATAAAACTGTCAGTTAACTCCATAAACCTTTAAGAAATTACTGCACACGTTTCTGACCTTAAATTCAGTGCTTCTCATTTTGATGGAAACAGTGACCTCCGTAATGTACATTCCTGGGGTCATCATCGCCCTGCAGCATCCCAAAGCTGAGAAACTATTTACAATTTTGTGCTCCAGACTGGAGCATAAGATGACAGCTGTCTTTTGCTGTACCACATCATGGCCCACACCAGCAAATGGAAGTCTACACACTGGTTGTTTTAAAAGCACACCATGGCTGATTCAGGAAAGAAACCTGAGAGGACATTAGCAGAGGAAGTGAGGAAAAGAAAGAGAGAAAGTAACAGAGGATGAGATAAGACAAAAGCCAACATCAGATAGGCTGGAGAGTGGTCTGAGAAAAGATGCAAGAGAGACGCCAAATTTTCCTTTGTTGGGTGCCAAAGTGAGAAAAAACCTGCCAAAGTTCAGTCCTGCTTTCACAACACTGACAAATACACAGTTGCAGAAAAGTTTTAGGTCAATAGGATTTTCTTCACTTTATGTGTAAATTTGACTTAATTACCATTTATTTAAGATATTTTTAGAGCAGAGACCCATTTAGGCTAGCAGAATTTTATTGTTGCTTCCTCGCTGGGCCTCGCTGAGCATTTTGCACACAGGAATTTGCAGCAGTATATCAGCACAATGTGTCAGAGCTTTGCTACAGTCTGTTGAAGATTCTAGTGACTCCTGGGAAACGAAGCACTTTTGAAACTTCCTGTGCAGAGGTGTACTTCCTTCCCAGAGCCACTGAAGCATGAGGAGAATCCTGAAAGATGACGGATGGAGGCTCTTAGATTTTTAGTCTAGACAGACTGAGGATCCCTTTCTGCCTTTTCATGATGAACCTTCTGAGCCCAACTCTCCTTCCTCTGTAATGGCAGACTGAAGTGGTAGCAGCGTCGAGGCAGGAGGCAGATAATCAAATCATGCAGGATACTGTGTCACATTTGACCTTAACAGACCCAGTTTCTGGGCTCAAAAATGGGATTCAGTCCACAGAAGAAAAAAAATCATTCTTAGTTGTATTCAGTTTTCTATTTCATGTTTCTATCTCTCTTGCATAAATTCTTCCTGCATCTTTTTCAATCTGTAGCCGCGACTGTCTCCCTTCATGTGAGAAAGATTGTTAATGAATGTGGATGTGCATGTGGGAAATGTGTGGGTTACCAACAGAACTTCCCCTCTGAGTGACAGAAGCTCAACAAGCCTTCAGAGGATGGCTTGAGAGTAAAAAAAGCAAACAAAGAACATCTTTTTTCCAGATGGTCATGGTAAAATAAAGAAAGATTTACCAGAGGCAGTGCCTGCCTCAAGTGCTACAACTCACATTGAGCAGAACTACTGTTGTCTGATGGAAAACCAGGGTCTGTTTATCTACAGAAAACAAAACTCATACATCCTAACTGGGTCTATTGGAGTTGTAATAGGCCCCACCATTGTTGGTCTCAGCACTCTATCTATGTTTGAAAAATGACAAATCCAAAAAAGAAAAATTCCTATCAAAACTATCAGGACTGGAGCGCGAGAAAAGAGTAAATATTTATTTTTTGCAATTCTTCCTGGTTTACTAAGGCTGCTCCCATCAACCTCTGCTCTAATCTGCGAGTATCTGGTATACACTCCAAACTAAATTGCTGTTTATTCTATTCTATGGATGTCAAAACCCTGGTGCTGAATGCTATCAGGGGAATGAGGGTCCCAGGATGCTCAACACTGCTGCTGACACAACACTATTTCTGAAAGACCCGCCACTTGATTTACCCAAGCAAAATGTCACAGTAATTGTGAAGATTTATATCAATGGGAAAGAGCTGACGAGGTCCCACGGCTATCAGATCTGACAGACTTAATATGTGCTCAAATGTTGCCTGCCACACTAAAGGCTTGCAGGTTGACCAATTTTACCCGGAATGTTCCACCTCGGCTGATATTGACCGAGCCACCGTTTTTCACTTCTGTAAATCGAGTGTGAAGTGGAACCTTTAGGTTGTGAAATTGCGTTTTTAATAAACTGGGATTGCTTCAAAACATTTTATCACACATTTTTTATTTTCCTTTGTAAGCAGTCTCAGATGACATAAAAGTAGACTGGCATATTTGTCTGCTGGTTTGTGTAAACAGGCAAACTTTAAGGTACAGCATGAGGTACAACAAGATCAAAAATCAATGACAGAATATTTTATTATATTATTAGAAGCTTTGTTTCTATTGGTATTTAATCACTTTACTAAAGTAACTGTTATGTTTTTATTCTCTTCAGTTTTTGAAATCTACTAACCTTGGGTCCACATACATCCCAAATGCCATATTTGTATCACCATTTTTAATATGGTGTCTCTGAATGGACAAACAAGTAAATGTGTGAAGTGAGAACCCTCGGCACTTTAAAACTGTACAAGCAGCTTTTTTATAGACATTATAGCATTATTTAAGACAAGGCACATAAAAGAAGACAGGACACACTTTTGAAGCAGTTATTTGTTGTGCAGTGATCACAGCACCTAAAATAACTTTCAACTTACTAATGAATAAAGAAATTTGGCCCCTTACAGCTCCCATCCATTCACCAATAGTGCTGAGCATTTGAGGTCATTTCTATTCCCTTCTTTACCAAAGGTTTCAGTAAGTTTTACA
The DNA here is from genome assembly GCA_037177115.1 of Craterocephalus stercusmuscarum. Taxonomy (NCBI): domain Eukaryota; kingdom Metazoa; phylum Chordata; class Actinopteri; order Atheriniformes; family Atherinidae; genus Craterocephalus; species Craterocephalus stercusmuscarum. The sequence continues at coordinate 14,576,745 of JBBDHI010000007.1, forward strand.
CACACTGTACTTTGAAAGTAGGTGTTCCTTGATTCAGAATTCTTCACTTTCATAAATTAATATACAGCTAATAGTGTACTTCCAATCGTACCACTGTGAAGATACGACTTATATGGCAGGTAATCTATACACAGAAACTATGCTCAGTATTTAAATAATGACATGCATATAAATGAGTACCTCCCATGAGTATACTGAGCAAAAGTCTTAAGCCACTCCTCATTACAGTATAGTATATCTGCCAGGGTGAGATGGTAATGTTTTACCCGACGTACGTTTGTCTCTGTCCGTCTACAAGGAGCATAACTTAAAAAGTAATGGACAGAATATGATTATATATTCAGGTAATCCCTGAAATGGTATGAGGAACAACTGTTTCGAGGATGATTTTAGAGGAATTTTTTTAAAGATTCTCAACAATAGGCAGATGGAGATCATTTTGCTACTGCAGCCTCTAACTCAACAGATGGTGCCCAGAATCACTGGCAAAAATATAAAAAGAAAAGACAAGATGACATTATGGTACATGCTATAATCTGACATTGTCTGATACTTTATGGGGGGAGGGGGGGCTTTTGGCTCAGCGGAGGTCTGCGCTCTCTGAGAGTTTCTAGTTATTTACTTATTTATTTGTATTATTACAAGAAAAAAATTCATTCTTTTTTTCTTTTTGAAGGACACTTTGAAGCACTTTGTTAGTAGTTGTTACCTATTGCTCTTTTCTATATTAACATGAACTCAGACTGCTTCAGTAATGTTGAGGTCCAGCCTCTGGAGAGGGTTCACTCTGTAAGACCTGTTGCTAATGATTTTCACTCCAGTTCAGCATACATCAGCCTTTTTTTTCTCCATATCCCTTCAGGAAGCTGCTGACTTTCTTGACTTTTTGACATTCACCCTTCCATGAAGACAATTTCTGATGAGGCTTCGAAGAACAGTAGATTGATCAGCTGAAGGGTCAGATGTATCTCTCAGGTCCTTTGTCAGGTCTGTGTGTTTTTTCCTGATTTGTTGAGGAGATCTAATTGATGTGCTGTGGGTAATCGTTTAGGCCTGATACATCATTTGTCCAGTTTCCTCTGTCATTTGGTTGCTCAAATATTGTTTTACACCAGCCTACATCTGTTCAAATCTTTGGAAAATGTCACAGATACCACCAAAGAAATTGGAAAAACTACATATCTTACTCACAAATTGCATGTTACAATGTAATTAAAGATACAATTTAGAATAGGTCCTTTGTTAATTTTATTTTATGTGTGTAGATACAACAGTGTCTTCCCTTAGTCATTTTCTGTACTTGGAAAAACACAAAAACACACACCTGAGAAAATATTCAGGTATAAGGACTGGACTAATGATTGAAAAAGCATAGACAGGCCGACAATTCAAATGATA
>JBBDHI010000007.1:14640799-14651277 GCA_037177115.1 Craterocephalus stercusmuscarum
TGACTTTATATAAACCATAAATTAATGATTTACTTGTGAAAAAGAAGGATTTAAAAGCATGATACGATACCTTTAAATGGGATTCATTCAGTGGTTACGCTGGAAAATATGCTGTCACATACAAGTTCAGCAACATTCTAAAGAGGCACTCGATTAATCGATTAAAAGATAATTTAATCGATTAAAATCTAAGCAATCGATTAATCGATCATCGATTAATCATTTACATCCCTAATCGAATGCATGACCTCAACAGATTAATATTACCTGCTTTGGAGGCTCCAGCTGGGGCTTATTCTAACTACTGAATATGATGTTGCATTTTTCTTATTTTTCACTGAGCGTGAAACTTATTTATTCAATTATATTTTGTCTTAAAAGTCTGCTTATCCTGCAAACAAGCGGTTATCCCATCTGTTGGAAGCACTTGTAGAACAGAGAGAGAGGAACAGCGAGTTGAAAGGGACACTTTTCCATTTAAATGTCACACACTTGCCAGATGAGCTCGTGCAGTGGTGATGAAGTCCATCACTGCCACTTAAACCTCTGTACTGTACAATCTACCTCACACAGAAGTTTTATATCTGTGTCCATGGCAACCACTATTGCAGTAGCTCACAAATAGTAATGCCTTCTGAGCCAGTAGCCCGTTTGCCAGACTTGAAGATGGGAGCTGCCGTAGTGGTGAAAGTAAAGGAGGCCGACACGTTTGGGATTGTGGTGGGAAAACATCTCTAAAGCTTTTTCTAAAGAAACAACTTTTTCAAGAAAGTTTCTAAAGATGGAGATTAAAAAATGAACTTTTTAAAGGAAGGATGGCCTCTACAAATATATATCAAAGGCTAAGCAAACATACCTGCTAGTAGCTGCTTATTCCCAACCCAAAGTGTACCAAAGATCAATTTTTTGTAATTAATCGATTATGTTAATTTGTAAATTGCAATTTCTTCTTATCAGATGCATGTACAGTTTTCCTCTGACAAAGGTTTCATGATAGCTGCCCTAGTTGTTAAGGAGGATCCACGTCAAGCGGAAATCAAGGCCTGAGTGTTATTACAGCAGACATTGTTTCCTGAGGTAGGAAAAGTCAGCAACTGACAAGCATTTTTCAGCCGACTGCTGCTCAATTAAACGCTATAAACACTCAAATAAACTCAAGAAAACAATAAAATAAGCCGTGTTGTCCTCCAATAAGATGATGAGCTTGAACGTGTGAGAGTTTTGTATTTTAAAACTTTCATGACTTTACCCTTTTAGGATATATAGAAAACCAAAAGCTTTATTTGTTGTTTACCTGCATTTAAACAATGGCAAACATATGGAACAGAAACACTTGACTATATGATATGTTCCCATACGTTTGCACCCTACGAGTTATGAATTCTCAGGTCTAAAGGCATCCTACACACCGTGCTGTGAACTTTGCAACAACGTCACGTGTAAAGTGTGCAAACGGGGCTGTGTTGATGGCTGCTGAATCTCTGCAAACATCATAGTAGGCTGTGACTGTGGAGAGCAACACTGATTCTGAATGTCCCATTAACATAAACTAGGCTTTATGAGCTGACACACAGAAAAATGACTGGCCTGCTACCAGAGTGTGTGTTCATACGTCATCTGATCTGCTTCTCATGTTTAAGTTTGCTTATTTAGATTGCATCCACGTTGTTCAGGTGTGTTTTCCTATCTGTGGAGACAGCATTGCTCTGATCGAGACATCATTCCATGTTATGATCTTATATGCTCAATAGGGCAATCACAGATCATCTGTAGAGCCTGACACTTTCAGAGAACTTTATCCTTATTTTCTGAGTCGTGACTCTGAAGTCTGAACCTCTACTGCTGGTTTTCACCATGATCAAACATGTCACAAGGATTTTTTCGCATTGTTCTTCTCTTTCATGTGGGATTTCCGAGACCCACGGGGTTTGTAGAGGCCTTAAGTCAACAGAGAGTAGTATGGCCAGGTTAAAGGAAGAGTTACGGCCAAAAGAGAAAGCAGAAGAAGAAAGAATTTCAAATTGGAAAACATGGTGCGTTTCATGCAGTTCTGATCAATTTAACTATGAACCTAAAAATCAACTGCAAAACGAGGTGACAAATTCAAAGAGGACCTCTGCAGCGATGAACACAAATCTGCAGCCTCCCTCAGTTTTATAGACTTTTTTTTGTCCATTTTGGCTCATTGTGTAGCCGTCTGACATGCAGTTTTTCAGTTTCACTTCTCTCTCATCTCGCTCACATCATTTAAAACGTCTCAGCGGGAAACAGCAGATGGACACAGTTAACAACAAGCAGCAGCACGTGGTGGAAACCTTTGCAGCTAGGAGGCTTCTGTTTTGGAAAAGATGAATAAGAAGAAGAAAAAAAACAAAGTTAAAAGAGTGAATATTTACCAGGAGACCAGAAACTGCAGGGAGTGTAAACAAGCATTTTCTGAGTTTGCCATATTAATTTAAAAAGTGATGTCAGGGTTGGGTCAGTCATTACTTCTTCAACAAACCAAAGAAGAAAATCTCCAGCTTATCCTTGAAAATTCATGAAACTTTATTAAATCAGGTGAAATTATCTCTTGAAGAAGGTAGTTTCATGTCTCAATTACAGGCGAAAAATGTCTTGCTGAGATGAAGATTTTGCATATTATCCTCAAAGCACTCTAATACTTTCAGATTTTCTCTCTGTTGCACTCACTCTCATCTTTAGTACAATATGCCTTGAATGCAGCAGCATAAACATACCCTGTTATATTCAGCCTCCTCCTTTGGCTATTTAGGTTTTTCTCTCCTAGATGACGGTGTTGTGCAAAAAAAGAACCTGTATGTTAGCACAACAACACAAATGTCATTGTTTGACAGAGGGGAAAATAGAAAGTCTGAAATGAATTTCAGCGCATTTCACTTGAACGTTAGAAACACACAACACAGGGAAAACAGAGTGAGAGCCAAACGGGATCTAACGGCCCTCTCGTTTCACCTCACAACAACAAAAAAGCTGATTCGAGTGCATCACGTCTCCTTGCCCTCTTGTTCTCTCGCTGCATTCAGAAGCTGACGCTCAGGACGAGGACACGCCCGATGCGGAGGTGACGGGGCAGCGGTTCGCCCGTGATGTCCTGGACCATGTTCCTGTAAATGACTATGTAAGTGAAGCCCTCCCGCTCTACCACGTCATCCAGGGACCGCACCACCAGATACAGTAGAGCTACTTCAATCAGCTCCAGCTCTTCCTAGACTCCTTCTGCATATAAATCGCTCACTAATTGATGTTAAAACTGACTTTGTGCACCGGAGGGCACAGCAATTGCTCTATATATCTGTTTAAGTAAGGCCAGTTCATTGAAGACTCCCTTAATGTCTCTCCATTAATTGAGAGGAATATCCTGCCTTTCAAAGGCAGCAACTTGTGCCTTACAGCGGCCGTTAGTGCCATTTTTTCTTTTCTTTTTTCCCCCCTCTTTTTTTTCTCAGGCAGTGGAAAGCACTGTACAAAGAAGCACTCTCAAGGTCACTCGCTGCTGCTCAGATAAGTTGCACTTATTAATAATGCTTTAATTATCAAAGCACATACAATAAACGGAGGGGTCGTGTGGCACATTTTGGCATGCTGCATGTAAACCACTCAGCTCTTTATGAATAATTATCCGAGACTCTGAGGGAAGTTTACACTGCATAGTATGCTGTGTTACACCACAGCTACGCGCTCAAAGTCATACATGAAAGCTGTTGCACACAAAAGATAAAAGTAGCACACACAAGAGCAAGGATATGCGCACAGACCCACACACCCAACACTTACAGGTGAGTTGTCACTAAAGCTTACTTCAAGGATAATGAGTCAGCTATGGCCTCCTCCCCTGAGCTGGGAGAAACACGCAGAGAAATGAGATGTCCTATAATGTTGACATTTATCAGGTCCATCCCAGAAACACCTCCCGCTCAACTCTTCATTTTCCCCCTTCAGCCCGTCCGTCTTCTCCCTCATTGTCTGTGGCAGGAGATGCAGCACTATGCAATTAAAACATACCAGGGGATGAAAAAGCGGGCTCTCCTTTTGAAACCTTCTGCCACTATCAGCTGAGTAATGCATACCATTGCAATCCATTCCAGCGGCACGTCCAGGCGCTGTTTGTGGGGCTGGTGATAACAAAGGCCTTTGTGGCCGAGCAGAGGGCAGGCAGCAGTCTGTAATTGGGAGTCTCAGCTCTGGTTCATGCCGGTGGGATGCCACACGTGTGAGCCAAGCCTCGTTCGTTTTTATTTATTATTTTCCATCCGGAACTCATGTAAATGTGCACACAGTCATAGAATAACCTAGCCAGCACACACACACACACAGTCTGTTGCTCTCGCTGTTTCACTTTCCCCACATGCTTTTTTTTTTATTTTCCTGTCACAGAAGCAGACAGATAAAAAACATGCGCTCCGTTCATCTGCATTTCATAAGGCTGAAATTCAGCGGCATGCCTGGCCGTGGCTCACACTCATAAAGCAGAATAATCATCCGAGTCCTTGTGACAGAGGCTGACAGATATATGTTGCTGAACTTTGCCATGGCTGCCATGCCAGAGTCTCAAATGTGGCCCCAGACATTTCAAACTGAATAACGACCCTCTGACAAGCCTGAAGGGATAGTACCACTGCCGCTGTCCTTGACCTATATAGAGCAAGAAGGAACTTCCGATAACAATCAACCACATATGCCAACATGTAAACTTGCTTGCTTTGCTTTCCTTTCTGTGTCCAAGGGTTCGTGTCACCTGCTAAAGCTGTGAAATCCCCCCAAACCTCTGGGTGCCACATTCAGCGTCGTGTATAACAGAGGTGTAAAAAGCTGAAATTCAAATCCATGAATGCAGCAGCTATTTGTGCCTCCAGAGGAATCTTTACGCCACAGCTAAAGCCTCTTATCACTTCAGTATACTGGAATACACAACTATGTGCTGTTTGAATTACTGTCTTTGAATTGCTTTGTCATTCCAGCTCACTGTAGAGCACAGTGAGATGAAAATCTGAGGTCAAGATTTGCTGCAAAGCTTTTCATGTGTTGCATCGTCCTGTGCATCCGCATAGAGAAAAAGCCTTTTTAAATACAAAGCAGGTTTCTAAAACAGAAATGTTATCTCTGCTGTTTTGATCCCAGAATGAATGTCACGAGCCCCGCGATGAGATTTAATAACACATCCAGGCATGTGCTTCAAGCTCATAAAGAGCAGTGATCAGCGTGTGAAATGATAACAACAAGTGTGGAGATTAGGGGAGTCATGCTTTGATTCGTTACATCTTATTGAATGAGTGACACAGTTTTCTACTCTGCAGACTCATTCACATCCAGCATCTCATCATATGTGCGGGGATGTGCGCGTGTGCACGGGGATGTGTTTGCATGTGTATCTGTGAGCCATAGTGTGTGATGAAATCAGATGCAGGAAGGCGGTAATGGCTTTTACTCTTCATTAATGTTGCTTGTTTGTGAGTGACTGTCTCAGATTTCCCAAGGTGAATAATTCTTATCACAGCTGCTTCCCACTGGAGACGGCAACTCAAAGCCGGAGTGATTAATATGTAGCCTGGGTTTTAAAAAGGATCGCTCTGATTAATTGTCTTTAAGGTACAATGCTGCCGATTGGCTGTTTGTTTTTGACAAACGTCATTTGAATAAAATATTTCTTTTGTTTTCCGAGCTGGAGCCCCAGACTACTTAACATCCCAGTTCAGGCTGTGGGGAGCAGATAAGATTATCGTGGGTCCATTGACAGTTTTTGTCTTGTTTCCATAACAGATTATTGTCTGGAAGCTGATGACCTGAAGCCTGGCTGAAACAATAAATCATGAAAAGCCCACCTGTGCCGGTGACAGTAATAAATCAAACCCACCTATCCTTGATATCATCTGTCGCACCCTTACTTTGACTGTTAAATATGTCTCATGAGTGTGTAATGTTACTCTCTTTATCAAATGTATGGCACACTTTCTTATTGGGAAACGTAATGTTATCTAGCTGCCACAAAGGAAAGGAAAGGAAAGGAAAGGAAAGGAAAGGAAAGGAAAGGAAAGGAAAGGAAAGGAAAGCGTGTGAGGCCACTGTGATTGACTGCTCAGTGACTTGCAGAGTAGATGCAAGAAATCCCCTCATTCCCATACTTAAAGGAGAACTTTGCCTTTTTTTAACCTGGTGTCTGTTTTCATCTTTCCTTTCATACATGTGAGTGATGGCGATAGGAACGTTTAAGAACGCTCCAGTATGTAGCCGGGCAGGCAGCTAGCAGCCCAGCTAATGATAAGTATCATGCAACTGCCCCCGCGTAAGTTTGCCCTAAAAACATGCTTGTTTTCCACACTGAAGTGCTCTGATAGTCTTAAAAAGTGTCCAAAAATGTACAAGAGAGGAGAAATTAACGAAAATATCTGTATTAGCTGGGCGATCATGTTTTGGTGTCTGTGTCCTGTTGTCTGTCTCCAAATCTTGCAGGATTATCCCGGAATAACGCAATAACTCACGTCAAAACACCGGTGGCAGATCCACTACCTGACACCAAATGATAGCAATACAGATACTTTCATTCATTTCTCCTCTCTAGTACGTTGTCAGACACTTGTTGGGACTATCAGAGCACTTCAGTGTGGAAAACAAGCAACTTACGAGGGGGCAGTTGCACGATGCTTACCATTAGCTGTGCTGCTAGCTGCCTGCCCGGCTAAATCTGTCCCCTACCTCCTTTAAGGTGGTAGGGGACCGAAAGGACTCCACCACATTTCCCTGAGGGTCCTCTCTTCTTAAACACAGCCCACACATTTTCTACTCCCAACAGTGGCTGTGTTTTTGTTCTCCATGATTGCATGTAGCTGAATCATTGTGAGCATTCCCGCGCCGGTTTCTAGGCCGTCCCGGATCTGAACAGTGTAACAAGACAGCGCCTGATTGTCTCCGAGGATTCATTTTGCCAGAACAGATTTAAATGTGGTCAAACGTTTACTGAAGGCAGTTTCTGCTTCAACCTGTGCTGCGAGTTAAGTGGTACTTCTCCGAGTTGTTCTTGATCAAAGGCATAGCTTTCAGTCCTCACGTGTCAATGGGGGCATGAACCAACCGGCACAATGGAAAAGTCCAAGGGCCATTAATTCTACCCAATTTACCTTTCGTTTGGGTTTCATTTGGCCCCTCTATAAATTCAGAGGCAGCCAGCGAGAGCAAATGAAAGAATCCCTCTTAGGCGATCATTACTCTGCTAATTGCTTCAGGAATGTGCCGTGCACTTAAAGTCAAGGTCAGGGGGAGGGCATGGAGACGTGAGGAGCACTAATTTGAATGCTCTATTGGAGGAGGGACAGCCGTTAGTGCAGTGTGTCTGCTTCGTTTGGCGGAGTTAAGAGGTCAGAGATGAAGAAATAATGTAATTATGTTGGTAACTAGCAAGTTAGAGTCCCTTTGACAGAGGATAATGCTTGTAACGGGGTTGAGGAGGCTGGATTTACTGTGCACCTGCCAAGCATGCTACCTTGGGTATAATAGAAAGGTCAAGGGTATTATCATATTTTATGCTCAAGCCTGCTCACTCTCACAGCAGTCTTGATCTCTTTGTAACAGTCATCAACCATGACACAATTTAGCATTTTTCGCAGACGCCCGCTCTGATCTTTTCGCCGTTGTTTAGTTTTTACATGTATTCTGCTGGCCAACAACCAAGGTAGCCTCATCAATTCCCGTCACCCCCTCCTCTTCCTCCTCTCCTGCCCTTGCCTCTGGAGGACTGGCATTTGTCATGTGTGTGATTGTAACCCTGCCTGCTCCCGTGTCCTCTGCAGAGGGATGTTGGAATCGAGCTGGATAACCGTTTGGATGACCGCGGCTTCTGCTGCCAGCACTGTCGCCGTGGTTACCGCTTCTGCCGCCGCTACTTCGAGCCGCTGGGCGGCTTCAACCCCTGGCCATACTACTACCAAGGAGGCCGGGTCATCTGTCAGGTTGTCATGCCGTGCAACTGGTGGATCGCTCGTATGCTGGGGAGGATCTGAGACCAGCACTAACTGGAATTTAAACTGTTCATGTTGTTTCGGGTGAAAATTCTTATCTCTGATAAATTTTCCAGGCCACTTTAAGACCAAAGCAGGCTGTGCACACATATTTTAGTTTGCCCTCCTGTGGAATAAGAGGCAGTTTAAACAGCAATATTGAAATGTGCTGATTCTTTCTTAAAAGGTTCGGATTATAGTTTTTATTTTCTCCATTTGTTCTTCTTTATTCAGCAAGAGAAGTTTAGTTAAAATACGTCCCAAGAATTACATGACGGTCCTTTCTTTGTTGTGCATTTATTTTTATCTTATGAGTCTAACACAATGGTTCTATTAATGCTCTAATATTTGCAGATTTACAGTGCATGCCACATATGTGTAATTATCTGAGTGGTGTGATCACAATATATATTTAGCCAAACTAGGGTTAATTATCCACTGCCAGAAACATGCTAGCCTAAACTGACATAAACTTGAGGTCGTAAACCGGCTGCATGCTATCTGAACTGTGACTGAGGTCCCACCCACAGGCAGGGGCGGAGCTAGAGGGGGGTACATGCCACTTAAGGGCAGCATGGGAAAGATACCGAACCGATAAGTTGTTCCCATGCCTCTGTTACATGTCATTCTAAACTGTAAGTTGTCATAATCAGTTGACCCCCGAGAGATATCCTTGGCCCCCCCTACAATAAACGTCTAGCTCCGCCACTGCCCACAGGCAACCAAAGCAGTGGATGAAGAAAAATGAAGGAAAGAAGGCCCTAAAAGTCAGACCACCCCTCATCGGAACATCAAAACTGCTATCTTTCAAGTTCCAAGCAACATATCTATTGAAAATTATTGTATGAATGGTTGAAAATACACAAACAGATGAAGATCCCAGTTCATAGTTGTGAGACAGATACTCTCCAAGTGCTATAGGAGCACCAGTGCAATCTAATATAGAAGCCCTGCTATAAATTGTGAAGCTTATGCAGTCGGAGATGATTTATTGGACTGAATTATTCAGAAAGGTACTGCTCTTATCCTGCCCAACCATTAAGGAGCATGAAATGTTATACATTAGGAACATTTTCAACATGGTATCAGTCCAGCACACTTCTGCCGTCCATAACCTCAGTTGTAAACATAAATTATTAGCTTTCTCACTGTTTGTACCGAAACATGTTGAAGCAACAGGAATTTATAGCAGAGCCGTTCTACTGGGTTGCATGTGATTGCACAGGTATTCCCAGTAAAGTGCTCTGTGAGATTATATCTGTTTTTGTCATGTCCTTTATTCCCCCTTTCTTCTTCCTGCTTACATAACCACCAGATAAAAATCCTTTTCCTACCAAAAAACTACAACGGCCCCTAAGGACAAAAACACAATTGTATGAAAGAACCAACGGGAAGAAAAGAATACTTTAAATCCTGACTTGTAACAAAAGTCTAAACACAAACAAGACAAATACAAGCAACCAAAAAAAACAAAAAAGCTACAAACACATGAATGACAACTATTATGCCAAACATTAGTGCTTCCATGTATATACACAGCACAAGATCCCCAAAATATCACCACTGACACAATGGACAAAGTGGTTTTGGCCACACAAAAGCATTTTAGAAATTCAAATAAGCAGTGAGACATAAAACAGAAATCAGAATTTAACCAAATTAATTGAATGGATGATTTTTTATCATGTCATTACAGAGAAAGTTGCAGATGACTGAAACTTAAACATTTTTGAGTTCAAGTTCTGCACCAAGTTGTCTCAGATTGTCACGTTACGTGCCACGTTAAAATGAAGATAATTAAAGACGTGCACACCTCATCTGTCTTTTGTGATGTACTCACTGATGTGTTATTCTCCTTTGTTTTCACTGATGTTTGCAATCTGCAAACTGCTTTTAAAGTGCCGCCGTTCAAACATCGTCTTTGCAGAGGCGATTCTCATCTGTAACAATGCATCAGCGTGTCGTGCTGAAAAAAAGTCTCATCTGCAGCTAACAAACACGCAAGCCAGATTCGCATTTGTAATTGATGTTCTGTCATCACAATAACAAGGTGCAGAAATGCCCAAGAGTATTCAAGCTATGCGAGAACACTCGGAAGTTGAACAGGCAGACAAAAATGGAGCACTCATGTTGTGATTGTTGGCTTTGAAGTCTTCTGTATGTTTCTATTGCTTTACTTGTTTTTTCCAATTAAAATTTCATTGTATGAATAATCTCAGTTGTTGTCATTTCCTTGAAAGACTCTTGATACTCAGGGGTGTTTGTGTGGAAACTGATAACAATATCAGTTTGAATCCTACTCAGGCAAACCATGGAAAAAACAAATTTCCCCTACTCCTCTCCATTAATCTCATCCCTCATTAGCAGAGACGGTTAGCATTACAGACGAGATAGAATAGATATATCTGTTTTTATTGTTTCATTATCTGGTGGAATAAGAGGGATATTGCACTTCCAGTTCTGTTAGAT